>CP125841.1:8405449-9005449 GCA_030408175.1 Trifolium repens
TAGGTCCTGACCTAATTCAACTCGCTGTGGCGAGCAGAAGCTCGCCATGGCGAGTTTCATCAGCTCAGAGCCCAGCTCGCCATGAACGCTCGCCAGCTACTCGCTGTGGCGAGTTCATGCAGAACTTACCCTGTTTTGCAGAAATCGTAATATTTCAAGTAACACACCTACAATCCTCATTTAACCAGTGCAGAAACATAATTTACATAATATAAAAACAGAATGGAGTGGAATTTGGGATTAATTCCTCTCACACAACAATCCCTAATATTCCTAAGTTATCATGCAAGTTTTGATTTAAGGGAAATCTAACTAAACTAGCCTAAAGAACCCACCTGGAAGTGAAGTAAGATTATTAATTAATTTAACAATATGGAAAAGTGAGAATGTAGCAATAATATTTTAAGTGACGTATATACCAAATTGTATAAAAGTATGTGGAATGGAACATACACTATGAAGCAAACTCTCACAAATACACATAAGTAGGAATAATGAGAAACTAGTGGGCTTAGAGACCACTATGTTGGCCCACATTATGGATAAAGAAAGGGAATTAAATAGATGGAAATGGGTGAAGTAGTGGAATCAGTAAACCAAAGATCAAAACCTTCCCTTGGCCTCTTTCTCTCTCTCTTCACGATCAACAACAGAGTACTAAAAACCTTCCTCTTATCTCTCTAATGGAACTCCCATGCTTCCCCACCTCCAAGACCTCTCCTTCAAAGATTTTAAACCAAGAAAATGGTTCAAAGACTCCTCTCATGCTACACTCTCCTTTCCCGAGCTCTTTATCCCTTTTTCTCTTCAAAACCCATTCCAAAAGATGCTTTGCTGCAAAAAGAAGGGACTGCATGTGTCAATGGAAGATTTTTCAAGTATCACCTATCTAACACCCATAAGATTAAGGTATGATTATGATTTCTTACCCTCCCTTTCCTAAATTCAATTCAACAACCCAAAATCTAATTCTTGTTGTAATACCAACTGCATGTGCAATTGAACCTTCGTGGATGTATGGGAAGAATACTAGGAATCATGGGTTGAAGATTCAAGTTGCAGCAGCAAGGAACAGAGTCCCTTTTCTGCAAATCGCGACGCTCGCCTAGCGAGCAATACCCTCGCCGCAGCGAGCGTAACAGGTCTGCGCTTGTTACTGCATGTGATGTGTTCTCATTTCTGTGTCTTATCCCTAACCCTTGGTAAGTCCTTAGAACTCCTACTGACCCTTCTCTGTTCCTACAATGTTAGTTCCATTTCCTTGAATCTTGGTTAGGTCACAAACATTCATAATCCATTCTCTTCATTTCTAGCCAAGAACGCAATTGGGGTTTTCAGTGAATTCTGATGCAGAGAGTGTTGATGCTGTAGCAGAGTTAGAATGCCAGATAAAGCATCAATACAGGTGGGTTCTTTAGGTTAGTTTAGTTAGATTTCCCTTATATCAAAACTTGCATGATAACTTAGGAATATTAGGAATTGTTGTGTGAGAGGAATTAATCCCAAATTCCACTCCATTCTGTTTTTATATTATGTAAATTTATGCTACTGCACTGATAGAATGAGGATGGTAGGTGTAGCTTTATAAAAACACGATTTTTGGCAAAACAGGGTAAGTTCTGCATGAACTCGCCACAGCGAGTAGCTGGCGAGCATTCATGGCGAGCTGGGCTCTGAGCTGATGAAACTCGCCATGGCGAGCTTATGCTCGCCATAGCGAGTTGATTTAGGTCAGGACCTATAATCTCGCCATGGCGAGCTGGTGACTCGCCGTAGCGAGCTTGTACAGAATTAACCTATATTTTCCATTTTCTAAATAAAGTCCCCAACACTCGTTTTATATCCTCGTTATGATCAGATAGTTTGCAGTAATATAATTAATATAATGTCGAACAGAATGTTAATCACAGATAATTGATAGGGCATAACTTAGATTATTATTAGGATTGTATGCTCCCCGGGTTTTGGGAAATTATGGTAGTAATAACTAAATTAGTTTCAGTCAATTATGAGCGATTTTGTGATATCGCGTTATGGACTCCCAATGGGACAATCCATTAGGATAAGTTATTGTGAGCTGCATGCCGTGACCGAATCGGTTGACGGATATGGCAGGCCTCTGAGACATGCTCACCTCAGAGTGTCCTCGTGTTTAAAATGAATAAGAGTTTTTATCTGTGTTACACCTTGAATTCAGTATTATGTTATGATTATGTTTATATGTTAGAACTTATGACTGTTTAGGACTCCCCGGTGTAGTCGCCGTTAGGAGGGTAGTAGGACTCACTGAGGCTTAGTAGTCTCACCCCACTCCAAACCAATTTTTTTTAGGTAAACAGGATATTCGGAGCAAGGACCAGGTAGGAGGCTGACAGTTGGAGCTGAGCTTGGATTGTTCGCCTTGAAGATTTTATTTCTTCGTCTTGCTTTTAGTTTATTATCGTGTTTACTAAGAATACTAGCAACTTCCGCTGTATTTCATCCGTTATTTACTTTGTATCTGAAACAAGTTGTATAATGTTTATTTTAATCAGAAACTTATTTGTACTCAGATCCTTTTGTATGTCTCGACTAAATATTCTAGGTATTTTAGTTGGGACGTTATAATTGGTATCAGAGCAGGTCGATCCAGTATCGGACCTTGCCATGAGTTATTCCAATCCTTCCTTGAATAATACAGACCCTTTGGATCTGGACTGTTTACGCTGAAACCATCGCGTGCTGAGCCTGATCAACTCAGTATTGTGTATGGTAGGCAGGGTATTATGGTTTAGAACTGAAGTGAACTCTGGAATTCCACCGTTAACTCCGTAGTGAAATTACAAGCGAGAAGCAGTCGTCGAAGGAAGTTCTTTTAAGTGGTTTTGGAACGTGGCAAATGGTACCACAGGAGTAAGTTGTAGTAAAGCAAGTGAAGAAAGCAAGTGTACCCTATACTGAAATGTGTAATACATAACAGTAGTTCCACTGACACTGAGTGTCAGCTAGACTTCCTAAGACCAGAGGTAACCTCACCCTTATAGGATGAACTGCAGAATTATTGTTTCACCTTCTGTATAACTCGCTTAGCGAGCTTAGCAGACTGCTGTTAACCCTAAATGCTATCTTGTCTTCTGTCCAAACATTCTGACCAGGATGCACTGTACTCAGCCCTATCCTATAATTCTCATCATTCCAGTCTTTAGGATTTTCGTACGTGAACACTTAGTTACCCTGTACGTTATGAGTTGTTAAGAGAGTGCCCCAAGGGTAATATCAGAATTGGAGACAACAAGAAATTAGGATGAGTATACCATTCCTGTTAGAAGCCACTGACTAAATTGAAACCATTAGAAATTCATCCGTAATTAGTTCAACGATTGGAATCCTCATAGTCTGCACCATACACGAGAAAAACACATTAAGCTCAAACCACCCACAGGTATGGAGATATCAACCAAACTTCCTAGATTAGATAAACCGAATTAGAGCACAAACACATTATTACCTTTGCAAGTCACCTGTTAGAACTACTCTGGTATGTCCTTAATTAAGTTACTTCGACCCAACAACTAGTGAGAACACTTCTACCTCACCATTAAGTGCCAAGTTACTATTAGCACGACAACTAGAAAATCATTTTCCAACTACACCAGCCTCTAACAGTAGACCCAGCAAACTTTAGAGATCCATGGATACAACTAGATTAACAGTTAGGTTCCAACACTAGAACTCTTAAGTCAGAAATTACTAGAACATCATCATAGAATAGTTTAGTAACCAAACCAGTAATAAAACTCAAGCAGCTCAGTAATTAGTACCCGATACTAATACCTTATCCCAAGAATCTAGAATTACTAGTATGCCACTTAGAAAAATTCCATTACAACACCCGACTCTTAGACTAACATAGTAGCATCATCACCGAATAGTTAGAAAGTAAACCGAAGATAGAACCTTGTTACGAAGGTATAACCTTGACTCACACCAAAGTTGAAATTTTCCCTAGCAATACCGTCATCTAAATAGGATTATTAAGGACCGTTACAATTAAGTGTCCATAGACTAGTAACCCAACACTTCCGACCAGTTGTTTACCCCGGTAAGAATAGAGAAATCTTAGCACTTGTACCTTAATAATTTCTTATCGCAAAACCGGCTGAGTAAACCCTTAAGATAACCACCTTTATATGTCATCAATAGGACCAATCTGTCGCCCTATACCAGAAATTACACCGAACCGCCACAAGTTAAGTTTTGGTTCGTAATAGCAATTGAGAGTACCTTTAGCACAATTGGTCACCAAAGCTAGTCCGTAGTTGTCTGACCATTAGATAGTTTAGAGACCGGTAAGGTTAGTAACCAGCCAATTAGAATATCATTTCGAATGTTAAGACTAGATATAGGTGAGTTAGAACCACCATCCAGTGCGAAACCAATATTAGTAGCAGACCGTAGCAGACATCAAACACTTAAATCAACCTGTAGGTACATGTTAGTTACACAGAAACAAGTAGCTAAGTTTAACTTTAGCATTAGCCATCTCCGACGTTCCCTCATAACTAAACCTTCCAATTTAGAGCCTAGGTGAATTAGTTAGATGGACCAACTGTGAGAAACCGTCAGCGAAGATCATTGAGTGAAACGTAGTTGTCCTACCCTGAGAGAACTAACAGGAGAATTAGAATTGTAGAATATGAGTATAAACCAGTGGAAGACGAATTTTCAATTGTCCATTTACCCCTAGGAATGCTAACCCAGCAGAGTGATTGAACCGAACAATGCTCAATTCAATATCCACAAGTCTGGGAACACCATGAACGAATAACCCGTCTAATCATGCCTCAGTTGGACAAATTCTTCTCGTGTCTTAGTCAATTGACAACCACGTGCTGCACCTAAATTCAATCCGGATTCAACCTTTTCAAATTTCTCGAAGCCAGTTATTTACATCGAGAGTGATAATGTCACACTTAAGTAACCACATTAGATGTTGTTCTATTTTGCCAATTGTGTTACTACTAACAAAAATCTATCTGTGGAAGTTACTTATCCCTGAAAAGGTCAAGAATATTTCAGTTTCATTTCCCACTCGTTCGGTTGATTTGTCAATCAACGTACTTCATGTCACCCCGGCAAAACTTATCTAGCCCAGTATTAACAAATCAATTAAACTTCGTACACATGAATCCAACAATCTGTTCTTCAATAGAGTTAGTTATCTACCCTGCGTAGCCGTATCAGTCAAATTCAGAATTAAGTTGAATCAGTTTCAAGTTCAATGGAAATAAATTATACCTGCGAAAGCAGTGTTGAGGATCCAAACCTGCTAACTTCGTGCTCCTAATCATGTAAGGTCTACGTGTTAATCTTGAATGTCTCTGCCCGAACACCTCAACCTTCCAAGTTCAATTCCTGTAATCTCGTAAGATCAATCGCTGAAACTTGAACGCCTGAACCAGAATATTCCAATTCCAAGTTGCCAGCAATTAGTTAGTGTAAGTGTAAGAGTTAATTATTCGCTAGGAGTAATGTTCATATCCCTAGTGATCTATTAAGATAATTGAGTCAATCGTGCTGAATCAAACCGTTCAAATCAGCCTTAGCGTTACAAATTCAAACCTTATACCTTCAGTTAACCAAGTTTAGAATCTGATTGCTTTAGCCAAGTTCCATACGTCATCTACCAATGAAGGATTTCAAAAGTTTGACCTATAACCCTAAGAATGATCTGAACCTAAGTGCGTACGCATGTTAAATATACAACTTGATCATCGTGTCGCGTCGGGATAGATAGAGATTGTAGGTGGGATTTTATCGGATAACTATAAGTTCGTCTGTGAATGAGTCCAACTCGTTGATAGAAGGCCCCGTAGTGTCTAGACAATTTTCCACTCGTTTTATATTTCGATCAATCCCAAAGCAACTGTGCAACACGTGAAACAGAAGTACATATAACATGTCAAGCATGGTGGCGTTCAGAAAGGAGGACGATTATATGCCTGAGAGAATTTGAATATGACAACATCAATACCAGGCCAGATACCGACCCTCTAGACCAGTTGGAGCTGGAACTAACTCCATTGGGAATGGAAGAAGTATAATAGTAGTAAAGAGTTGAATCAGAGTGCGCAGCACTGGAACATTTGAGAATGTGAGAATAACCTTCAGCCAGTAACCTTAAGAGAGGAAAGTTTTATTCCAAGAGATTGTATTTTGACCGGAGAAAGGTGAAGAGTGTGGAACTGGACGTGGATATAAACGATCTACCACGTTGTAGTACAACGAAGTCTTGAATTTCGAGGACGAAATTCTTTAAGGGGGGTAGATTGTAACAACCCAAATTAATTAATAGAAGATTATTAATTAATTTAACAATATGGAAAAGTGAGAATGTAGCAATAATATTTTAAGTGACGTATATACCAAATTGTATAAAAGTATGTGGAATGGAACATACACTATGAAGCAAACTCTCACAAATACACATAAGTAGGAATAATGAGAAACTAGTGGGCTTAGAGACCACTATGTTGGCCCACATTATGGATAAAGAAAGGGAATTAAATAGATGGAAATGGGTGAAGTAGTGGAATCAGTAAACCAAAGATCAAAACCTTCCCTTGGCCTCTTTCTCTCTCTCTTCACGATGACAACAACAACAGAGTACTAAAAACCTTCCTCTTATCTCTCTAATGGAACTCCCATGCTTCCCCACCTCCAAGACCTCTCCTTCAAAGATTTTAAACCAAGAAAATGGTTCAAAGACTCCTCTCATGCTACACTCTCCTTTCCCGAGCTCTTTATCCCTTTTTCTCTTCAAAACCCATTCCAAAAGATGCTTTGCTGCAAAAAGAAGGGACTGCATGTGTCAATGGAAGATTTTTCAAGTATCACCTATCTAACACCCATAAGATTAAGGTATGATTATGATTTCTTACCCTCCCTTTCCTAAATTCAATTCAACAACCCAAAATCTAATTCTTGTTGTAATACCAACTGCATGTGCAATTGAACCTTCGTGGATGTATGGGAAGAATACTAGGAATCATGGGTTGAAGATTCAAGTTGCAGCAGCAAGGAACAGAGTCCCTTTTCTGCAAATCGCGACGCTCGCCTAGCGAGCAATACCCTCGCCGCAGCGAGCGTAACAGGTCTGCGCTTGTTACTGCATGTGATGTGTTCTCATTTCTGTGTCTTATCCCTAACCCTTGGTAAGTCCTTAGAACTCCTACTGACCCTTCTCTGTTCCTACAATGTTAGTTCCATTTCCTTGAATCTTGGTTAGGTCACAAACATTCATAATCCATTCTCTTCATTTCTAGCCAAGAACGCAATTGGGGTTTTTAGTGAATTCTGATGCAGAGAGTGTTGATGCTGTAGCAGAGTTAGAATGCCAGATAAATCATCAATACAGGTGGGTTCTTTAGGTTAGTTTAGTTAGATTTCCCTTATATCAAAACTTGCATGATAACTTAGGAATATTAGGAATTGTTGTGTGAGAGGAATTAATCCCAAATTCCACTCCATTCTGTTTTTATATTATGTAAATTTATGCTACTGCACTGATAGAATGAGGATGGTAGGTGTAGCTTTATAAAAACACGATTTTTGGCAAAACAGGGTAAGTTCTGCATGAACTCGCCACAGCGAGTAGCTGGCGAGCATTCATGGCGAGCTGGGCTCTGAGCTGATGAAACTCGCCATGGCGAGCTTATGCTCGCCATAGCGAGTTGATTTAGGTCAGGACCTATAATCTCGCCATGGCGAGCTGGTGACTCGCCGTAGCGAGCTTGTACAGAATTAACCTATATTTTCCATTTTCTAAATAAAGTCCCCAACACTCGTTTTATATCCTCGTTATGATCAGATAGTTTGCAGTAATATAATTAATATAATGTCGAACAGAATGTTAATCACAGATAATTGATAGGGCATAACTTAGATTATTATTAGGATTGTATGCTCCCCGGGTTTTGGGAAATTATGGTAGTAATAACTAAATTAGTTTCAGTCAATTATGAGCGATTTTGTGATATCGCGTTATGGACTCCCAATGGGACAATCCATTAGGATAAGTTATTGTGAGCTGCATGCCGTGACCGAATCGGTTGACGGATATGGCAGGCCTCTGAGA
This sequence comes from Trifolium repens, assembly GCA_030408175.1. Taxonomy (NCBI): domain Eukaryota; kingdom Viridiplantae; phylum Streptophyta; class Magnoliopsida; order Fabales; family Fabaceae; genus Trifolium; species Trifolium repens. The sequence goes on from CP125841.1 coordinate 8,413,566, forward strand.
CATGCTCACCTCAGAGTGTCCTCGTGTTTAAAATGAATAAGAGTTTTTATCTGTGTTACACCTTGAATTCAGTATTATGTTATGATTATGTTTATATGTTAGAACTTATGACTGTTTAGGACTCCCCGGTGTAGTCGCCGTTAGGAGGGTAGTAGGACTCACTGAGGCTTAGTAGTCTCACCCCACTCCAAACCAATTTTTTTTAGGTAAACAGGATATTCGGAGCAAGGACCAGGTAGGAGGCTGACAGTTGGAGCTGAGCTTGGATTGTTCGCCTTGAAGATTTTATTTCTTCGTCTTGCTTTTAGTTTATTATCATGTTTACTAAGAATACTAGCAACTTCCGCTGTATTTCATCCGTTATTTACTTTGTATCTGAAACAAGTTGTATAATGTTTATTTTAATCAGAAACTTATTTGTACTCAGATCCTTTTGTATGTCTCGACTAAATATTCTAGGTATTTTAGTTGGGACGTTATAGTAGGCGGACAAAAGTTTTTTGTGGTCTGGAATGCACCACACGTGTATAAATAGGAGGTTTGGGTGAGTGTTTTCATTCACTCTCCTCCAATCCTTCATTCTTTCAGTCACAATAAAAAAAAAGGAAAATTTAGAATATCAACCGAACACACATCTAGCTGCAGTCTACTACAACGGCGGAGAAGCTAATCTTTTTAGGATCCATATCAATATTACTCTCGGTGATCTGAAGCACCAGCTGACCCAACTTAACAGCTGTTGCCATTACGGTGATCAAAGAAGGGTCACCGACGTGGAGTATCGCCGTCCGTCGGTCTGCTCAGACGGATCTGTCCTGTTCACAAACATGAGACTTACAAACGACGGCGATGTGAGAACAATGTTCACTATTTTTTCCTAGTACATGACGAAGGGACCGATCGAGCTAGTACATGACGAAGCAATTAATTTATCTCAACCTTAATTATTATTTTTGTGTGCAATTTATATTTTTTAATCTACTATCTTTGTTCTTAATGTAACATCTCGCTGTTTTTATGAATATTTAGTTATCGCAACAATCTATTTATTTTATAAGTTATCGAACCCATATGTCACATCACATGAAAAAATAAATACAAAGAAATATATTTTATTATTCAGACACAAAAATTACATCGATTTAAAAGTCATCCAAATCATCTTGCTCCTTACACTTGTGCCCGAAGTTGAACCACTTTTTGCCCTGTGTTTCAGGTGGTATTACAATCCTCTGCTACTTTACGGTCATCAAGTTCGGTTAATCATAGCGAACCCAATATAGGATATTAAAAATCGTCATCGACGGTGGCCTATACGGCCATTTACTCAAGAACTTAAAAAAATAAACATTCTAAAACTACAAAAACAAAAAAAATAAAATTACAAGAGAAAAATGGCCACGTGAGGGATCAATATGCTGAAAGTCCCCTTATATAGGCAGATTGGCCGCACACGTGCCTTAAGTCACGGATTCACTGCGTAGGGTGTCCGTGACACATGAAACGGATTCGTGTGTAACAAAATATAAAAAAGAAAATACAACGCAAGATATGATTCGTAATTAATTTTTTCATTACATCATCAGAAACTCGGCTCAAGTTCAATACAAACTTTTTTTTTTCAGTTCGAGTTCAGCTCGTTTAGAGTTCGCGAGTAGTTCAATTCGGCTCGTTCGGTTCAGTTCCTTTTCAAATCAATACTCAACTCAACTCTTTTTTCAGCTCTAGTTGAACTTGTTTGTCTTAGTTTCTTAAAAATATTATATAAATGTATAAAATCAATTATATATCTCTCAAAAAATTAATTATATAAATGTATAAAATGAGATATATAACTTTAAAATCATTTTTGAAGTGTTATTTAAAAATATATTTTGAAGTGTTATATTATATATATAATCGAGTCAGCTCGTGAAACAAACAAGCCGAATTTTATATAATAACTCAAATTTAACTCATTTAATTAACGAACATTAACTCAATTCCAGTGATTTGATTTATGAATCAAATTCAATTAATCAATTAGGGAATCAAGTCTAGGTTCATTGTCACTCCTATGTGTGATAATTTACTGTTGAGCTGTGACGGTTAAGTAAATTTTGACGAAATTTTTTACATGAGAGATTTCTAATAAAACTCAGAAGGCTTTATACATCGGTCAAAGTGGACTTTACAAGAAAAGAGAATATGGCGTGGCTAGCAGAACGAACAGATTGGCATCGCATCTAGTTGAGCGCGTGATTATTTTCCTACGAAGCAAGTGGGTTGTTTGTTCTGACTTGTGAATGCAGACGACACAGATAGATAAGTTAAGCAAGTGGGTTGTTTGGACTTTTAACTTCATCATTGCCACGGAAATTAGTCGTCTTAAACGCCTTTACTTTGCACACATTCTTTATTTAAAACCTCATTGTAAGTTAGTAAATCATTGTTAAGCCAAGCAGCGCAACTGAACATCCTGTAACATTGCACTCAAGAATTCCTCTACCTTCATTTTGTTACTCTGGTATGCTCTTTCCTTCCCTTAAATTTGTTGGCACAAAGATGATAGAATGAATAGAAAGGAAATGTATTAAATGAACTTGTAATAAAAATGACGGCTACAAAGAGAATAAGGCACTTACATCTAAGATGATATAACTACTCCTATTTATACACAAGGACTAGGTCATAAAGACAGCATAGTAAAATACTAAAATACCCTTAAATATAAATTACTTCTAACACCATCCCTTAATTTATATTTACACAAAACTAACAACACCAATTCCATCCCTTAAACGAAGAAATTGGTCAGTCTTGATTGCCTTTGTCATCACATCTGCCAGCTGCTTCTGAGTGCTACAGTGCACAACTTCAAGCACTCCATTCTGAATCTGATTCCTCAGAAAGTGATACTTGGTCTCAATATGCTTGCTTCTCCCATGCAGCACTGGGTTCTTGGCAAGATTGATTGCAGACTTGTTATCAATCATCAGCTTCAGAGGCTTGTTTACCTCAATCTTCAGATCCTGCAGTAGGTTCAGAATCCACACAGCTTGTCATGCAGTCAGAGCGCCTGCAATATACTCAGCTTCACAGGTTGATAGAGCAACAACAGGTTGCTTCTTGGAACACAAAGAAATAGGACCACCCAGGAATTTGAACAAGTACCCAGAAGTACTTCTTCTATCAACCCTGTCTCCACACCAATCAGAGTCTGAGTAGCTCAGAAGTTCTGATTCAGTCTTTCCTTCAAAAGGGAATAGCACTCCATGCTTCAGAGTCCCTTTGATATACCTCAGAATCCTGACAGCAGCTTGGTAATGGGACCATTTTGGTTTACTCATAAATCTGCTAACCATTCCAACTGCGAAACAAATATCAGGTCTGGTATTGCACAAATACCTCAGAGAACCAACCAACTGTTTGAAGGTTGTAGCATCCACATCTTCTCCATCAGAATCAGAGTCAAGCTTCTGATTCGTATCAGAAGGTGTAATTGCAATTTTGCAATTTTCCAGCTTAAATCTCTTCAGAAGCTCAAGTTCATACTTCATCTGATGTAAAATGATTCCTTTCTCAGAATACAGAAATTCCATCCCTAGAAAGTAACTCATTTTACCAAGGTCTGTCATCTCAAATTCATTCATCAGAACCTTCTTGAACTTAGCTATCTCTTGTTCAGAGCTTCCTGTCAGCAATATGTCATCAACATACAAACATACCAGAATCATATTGCCTTCTGAAGTGTGTTGAGTATAGACACCATACTCCAACTCACATTTCTGAAACCCATGTTTCTTGAAGAAAGAATCAATCTTCATATTCCAGGCTCTGGGTGCTTGTTTCAATCCATACAAGGCTTTATGTAATCTATACACCATCCCTTCCTGATTCTTTTTCTCAAAACCAGGAGGTTGTGACACATATACCTCCTCTTGTAATGGACCATTCAGAAATGCAGATTTCACATCTAAATGCATCAGAGGCCAATTCCTGTTAGCAGCTATTGCAATCACCAGTCTAATTGTTTCATGTCTTGCTACAGGTGCAAACACTTCAGAATAATCTAGCCCAGGTTTCTGCAGAAATCCTCTTGCTACTAACCTCGCTTTGTGTTTGCCAATTGATCCATCTGGCTTTAGCTTCTGCTTGAAAACCCATCTGACACTGATGGCTTTCTTTCCTTTTGGAAGTTCTGACAGCTTCCACGTCTTGTTTCTCTTGATAGCATCAAGTTCTTCTTTCATGGCCTGCAACCAGACTGACTGCTTAAGAGCCTCTTCTGTACTCACGGGTTCAGAGTCTACCAACATAGCACACTGAATAACTTCTCCCTCAGAGTCTACTTCAGTGTCTTGCAGCATATCAAAATCTGCAAACCTTCTTGGGATGCTTCTGATTCTCTGTGGTCTTTGACTTTGTTCCACAGAATTTCCTTCAGAAGTTGGAATTTCAGAAGTGCTATCTTCAGAGCCTCTGTCTATTGAAGTTTCTCCTTCAGAGGCTTGACCTTCAGAGCCATCTTCAGGACCATCTTCAGGACCATCTTCAGATTCTCCTTCTGAATCAGAGTCTCCTTCAGAACCTGAATCTTCATCAGAGTCTCCTTCTAGAATTCTCACATCAGAATTGGATTGAGTTTTGTTCCAATCCCAAGTTTCTAATTCCTTCACAATGACGTCTCTGCTGAATTCAATTTTGTTAGTCTCTGGACAATAGAGTTTGTAAGCACCTGTACTGTGGTACCCTATCAACAACATTACTTTGCTTCTATCATCCAGCTTATGTCTTCTGGCTTCTGGGACATGTTTGTAACAAACAGAACCAAATACCTTCAAATGGCTAACACTTTGCTTATCTCCAGTCCACTTCTGAATAGGAACTATTTCTTTCAGCTTCTTTATTGGACATCTGTTGAGCACATAACATGCTGTTGCAACAGCTTCACCCCATAAATTATGAGGAAGCTTCTTCTCTTTCAGCATGCTTCTCACCATATCAAGCAAAGTACGATTTCTTCTTTCAGCAAGACCATTGTGTTGAGGAGTGTAAGGAGCAGTAACCTCATGCTCGATTCCATTCTCCTCACAGAAAGTTTTAAACTCATTGGAATTAAACTCACCACCACCATCAGTTCTGAGAATCTTCAGCTTCTGACCACTCTGTTTCTCAGCTTTCATTTTGAACTTCTGAAACTCAGCAAACACTTCATGTTTGAACTTTATCAGGGATACCCATGTCATTCTAGTGAACTCATCTACAAATGACACAAAGTATTTATTCCCTCCAATTGATGCTACTGGAAATGGACCACACACATCAGAATGTACTACTCCCAAGGCATGCTTTGCTCTTGGAGCTACTCCTGATGCAAATGATAGTCTTGGTTGCTTCCCTTCCATGCACACCTTGCATGATTTCTCAGGTTTCTTGATTGTAGGAATTCCATTTACCAGATTCTTTGACCTCAGATGCTCCAGGCTTCTAAAGTTCAAATGACCAAATCTTCTGTGCCACAGCTCACTATCCTTCTCAACACTTGTTGCACTGAGGCATTCAGAGTCTGCAGTTCTAACATTCACCTTGAATGTCCTGTTCCTTCCCTGTTCTGACTCCATAATCAGCTTCTGATTACGATCATACAGCTTCAGAAGATTATCCTTCATGGTAACTGAAAAGCCTTTCTCAATCAGTTGCCCTACACTCATCAGATTGCTTTTCATGCCAGGTACATACCATACATTCTGAATCAATGCTGATTTTCCATTGTTCAGAATGACCTTGACATTTCCCATACCTTCAGCATTAAGGTATTTATCATCAGCACATCTGATCTTTGTACTCTTGCCAGAGTCAAAGTCAACCAACCACTTCTTGTTTCCAGTAAGATGATTTGAACACCCTGTGTCCATATACCACCACTCTGATGAATTCATATCATCAGTCTCAGAAGCCATTAGCAACACAGATTCACCATCAGAGTCACCAGAGCTTCTGGCTATATTTGCTTCTTCTGACTTCCTTTCTTTGTTTGAACGACACTCAGAAGCAAAATGACCAAACTTCTGACAACTGTAGCATTGGATCTTCTTCTTGTCAAACCTCTCCTTTCCCTTCTGATATTTCTGCTTATCAGAAGTTGAGGTTTCTAGCTTCTGAACTCCATCAGACCTTCTCTTGGTTTCTGACCAAGACTTCTTCTGATAGTTCTTTCCAGAGTCTGCTTTCAGAGCCTGCTGCTCTACTTCTCTTTCAGAGTTTCTCTCAGTCAGTCGCAACTCTTGTGCTTCTAGACTGCTTTGTAGCTCTTCAATTCTCATGGAACTCAAATCCTTGGAATGTTCAATAGCTACCACAATGTAATCAAACTGAGGGGTAAGGGATCTCAATACCTTCTCAATGATTACTTGTTCTGAGAGTGTTTCTCCACAAGCCTTCATCTCATTAGTGATCAGAATCATTCTTGAGATGTACTCAGGGACCTTCTCATTGTTCTTCATGTTGAGATTCTCATACTGCTTTCGTAAGGACTGAAGCTTCACCTTCTTCACTGATGCATCACCGCCATAGCATCTGATCAGTGTGTCCCACGCGGCCTTTGCCGTTTCTGAGTCAGCAATCTTCTCAAACACATTCTCATCCACACACTGATGGATGTAGAACAACGCCCTCTGATCCTTCTTCTTCGTATCCTTTTGAGCAAGCTTTTGTGCATCTGTTGCATCTGCTGCTACTGGAACATAACCTTCAGTAACAAGTTCCAATACATCTTGAGCACCAAACAGAACAATCATCTGTTTCATCCAACGATTCCAGTTTTTGCCATCAAACACTGGAAGTTTGGTACTCATACCACCGTTTCCGTTCATCTTCAAACTTTGTGCTTTCACTTAAAATCTCACTAACACTCGTGTTTCCCAATCCCGCAGAATCAGAAAATGTGATTCTGTTACAACTTCGTTCAAGATTCAACTCGAATTCAAGAAACGAAATCAATCACACAACGCCTCACGTTTCACTCGTGTTTCCCGTGGATTCGAACCGGAGCTCTAGATACCAATTGTTGGCACAAAGATGATAGAATGAATAGAAAGGAAATGTATTAAATGAACTTGTAATAAAAATGACGGCTACAAAGAGAATAAGGCACTTACATCTAAGATGATATAACTACTCCTATTTATACACAAGGACTAGGTCATAAAGACAGCATAGTAAAATACTAAAATACCCTTAAATATAAATTACTTCTAACAAAATTCCCCTATATGTTGTGATATTTTAGTAGATGTCCATTTAAGCATTGATCCATTATATTGTAATGGAAATGCTCTGCTATGTTTATAAAGTAGAGATAATCCTCATTTTACAAGGCGATTTTATAGGGTTGAGTTGGACTTAATATTCAATTCTAAGATCAAATTGGTCATCAAATGTCAAATTAGTCTTCATATTTCTTAACTAAAACTCAAGACTCAAATCACCGTTAATTTCTTTATTTCAGAAATTAATCTAACTTCACCCTAAAATTTCACTTACCGAAATGGAATATCACTCTGAATTTAACCCCTATTAAGACAAATATAACACAAGATTTATTCAAATAATATCACTAATTTGACCACTTCTTATTTATGTCCCATTTTTATTGACAGAGAAATGGTTAAGTACATAAAAATTGTTCCTCAATCGAACTCGGGTTCTTTCAAACGATTCGTCCTAGGGAGACTGAGAGAGCTCATTAACCACTTGAGGACTTAGTTACTCAATGCTATGTTTTGTATCTTACTCTTTGAACCACTCATTACTCACAATCTTAGGGTCATAATTCTACCCCATCTATCTTTCTCCGTAGCTGCAGTGTTTGGAACATATACTGCAATGCGTAATTATCAACCCGTGTTGTGTAGGAAAAAACAAAGAATATTCAATTTGAAGCATGTCCTGGATAAATTAAAATGGGCTTAATCCATAGATGAGCAATATGTGAACTTTGAACTGCTTGATCTGATGTCAATCAGATTTATGAAACCCAATATGTGAATGAATGCCAGACAAAAGTATCACTATATATCAAGAACACATTTAAACATTAACTATTTTTTATTTCTTAATGTAAGCGCTTGGAATTCGTAATCGCTTGGCAGAAAATGAGCAGTACTTTTTCCTCTGGAGGTTCTTCTTCGACTGTGGTGTTTTCAAAAAAATATGATGTTTTTCTTAGCTTCCGAGGTGAGGATACTCGCAGAAACTTCACATGCCATCTTTATGAAGCTCTGAGTCAAAAGAAAGTTGAAACCTTTATAGACAACAATGAGCTTAAAAAAGGAGATAAAATCTCACCAGCACTCAACAAAGCCATCGAGGAGTCGCATGCATCTGTTGTAATATTCTCAGAAAACTATGCTTCCTCAAAATGGTGCTTGAATGAGCTCAAGAAGATTCTAGAATGCAAGGAATACATGAAACAGATTGTGATACCTGTTTTTTACAACATAGATCCATCACATGTGAGGAAGCAGACCGGGAGTTACAGGCAAGCCTTTGCAAAACATAAGCGAGATTTGAAGAACAATAATGATACATTGCAGAATTGGAAAGCTGCTCTCACTGAGGCAGCTAATTTAGTAGGTTGGGACTCTCAAAAATACAGGTAAATAAAATGAACTCTACTAGTATGTTTTCAATAAACAACTTAATATGATGTGCATGTTTTGTTTTCTATAGGGGGCTGAGATGATGCTATCCCCTCATCCCCCAGTTATAAGTTTGTTGAACTCGATCAAACATAATACATTTAGGATTTCACTTCCTAGAATAAAATACACAATAAGCATCTTCCGTGTCTTTGGTAATATATTTCCTCAAACTTATATACTAATCATAACTAAATTTTTGTTTCTACATTTATATGCTAAATTACTAATCATATAGATATATTTTTCTTCTACTGTATCTGTTAGGCTTTTAAAACTTTCTCCCCTTCTTTCATATGCTAGGAATGAATCAGACTTCATTAAGGACATTAATTATCTTCTGAATTTATTTTTTCAGATTTTTATTTTGGATTTGATTTCACTTCCTAGAATAAAATAGACATTAATTATCTTCTGGGTTTTTTTTTTCTTTCTTGCTCTACCAAGCCACTGAACCATGTTGCATTATATATATATATATATATATATATATATATATATATATATATATATATATATATATATATATATATGATATTTCTACTATTAATGTATTTGTATGTTAGATTTGTAAAACCTTCTTCCCGTCTTTCATATGCTAGCAATGACTCAGACTTCATTAAGAAGATCGTCGAAGATGTTTTGCGGAAACTGAACCTTAGATACCAACATGAAATTAAGGGGCTTGTTGGAATTGAGAAGAATTTTGAAGAAATTGAATCAATACTGCAAATTGGGTTAAATGATGTTAGAGTCCTTGGAATATGGGGGATGGGTGGCATAGGAAAGACCACCCTTGCTACGGCTTTATATGCTAAACTGCGATCCCAATTTGAAGGTCGTTGCTTCCTCAATGTAATGGATGAATCAAACAAGTATGGACTTAATGCTGTACGCAATAATTTTTTTTCTACATTGTTAGAGGAAGATAATCTTCATCCTAATGCACCTTACATAGATGCCCCTTTCTCTGTGAGAAGGATTGCACGTAAAAAAGTTTTCATTGTGTTGGATAATGTGGAAACCTTAGAGCAAATAGAAGAACTTATCCTTAAAATTGATGGGCTGGGACTGGGTAGTAGGGTCATCATTACAACTAGAGATAAGCAAATATTAAGTCGGTTCAGTAAATGTGAAATATATGAGGTTAAGGAATTGAACAAAGATGATTCTCTTCAGCTATTTAGTTTGACTGCCTTGGAAGAAAAACATCCTAAAATTGGATATGAAGATCTATCAGAAAGTGTAATTGCCTATTGCCAAGGCAATCCTCTGGCTTTAAAAGTTTTAGGTGCAAATCTCAGTTTAATAGGCAAAGAAGCATGGGAAAATGAATTGAAAAAGCTCCAAAAGATTCCCAATGGGAAAATTTATAGTGTGTTAAAATTGAGTTATGATCACTTAGATCGTTTTCATAAGGCCATATTTCTAGATATTGCATGCTTGTTGAGAAATTGAGTTATGATCACCGAGACGGAAACCAATATTATAGAAATGCATGATTTGTTACAAGAAATGGGATGGGATATTGTTAATCAAGAATCTAAAGATCCTGGAAAACGAAGTCGATTGTGGAAACCTGAAGAAATATCTGAAGTATTAAAAAAAAACAAGGTAAGTAGAAAATTCATTTACTTCTATATGAAAACAATTTTATGTGGTTATGAAATGTAACAAGCAAAGTATATAAGGCATCATTTCCTAATTATTATTCTAACTTTTGTTTATTAGGGAACTGAAGCTGTGGAAGGTATATCATTCGATAGTACGGAAGTTGAGGATCTTTACCTAAAGTCTGATTCCTTTAAAAAGATGACAAACTTAAGATATCTTAAAATCTATAATGCATCCGATGGGAGCACATGCAATGTGTACTTTCCCGATGGTCTTGAGTGGCTTTCGGATAAATTGAGATACCTTCAATGGGATGGATACTGCCTTGAGTATTTGCCATCAACCTTTTGTGCTGAAATGATTGTAGAGCTTCATTTGCTTAATAGCAAGCTTAAAAAGCTATGGGTTGGAGTTCAGGTACAAACGTGTTTCAATATACTTGTTAGTTTGTAGAGGTACAGTAGAAAGTTTAATGCTTATTCACAAAATTGCGCCTAAGCTAGGATGGCACGCCTCTATTTATGCTTAATTAGGTTTTGTTTCTCTCTTAATCAATATCCATGCATGATTATAAATTTAATGGTCTCTCTGCAATGACATGTTTATTTCTTGTTGCAGAATCTTGTGAATTTAACTGTACTTGTGCTTAACTACTCCAAAGATCTGGTTGAGATCCCAAACTTGTCTAGAGCTTCAAATCTTCATTGGGTATATCTCAAATATTGTGAAAGCTTGAGTCAGCTCCATCCATCCATTTTATCTCTCCCCCGGCTTAGAGAGCTACTTTTAGATGGTTGCATAAAGCTTGAAAGCCTTAAATCCAACATTCATTCAAAATCTCTCCGTAAACTCTTTCTCGGTGGTTGTTCATCTCTCACTGAATTCTCTGTGACATCGGAGGAAATGGCACATTTGTCCTTACAGGGCACCGCTATTCCAGAATTGTCTTCATCGATTTGGATTAATACCAAACTTACTTCTCTTTACCTAACTGGATGTAACAAGCTTAACATTGTTGGGAAAAAGTTATCAGATTATCATGGACTGGGGTCTGTTACAGAACTGGACCTTTATGGATGCACAGAAATCGATGCATTGAGTCTGTGGTTCATCCTTGATGGCGTACAGTCTTTAACAAAGCTAAAATTGGAAAGGTGTTTCAACTTAGAAGTTATCCCTGACAACATCCAAAACCATTCAATGCTAAGATGGCTTAATTTAGATGATTGTAAAAAACTTGTGTCTCTAACAGAGATTCCGCCATCCGTGCTATATTTGAAAGCTGTTAATTGCCCTTACCTGGACACATACTACACTCAACGTTCATTGCTTGAGAACATGTTACAAACCTTCTCTAAAGACCCTCCTGATGAAGATGAAGGTGTTGAAGCTATCTCTTTCTTTCCAGGAGGGCAAGTTCCATGCATGTTTGATTTTCAAAAAATGGAGGCTTCAATAACCATTCTTCCTATTCCAAAATCTGACTTGTGTGGGTTCATATTTTGCATCATTCTTTCTGAGGGCTTCAATTTTTACCACTGTGATCTTTATTGTATTATCTTTGAACACGGCAAAGAAGTCGACAGACGTCGTATCAGTCACAATTATCACGGGACATTAATTTCAGATCATGTATTGATATGTTGGCATGTTTACAACAAACAAGAAAGTGGGAGTTCTGATTTTTGCAACCTATCATTTCAATTCATACTTCAAGGTTACAAGGAACAATTGCGGTGGTCAACAGAGTGGATAAAGGGGTGTGGGGCCTTACCTGTGTATTCCTTAAAACATGCCAGAGCAATTGACGGTGGTAGTAATATCAATGTGGAGATTGTTGAATTAAAATTAAAGTCCAAGGCTCAAGACACTGATGAATCTGCTTGGCATTTCAAAAATGATATTGATGATTTACAGCCTAGAGCAATTGAAGATGACTCGGAAATCAATGATGATTTTGATTGGCTTTTGGAAAATGATATTGATGAAAATGAAGAGGACCAGGAACAACCTTCTTATTCTCCCAAAGATGAGGAAAAACTTTGTTGTTCAATCGGTATGAATCTTTTCACCTACATTCTAAATGCTAATTATACATTGCATATTAGTTTATTTTCCAATAGAAAGAGTTTAATCCTTCAAATGAATAATTGTTTTAAATTCTCCTGATTCTAGAAAATAATGCTCAGGCTTGCAGTGATTGCTCCCAAAATTATTACTAAAATTTTGGCAGACAGGCTTGCAGTGATTGCTCCGAAAATTGTTTCGGAACATCAGCGGGGTTTTATTAAGGACCGGCATATTTATGAGTGTGTCGGTATAGCTTCTGAAGCCATCAACATGTTAGACAAAAAGTCTTTTGGTGGTAACATGGCCATGAAAATTGATATTAAAAAGGCTTTTGACACCTTAGACTGGGGATTCCTTCTCAGAGTTTTGAAATCTTTCGGATTCAGCCATGTCTTCTGTGGATGGATCTCTACCATCTTTCATTCTGCTAAACTGTCCCTTCTGGTCAATGGTAAAGCAGTCGGTTTCTTCAGTTGTTCTAGAGGAGTCCGGCAAGGGGATCCTCTTTCCCCTCTTCTTTTTTGTATTGCTGAGGATGTTTTAAGCAGGTGTCTCATTTCTCTAGTGGACAATAACAAGTTCAGTTGCATTACCTCGGGTAGAACTACTTTGCCTAGCCACTCTTTCTTTGCGGACGACTTAATGATTTTTGGCAAAGCCACCATTCGAAATGCTAGAATCATTCATGACTTATTGGATGAATACGGCGATAATTCGGGTCAACGAATTAGCCCCAGCAAAAGTAAGCTTTTTGGGGGGTCTATTACCTCCACTAGGCTGCAAGCTTTATCTCATGCTCTCGGTTTTTCTACAGGAATGGTGCCTTTTGATTACTTGGGGGTTCCTATCTTTAAAGGGAAACCAAAGAAAATTCATCTTCAGGCCCTAACTGATAAGGTTAAATCTAAACTTGCTTCTTGGAAGGGTCATTCTTTATCTTTGATGGGTAGAGTTCAACTGGTTCAATATGTGATTCATGGCATGCTTTTATATAGTTTTAAGATTTATTCCTGGCCCCGCAGTCTGATCAAGCTCTTGGATAGTTGTATTCGCAATTTTGTTTGGTCTGGTAGTATCGACACGAAAAAATTAGTCACTTTATCTTGGGATAAGGTTTGCACCCCGGTTTCTTCTGGTGGGCTGGGTCTGCGGAGGCTAAAAGATATGAACAAGGCTGGTTGTATCAAGTTGTGTTGGGAGCTGCTTAAATCTGACAAGCAATGGGCCACTACTCTTCGCAGCAGGTACTTTCGCAACTCTAATCCCATCACGCATGCAGTTTCCTCCTCTATTTGGTCTAGTTTAAAGGGTCACCTTCCTTTAATTCAGAATCACAGTATTTGCGTGTCGGGGACGGTACTACTATTTCTTTCTGGCAGGACAATTGGTTGGGTTATAAACTGAAAGATTCTATCGATGGCCAGCTCCCTGATTCTATCTCTCACCTTATGGCTGCTAAGGTGGCTGATGGTGTTAATAATCAGGCTTGGGCCCTTCCGGATGACTTTAGGCAGAACTTTCCGAATATTGCTAATGATATTCAAGCCATGCCGATTTCCTACGCTCCGGAACCGGATGAATTGGTTTGGAATGATTCTCCCTCGGGTGAGCTGAATTTTAAAAATGCTTATTTTTGTGGTTTACCGGCTCTGCAGACTCCAGGTTGGGCTAAAATTATTTGGCGTCTTTTTATTCCCCCATCTCGGTCGCTTGTTATGTGGAGAATTATGCACAATGTTATTGCTACAGATGACAACTTGGTCAAACGTGGCTTTCCGATAGTTTCTTGTTGTAGCCTCTGCGGTCGAGAGTATGAAACAGCCGACCATCTTTTTCTGCGCTGTCCCTTTATAACTCGGCATTGGAATTGGTTATCTGCGCTGATTGGCAGGACAGTTGATACCTCTAATTTTAGTTCCCTTCTCGGCATGTGTAGTAGAGGGTGGAGTCCTCAGGTGCGTGATATTATTATTGCATCAATTGTTAATATTATTTGGTTGGTCTGGAAATGCAGGAACAATATTAGATTCAATGATATTCTGCCCAATTTTCCGCGTGATCTCATCTATTTGAAGAGTCTCATCTATCAGGCCGCTTCCCACTCTAAGGGGCATATGTTCTCATCTATCCAAGAGTTTTCTGTTATCAAATATTTTGGAGCTAATTGTCATCCTCCTCCCCCTCCTTCCATCAAGCAGGTCAATTGGATTCGGCCGCCTTTTAATTGGGTAAAATGTAACACTGATGGTGCTTCGAGAGGTTCACCTGGAGCTTCGTCTTGTGGTGGTATTTTTAGAGATCACTTGGGTACTTTTTTAGGTGCTTTCTCCGCTAATATTGGTGTAGCTACATCTCTTTATGCTGAAATTTGTGCTGCGATATATGCTATAGAATTTGCCTTGGCTAGAGGATGGACTAATCTTTGGTTGGAATGTGACTCTCTTTTACTTGTCCAAGCTTTTTCGAATGCTCACTTAGTCCCTTGGAAGTTGAAGACTAAATGGAAGAATTGCCTTCATCACATCAGAGATTTTTGCTTTCGGTTTTCTCATATTTACAGGGAGGGCAACACTTGTGCCGACAGACTGGCTAATGCAGGCTTCTTTGTTGATGGGGTAGTCTGGTGGGACCAGCTGCCTAGCTGTTCTAGAGATAGCTTTTCTCATGATAGAGTTGGGTTACCGAATTATCGTTTTCGTTAAACTTGTTTTCGTGGGTTTTGGTCGATGTCCCCCCACCTTTCGTTCTTTTTTTTTTTTTATTATTAATAATACTCTTGGTGAATAGGTAGAGGAGTGGTTGATCATGGGGGTGCCAACCTAGTTGGGATGTCCATGACCTACCATGATACCTTGTTCTCCAATTTATCAAAAAAAAGAAAAAGAAAATAATGCTCAGTGTATTGCAATAACTTTGTGCTTGAACAATGCTTTGGACAGGTCTTTTGTTGAGGCACTTGTTAAGAGGATCAAAAGAATAATACAAGTCAGAATGTTTTTTAGACCTGGTTATATCAAGCTGTGCTGGTAATATATATTCATCTTTCAAATGCCGAAATGCAGTGGTGCGTTGCTTGTTACTATCACCATTACAGAAAATTTCCTAATTTTGTTTAGTTGTTTGTATTATGTGTTTGTTGGTATTAGTTAATGTAATTCTGTTTATATTCTTGGTACTTTAATGCCAACAATTTGTCGCTAAATGAATGGTCATTCTTCTTCCCTTTTCCCTCCATATTGCAGTAATCACTTGATTTTCATGCTTTTGAATCATAAGAATGAGGGTTGTATTAATGGTTTTTCCTTTTTCAAAAGATACAGATCTTGTTGTTTTATATATGCTTTGTAGCACGAATGCTATTTTATGGGAATTGAGTTGTTCATACTGTCCACTTTCTAAATGGTGGTTCTGTTGGGTCATGAAGGGAGATACTTACATTGGACTAAGAATAATAAATTGAACACCACAGTTTAACGCAAAATCTAATTTTAGAAATTGAAAAGAATAAAGGAACCTATATTGTAAAATTAGAAATAATGTGGATTAAAATCCAAAAATTAACAAAATAAGAATATCAAAACTGCAATTAAGGTCAGAAAGAAATGGAACTTTATGTAACAACTATTTAATTTAATATAGGAAATTAGTTGACACTATATATATAATATCCTCTTTTAGCCATTTGTTATTCTGCCGGCTTCTTCCATATTTATTTATGCATCTGACCACATAGACAAAGGGTCACTATCTCTAATTTCATTGACTCTGATACCATATTATTAGAAATTAGTATTGGGCCTAACTCATCCTCACAAAACCGGCTTTAACCGGCTTGTAAGGTGAGGATTGCCTCTTACTTATAAAGTCTTATTCAGGCCATCTCTCAACCGATGTGGGACTTCTTAACAGTTATTTATATATATTTTATGTTATTATAATCTGCAACGAAGCCTCAATGGAACAACTCTATAATTTAATATAGGAAATTAGATTCACACTATATGCATCAATGTTTTTCTATTCACACTATAGACATTAATTTATGCATCTGGCCACATATGGACAAAGGTATAATACATATTATAATCTGCAATGAAGTCATTTACAATAGCAAACGAAACTTCCTTGAAGCACATCCTTCATTCATTCATTTATTTAAATCTCTCCAAAACTGATTTCAGCAGAAGCTAAGTCCATAGCAAACGAAACTTCCTTGAAGCACATCCTTCATTCATTCATTTATTTAAATCTCTCCAAAACTGATTTCAGCAGAAGCTAAGTCCTGGGACTGTGACTGTACACTCTTTTTCTCTTCTATTGCAAGAAACTGGATTCTAACTTTGGTATGATCTTTTACTACTAAATTTTAGTTTAACTAGTGAATCTCTAAGTTAGTTTCTGAAATTATAGGAAGTTTAGGTAATTGATAAATTGATCCTTGAATTTTTAATCAATATACCTTCTGCTGGCAAATATTTCAAATTAGTCATTCAAATTGGTCTTAGGAAGAACTCATTAACTACTTGAGCACTTAGTTACTCAATGCTATGTTCTGTATCTTACTCTTTGAAGCACTCATTATTCTCAATCTTAGGGTCATAATTCTATACCATCTATCTTTTTCCACATTTTTATTGAGTTATCTTTTACAAGGATCACAGACAGCTTGAAATCACAAGTGCTGTTTATTTATTCAATCCATTTGAACTTTGAACTTTGAGCAATACATGAATTTTGAACTGCTTGATCTGATGTCAATCAGATTTATGAAACCCAATATGAGAATGAATGGCAGTCAAAAGTATCACTATCAATAACACATTTAAGCATTAACTATTTTTTATTTTCTAATGTAGGAACTTGGAACTCGTAATCGCTTGGCAGAAAATGACCAGTGCTTTTTCCTCTATATCTTCTTCTTCTTCTTCGGTCGTGTCTTCGAAAAAATATGACGTTTTTCTTAGCTTCCGAGGTGAGGATACTCGCAGAAACTTCACATGCCATCTTTATGATGCTCTGAGTCGAAAGAAAGTTGAAACCTTTATAGACGACAATGAGCTTGAAAAAGGAGATGAGATCTCTCAAGCACTCATCGAAGCCATTGAAGAGTCACATGCATCTATTATCATCTTCTCAGAAAACTATGCTTCGTCAAAATGGTGTTTGAATGAGCTCAAAAAGATTCTAGAATGCAAGAAATATAAGGAACAGATTGTGATACCTGTTTTTTACAACATAAATCCATCATGTGAGGAAGCAGACCGGGAGTTACAAGCAAGCCTTTGAAAAACATAAGCGAGATTTGAAGCACAATAATGGCACGTTGCAGAACTGGAAAGCTGCTCTCACTGAGGCAGCTAATTTAGTAGGCTGGGACTCTGAAAATTACAGGTAAATAAAATGAACTATCCAGCTTTCTTCATGTCATGACTACTAATTTGTTTTCAATAAACTACTTAGGCTCTGTTTGGTAAAATTAAGCTATAAGCTAGCTGCTAGCTGATAGCTGAAAAGCTAGTAGAATGAAATTAAAGTGTTTGGTAAATTTAGCTGTTGTAATTATAAAATGACATTAAAGTATTATGTGAGTGGGTAGTTATTTTTTCTGAGTGGGTAGTTTTTTTATTAAAAAAAATTTAAAATTAAAATAATAAGGTTAAAATTGGAATAAAAGGTAAAAAGCTATAAGCTATAAGCTCAAACGCTATACTTGAAATAACATCTGGAAAAAAGCTATAAGCTAGTAAAAAAAGCTTGTTACCAAACACCTCCAATTTTATGAAACAAGCTTATAAGCTAATACAATAAGCTATAAGCTAGCTTATTTGTGTTTCCAAACACACCCTTAATATGATGTGCATGTTTTGTTTTCTATAGGGGGCTGAGATGATGCTATCCCCTCATCCCCCAGTTATAAGTTTGTTGAACTCGATCAAACATAATACATTTAGGATTTCATTTCCTAGAATAAAATACACAATAAGCATCTTCCGTGTCTTTGGTTATATATTTCCTCAAACTTATATACTAATCATAACTAAATTTTTGTTTCTACATTTATATGCTAAATTACTAATCATATAGATATATTTTTCTTCTACTGTATTTGTTAGACTTTTAAAACTTTCTCCCCTTCTTTCATATGCTAGGAATGAATCAGACTTCATTAAGGACATTAATAAAATTGACATTAATTAATCTTCTGGGTTTATTTTTTCAGATTTTTATTTTGGATTTGATTTCACTTCCTAGAATAAAATAGACATTTATTATCTTCTGGGTTTTTTATTTCTTTCTTGCTCTACCAAGCCACTGAACCATGTTGACCATACATTTTATATACTAATCATATATATATATATATATATATATATATATATATATATATATATATATATATATTTTTTACTATTAATGTATTTGTATGTTAGATTTGTAAAACCTTCTTCCCATCTTTCATATGCTAGCAAGGTGAGGATTGCCTCTTACTTATAAACACTTGTTCAAGCCTTCTCGCAAGTGATGTGAGACTTCTTTAACATATATATATATATATATATATATATATATATATATATATATTTTTACTATTAATGTATTTGTATGTTAGATTTGTAAAACCTTCTTCCCATCTTTCATATGCTAGCAATGACTCAGACTTCATTAAGAAGATTGTTGAAGATGTTTTGCGGAAACTGAACCTTAGATACCAACATGAAATTAAGGGGCTTGTTGGAATTGAGAAGAATTATGAAGAAATTGAATCAATACTGAAAATTGGGTCAAATGATGTTAGAGTCCTTGGAATATGGGGGATGGGTGGCATAGGAAAGACCACCCTTGCTAAGGCTTTATATGCTAAACTGCATTCCCAATTTAATGGTCGTTGCTTCCTCAATGTAATGGATGAATCAAACAAGTATGGACTTAATGTTCTACACAAATTGTTAGAGGAAGATAATCTTCATCCTGATGCACCCTACTTTGAAGCCCCTTTCTCTTTGAGAAGGATTGCACGTAAAAAAGTTTTTATTGTGTTGGATAACGTGGAAACCTTAGAACAAATAGAAGAACTTATCCTTAAAATTGATGGGCTGGGACTGGGTAGTAGGGTCATCATTACAACTAGAGATAAGCAAATATTAAGTCGGTTCAGTAAATGTGAAATATATGAGGTTAAGGGATTGAACAGACATGATTCTCTTCAGCTATTCAGTTTGACTGTCTTCGGAGAAAAACATCCTAAAATTGGTTATGAAGATCTATCAGAAAGTGTAATTGCCTATTGCCAAGGCAATCCTCTGGCTTTAAAAGTTTTAGGTGCAAACTTCAGTTTAAGAGGCAAAGAAGCATGGGAAAATGAATTGAAAAAGCTCCAAAAGATTCCCAATGGGAAAATTTATAGTGTGTTAAAATTGAGCTATGATCACTTAGATCGTTTTCAAAAGGCCATATTTCTAGATATTGCATGCTTGTTGAGAAAAGAGAATCAATATTTCGCAACAGCACTTTTGGAAGCTTGTGAGTTCTTTGCAATAATTGGGATAGAAGTCCTTCTAAATAAAGCTCTCATACAAATAAAACCAACTTGGGATGTCGAGACAGAAACTAATATTATTGAAATGCATGATTTGTTACAAGAAATGGGATGGGACATTGTTAATCAAGAATCTAAAGATCCTGGAAAACGAAGTCGATTGTGGAAACCTGAAGAAATATCTGAAGTGTTAAAAAAAAACAAGGTAAGTAGAAAATCCATTTACTTCTATATGAAAACACATTTATGTGGTTATGAAATATAACAAGCAAAGTATATATATGACATCATTTCCTAATTATTAATCTAACTTTTGTCTATTAGGGAACTGAAGCTGTGGAAGCTATATCATTTGATAGTACAGAAGTTGAGGATCTTTACTTAAAGTCTGATTCCCTTAGAAATATGACAAACTTAAGATATCTTTCAATCTATAATGTATCTGAAGGGAGTACATGCAATGTGTACTTTCCCGATGGTCTTGAGTGGCTTTCGGATAAATTGAGATACCTTAGGTGGGATGGATACTGCCTTGAGTATTTGCCATCAACCTTTTGTGCTGAAATGATTGTAGAGCTTCAAATGTCTAATAGCAAGCTTAAAAAGCTATGGGATGGAGTTCAGGTACAAACGTGTTTCAATATACTTGTTAATTTGTAGAGGTACAGTAGAAAGTTTAATGCTTATTCACAAAATTGCGCCTACGCTAGGATGGCAAGCCTCTATTTATGCTTAATTAGGTTTAGTTTCTCTTTTTATCAATATTCATGCATGATTATTATAAATTTAATGGTCTCTCTGCAATGACATGTTTATTTCTTGTTGCAGAATCTTGTGAATTTAACTGTACTTGTGCTTAACTACTCCAAAGATCTGGTTGAGATCCCAAACTTGTCTAGAGCTTCAAATCTTCATTGGGTATATCTCAAATATTGTGAAAGCTTGAGTCAGCTCCATCCATCCATTTTATCTCTCCCCCGGCTTAGACAGCTACTTTCAGATGGTTGCATAAAGCTTGAAAGCCTTAAATCCAACATTCATTCAAAATCTCTCCGTAACCTCTGTCTCGGTGGTTGTTCATCTCTCACTGAATTCTCTGTGACATCGGAGGAAATGACACATTTGTCCTTACAGGGCACCGCTATTCCAGAATTGTCTTCATCGATTTGGACTAATACCAAACTTACTTCTCTTTACCTAACTGGATGTAACAAGCTTAACATTGTTGGGAAAAAGTTATCAGATTATCATGGACTGGGGTCTGTTACAGAACTGGACCTTTATGGATGCACAGAAATCGATGCATTGAGTCTGTGGTTCATCCTTGATGGCGTACAGTCTTTAACAAAGCTAAAATTGGAAAGGTGTTTCAACTTAGAAGTTATCCCTGACAACATCCAAAACCATTCAATGCTAAGATGGCTTAATTTAGATGATTGTAAAAAACTTGTGTCTCTAACAGAGATTCCGCCATCCGTGCTATATTTGAAAGCTGTTAATTGCCCTTACCTGGACACATACTACACTCAACGTTCATTGCTTGAGAACATGTTACAAACCTTCTCTAAAGACCCTCCTGATGAAGATGAAGGTGTTGAAGCTATCTCTTTCTTTCCAGGAGGACAAGTTCCATGCATGTTTGATTTTCAGAAAATGGAGGCTTCAATAACCATTCTTCCTATTCCAAAATCTGACTTGTGTGGGTTCATATTTTGCATCATTCTTTCTGAGGGCTTCAATTTTTACCACTATGAACTTTATTGTATTATCTTTGAACACGGCAAAGAAGTCGACAGACGTCGTATCAGTCACAATTATCACCGGACATTAATTTCAGATCATGTATTGATATGTTGGCATGTTTACAACAAACAAGAAAGTGGGAGTTCTGATTTTTGCAACCTATCATTTCAATTCATACTTCAAGGTTACAAGGAACAATTGCGGTGGTCAACAGAGTGGATAAAGGGGTGTGGGGCCTTACCTGTGTATTCCTTAAAACATGCCAGAGCAATTGACGGTTGTAGTAATATTAATGTGGAGATTGTTGAATTAAAATTAAAGTCCAAGGCTCAAGACACTGATGAATCTGCTTGGTATTTCCAAAATGATATTGATGATTTACAGCCTAGAGCAATTGGAGGTGAAGTCAGAAGCTCTAATGTTGAAAATGAATATGACACGGAAAATGATGATGATTTTGATTGGCTTTTGGAAAATGATATCGATGAAAATGAAAATGAAGAGGACCAGGAACAACCTTCTTATTCTCCCAAAGAAGAGGAACAACTTTGTTGTTCAATCGGTATGAATCTTTTCACCTACATTCTAAATGCTAATAATACATTGCATATTAGTTTATTTTCCAATAAAAAGAGTTTAATCCTTAAAATGAATAATTGTTTTAAATTCTCCTGATTCTAGAAAATAATGATTAGTGTATTGCAATAACTTTGTGCTTGAACAACGCTTTGGACAGGTCTTTTGTTGAGGCACTTGTTAAGAGGATCAAAAGAATAATACATGTCAGAAATGTTTTGTAGACCTGGTTATATCAAGCTGTGCTGGTAATGTATTGATCTTTCAAATGCCGAAGTGCAGTGGTGCATTGCTTGTTACTATCACCATTACAGAAAATTTCTCAATTTTGTTTAGTTGTTTGTATTTTGTGTTTGTTGGTATTAGTTAAAGTAATCCTGTTTATATTCTTGGTACTTTAATGCCAACAATTTGTCGCTAAATGAATGGTCATTCTTCTTCCCTTTTCCCTCCATATTGCAGTATTCACTTGATTTTCATGCTTTTGAATCATAGAATGATAAGAAGAATGAGGGTTGTATTAATGGTTTTTCCTTTTTCAAAAGACACAGATCTTGTTGTTTTATATATGCTTCGTAGCACGAATGCTATTTTATGGGAATTGAGTTGTTCATACTGTCCACTTTCTAAATGGTGATTCTGTTGGGTCATGAAGGGAGATACTTACATTGGACTAAGAATAATAAATTGAACACCACAGTTTAACGCAAAATCTAATTTTAGAAATTGAAAAGAATAAAGGAATCTATATTGTAAAATTAGAAATAATGTGGATTAAAATCCGAAAATTAACAAAATAAGAAGGTCAAAACTGCAATTAAGGTCAGAAAGAAATGGAACTTTATGTAACAACTATTTAATTTAATATAGACCAGTGCTTTTTCCTCTATATCTTCTTCTTCTGTCGTGTCTTCGAAAACATATGATGTTTTTCTTAGCTTCCGAGGTGAGGATACTCGCAGAAACTTCACATGCCATCTTTATGATGCTCTGAGTCGAAAGAAAGTTGAAACCTTTATAGACAACAATGAGCTTGAAAAAGGAGATGAAATCTCTCAAGCACTCATCGAAGCCATTGAAGAGTCACATGCATCTATTGTCATCTTCTCAGAAAACTATGCTTCGTCAAAATGGTGTTTGAATGAGCTCAAAAAGATTCTAGAATGCAAGAAATATAAGGAACAGATTTGAAGCAGACCGGGAGTTACAAGCATGCCTTTGCAAAACATAAGCGAGATTTGAGGCATAATAATGACATGTTGCAGAAGTGGAAAGCTGCTCTCACTGAGGCTGCTAATTTAGTAGGTTGGGACTCTGAAAATTACAGGTAAATAAAATGAACTATCCAGCATTCTTCATGTCATGACTACTATGTTTGTTTTCTATAAACTACTTAATAATATGATGTGCATGTTTTGTTTTCTATAGAAGGCTGAGATGATCCTATCCCCTCATCCCCCAGTTATAAGTTTTTTGAACTCGATCAAACATAATGCATTTAGGATTTTACTTCCTAGAATAAAGTACACAATATAAGTATCTTCTGTGTCTATGGTTTTATATTTCCTCAAGCTTATATACTAATCATAACTTAATTTTTGTTTCTTACCTGTTATACTAAGCCACTGCCACCATGTTGACCATACATTTTATATGCTAAATTACTAATCATATATATATATATACACTACTAGAAAAACAGCGTTTAGCCACCGAATTAGCAACTGATTTTGATGAAAATCGGTCGCTAAATGCGTTAGCGACCGAAATGGCAACCGATGAAAATTGGTAGCAAAAACCTTGGTCGCTGATCTGTTGTGACCAAATTAGCAACCAATTTTCTACTGACCAAATTAGCAACCAATTTTCTAGCGACCAAATGAGCAACCAAATTTAGAGAGCGAAATAGCAACTAACCTTAGAGACCGGTTTAGAAACTGACTTTGCGATGTTTTTTTGGACGCTTTGTGTGACGCTATAGCAACTGATTTAGTGACTCATTATAGCAACCGATTTTGTGACTGATTTTTGAGACTAATATAGCGACCGATTTTATCATATTATTAAAAATTCGGTCACTAAATCGGTCGCTAGCTTGTTTTATGGCTAAAAAAAATTAAATAATAAAAAATATAATTTTGAAACTAAAAGTTATTATAAAATATCATAAATAAAAATTTCATATATAAAATATATCCATTATTACATTAAACCTATACCTAGCCTAAGTTAGCATAATATTAAACAATAACTAATGTTTTTTTTTCTATAGTCATATAGATCAAAGGTTTATGTACATATTACAACTATGTACCCAGACAGACCTAAACTCATTGTAACCATAAATTTATTTTTCGAATAATATACTTATATAAAAGATGCCCATCGTTATCAATGGCTTTCTTAGTGTATATCTTCACACATCCTTCGGTTCTGACAACTTCATGCATTGACACAGCAGCTCCTCCCCCTTGTAGCATAAATCTGGATCATGTACAATTCACATCACATGAGCATACCAACATATCAAACAGAAATAATGAGAATAGCAGTATGGTTGGTCCATTTGTCTTTTGTTTTTAACTTCCTCAAGGTGTATTCATAGCTAAATAAATTATGTACTTGAGCAACACCTTATTTCTAGTGATTTTCGCAATGACCTGAGGTTTTGAACTCAGTTCATTGTCTCCGCTCATCAAAACTAATGTAGCAACACCATCACTGCCGTCAATAACATTTTCATTATACATATTGTCCATAACACCAGCCACAATAAAATCAGTTATGTCTAATTGAACACTCTGTGTAGCAAGCATTATAGCACAATTAATCAACATTTGTAAACCTTATTCTTTCATTGGAAAAGTAAAACTTAAAAGATGCAAAAGTAATTATTTCATTATAATAAATAATAAATTACACTTTTCATTCTGGATGCACAAACTTTGCTAACAGTATAGTGTAGTCTACAGATTTTGATAGAGCCTGAAAGTATAAATGTAAAACAATTATCTTCACACAAAATTCGTAGATCATTATGCAAATCAAAATTGACATATTGATACTACATATGAATTTGCATAAATCAAACCATAAGCAAAAGATGATTCATAAATAACAGTCCTTACCTTCTTCCTTCGAATGATAGCAAGCGTTCCAATATACAATTCAGTTGTCAATAAATATCTACAGCTCCTTCCTTCGAATTTCAATTGGTACTTGTTAAATATCTACAGCTCAAAGTTCTGCCCTTGAATAAGCTTCATAAGTTAAAGTTAAATGCAGCATGACAGACAAAAAGAGGCAATTCTCTAGCATGTCATCCACCTCCCTCCTTTTATGACTCATGGGAGCAATTCTTTCTCCAAAACTGAGGATAACTGGACTTCAGCTGATAGAGAAAAACAAAGACAAGACATCACATTTGCTACCAAAGAAAACTACATGATAGAAACAAACCAGCAGGAAAAGAAAACTCATTATAGATCCACCAAATTTGTGCTAGTTCTTATCTTTTCCTCTTAGTTTAGTTTAAGGCTAGTTCAGTAAAAAAATTGTGCTCACAAATCACCAAACTATTAACACTTCAGCATCCATTGAAGTTCATTTTATAATTTATAAAGGGTACACAAAGAAACATAAAAAGCTACAAATTTTTCTCTAACTAAAATCAAAACGTAAACATTAAATAAAACATGCTAGCAAAAATAAATTATATAACATATGATAACAATATAATAAATTACTTGCAAAATAATTTATACAAGGAGAGATTGTTTGTCTCTCCTACAAACAGAACAAAACTTGAACTATATAATTTAAATCTAACCATGTCCAAAAGCTTACCTAGTACGGCTGAAAACTCTTGAAATTACGTCCCAGTATTCATACAACCTAAGCTCCCAAACATGAAATGCACCAACCAGATTATGATCAACATCAAAACTAATTATTATTCAGCCACAATGGTAGAGAAACAACATTAGATACATCAAAAGTTTGACAGCCAATAAATACACCCTTGAACTGCTTTCAAGATGCATTAGTTCACTACCAAACTTGTTAAGGCAATTAATAAAACAAATTGTTCTCATTCTACTACCACAATGCCCTACATGAGAACACAATTTCATCGAAACCTAACACATGTGATTACATTCTATCACTCAATGTTGTTAAACTATTTTCGTGTCGGTGTGTTGTGTCCAGAATCTGAGCATCATAGATTTAAAAAAAAAACTGAAACTACTGAAAGGCAAGAGACATCACATTAACATAACTATAAGTAAATAAATCACTTGTGAAATGTGTTCTGCAGCTGCAACGCTAGACTTCACATCCTCAAATCACCATCAACAGTCTACTAGAAAAACATAAATCAAAATGAGTAAGGAATAACCAAATCAATTTAAACAACAATAAAATTAATCAAATAGATTCAATCTTTTACCTGCTCAGAGAAGCAGAAACGCTGGCTATTCTTTTTCAAGCTGAAGACCCGACAAGAAAGATAGAGAGAGAGGGATATACTACAACTACATCAAAAAATTAGTTATAAAAGAATGTGAGCAATTTTTTATTTAAATTGCATACGAACTTTACAAAAACTAATCTAGAGTGAAGAATCAAAGTTAGATTAATCATGTTAAAGAGAATTAGTTTTTCATCATGAGTAAGTTATATAAAAGTATTGTGACTGCCATCATAAAATTCAATAACTCCATCTCATTTTTATACACAGAATAAATCAAAATTTCAATCTTCTAATCCACTTGTTGACATGGTTGCAATCTTTGTATCATATAATATGCCTACAAATCAAGAACAAAATGCAACATTGAATCTTAGACTATGATGAAAACTCGTTTCCTGTAAATAGAAACAAAAAAGAAACCAATGATTTGAGCAAAAAACAGAGTTTCTCTTTCAGCCTTAATTTTAGTTGTAGTAGTTCTAATAAAATCTACCATCTTATTCATGTGTTCTAATAATCATTGGATTTTGGAATAAACTATGGACAAAACAGTTGAGAAACACAAATATTACATCAAAGCAAATCATTCACTACAAAAAAAAAAACGAAATTGGGGTAAAAGCATAGAAACATAGTAACTGCGTTGAAATTGAGATGAACCCTAAACCCTAATTGTACATGGAACAAGAAAGTCATGCGATACATTGAATTTGTTAAAGTGAGCGAAGTAATTGAAAATTGGAAAAGAATCAGAAATCAGTGTTGGTTATAGAAACAAAGAAATCGATTAGAGAAATAGAGAAAGAGAAGAAATTACCAGAACGATGGAAAGAAGAATGAAAAAAAGAAGAATAGATTTTGAGATTTTGATTTGAGGGTTTTAGGGAACTGATTCATAATCGAGAAGAATAAGAAGAATGAATGAATCCATTGAAAAGGGAATTTACGAGAAGGCAAATTCTACTGTACAATAGACTAATCCTAATGTACCGGTATAATAGGTTTTCAAATTAATAGAAAAATTAGTATATTTTAGAAGAATTTTTTTTTTCTATCTTATAAAATATTATAATAACTAATATTATTCATCAAAGTTGTCAAAAAAATAAATTTTAATTTTTTTAATTTTTTTTTTGAACTCTTATTATTCATAATAGTGAATATTGAATTTTTTATTAAAAAAATTAGTATCATGTTTATAAAAAATGAAATTGTGATTTTTCTTATGAAATTATGTTTTCTAAAATATAATGGTCAATAAATAACTTTTGAATTTATAAAAATTATTGTTTATTTATCATTTTAAAAATTTAGTGTACCGGTACATTAGAATTTAACTAATGCACCGTAGAAGCTCCCGGGTTTTTTGTGCTATGTAACTATGCAACTAAAGGGATTAATTTTTTTTTTATAGTAACTAGCCGCCAAACCGTGCCCGTTTGTGTCATCGATATTCTTTTTTTTTGTTTGCTGTGATCGATATCACTACTAGAAATTTTGCTTTTAGCAACCGATTTAACGACCGAAAAATTTCGGTCGCTTTAGCAACCGATTTAGAGACCGATATTTTGAGCGTCGGAGTAAAAAAAAAAATCGGTTGCTAAATCGGTCGCTACGTAGTTTTAGCAACCGAATTAGAGACCGATATTTAGCAACCAATATATCGGTCGCTTTAGAGACCGATTTAGAGACCGTTATTTGAGTTTCAAATTCAGAAATATTTCGGTCGCTATATCGGTTGCTATAGAGACCGAATTGGAGACCGATAAATAGCGATAAAATATCCGACGCAAAAATAGTTTCGTAAAAAAGAAAAAAACTTTCATCATATTCATTCATATAATTCTTCAACCATCAAAACTTACCACCTATCACAAAAAAAAAGTTAATAAAACAAAGAACAGAGGAAGAAAGAAGAGGTTGCCGTAACCGCCATCCTTGCCGGACCGCCGCCGCGAGCGGTTTCTCCGGTCAATGATTAAGGGCAACACACTACTTTGTTCTCGGCCTCGCATCTCCGCTTCTGATCGATCTTTATTCTTGGATCTATGGTTAGTTTTCTCGAATTCACTGCCTAATTCTAGATCTGAATTCACTCTTATTTGGACATTGCTATTCATCGTTTTAGCATTTTTGCTTAAAACCTGATTTTAAAAATTTTAGAGGTTTCGCCACTTCAATTTCCTACTTAATTAGATTCGTATTTGCATGATGGTCAATTGATAGTTGTTGGCGTTGTTAATCGATTCATCCATTTAACAAAATTTTGCTATTGCTTACTTAATTGTTCATCATTATCTATCTTTCTCCTAATTCCTCGTTAGTTCTCAATTTCATTACTGCTCATTCTCTTTGGAGGTTGTAAAAATCCGGGCCAAGTATGAACATGTGATTCTTTGCAGGTAATAGCTAAATCTGGAATTCATTGGAGTAGATTATTGACTTCATTCTACAATCTGAAAAACCTTAGAAATCAGGGGATTTGTTATAACATTCATCTTCAAGGCTTTGCTGAACAACAAGAAGTTCTCTTACAAAGGTTTGTCTAATAATTGTTTCGATCCATTAGAATTTTGTACACAGAGTACCAAATGTTCATTTATTTTTTTGCTCAAATTTCACATATGTCATGCTCTTGAATTTGATATAATCAATCTAGGTACTCAATTGCATTGCAGGAAATACTCGTGATGAAATTAAGAATATGTCTAAGGATGCAATTTCAAAAGATTTTGTCGCCATGTGTGATTTGATGAAGCTTCATGGTAATACTAAGTTTGTTTTGTCTATGTCATTTGTATGGTGCATTGGTTAATATAAATTATTAATCAGTTATTGATATAGGGTCCAACTGGCATTGCGTTCCTATATGGAAAAATGAACCTATTGTCTTCCATGCCTCCATTTTAGATAAATTATAAGAAATGGTGCTTTTACTTTAAACACTAGGTTGTGCCATACAACTAGAAAACATGTACCTTTTGTTTCTTTTGAAAGCTTACATAAGGATTTTAACCATGAAAATTCAGAGAATATTTTTTTTAAATGCTGCTGCAAGTTGCATACCAGAAGACTAGAAAGAGAAGTTTCAGTTCGAATGTTACTAATTTTCAGTTGATGACATATGAATCTTGTTGGACGAAATAGAGCAATATCTTCTCTTAGTTCTCTCTATATTTTGTTGTAGAGCTCCAATTTATTTTTTCCTTTGCTTATCTTTTGGTGTTTAGTTTATCATTTCTCTTAAAGTCTTATTATACATGTTCGGTTATATGACATCCTTTTTCCCCAATCATCCATTTCTTCTGCTGCTCTTGATGATTAGCCTACTGTTGGTATAACTATGTTTTGGGTTACTACTCCTTGTGTTATAAGTTGATGAAAAAATCTTTAGATAAACAAGAAAAATGATTTAATTAACAAATAAATTGTGCTTCAAAAGTCTTATATTTATTTAGAGAAATTTGAATAAACTGATATGGTTTGAAAATATCAAATGTTGAGTCTTGTGGGACATGCATGAACATAGTTTAACTGATTAGTTAAATTTTGTTGTTTTGATTTGTGCTGCTAGGTATGACATACATGTAGTCTTGTTCTAAAAATCAATGGTATCTTGTCTAACTCATTATTAGAAGTGCTTGAAGTGGATATATTGACTAACTCAAAGATATATGCCGTTTTGATCAATGTTATGAAATTGTATTTGCCTATTTGTTAGTTAGCCAAGACTTGAATTTAAATCACTATATAGCAAATGGAAATGAATGGTTGGTTTAACCTTTCTATTTCTTTTTCACTTTTATAGTTTTTTCTTCTTATTTTGTATTTTTTTAGAGAGAATCCTAATATTCACTTCAAGTACATTGAAGCAGAAGCTCGTAAAGATGAACAAATTAAAGAGACATAGCATGTAACTGAACATTATAATTAAAGCCAAGCTTCCAGATCC
Organism: Trifolium repens; assembly: GCA_030408175.1. NCBI lineage: Eukaryota > Viridiplantae > Streptophyta > Magnoliopsida > Fabales > Fabaceae > Trifolium > Trifolium repens. The sequence goes on from CP125841.1 coordinate 8,444,213, forward strand.
ACATTTTCTCTATACAATCAATATGATTTGTTATCATGAAGAATATGTTTGAAAGGTAAGTTTTTTGAGTGGTTGTATTTAAATTTGAAATATTCTATGTCATAGGTCAATTTCTTCTAATATTATATATCTTTTTTATAGGTCAATTTCTTATATTACCTCCACACACACAAAAATCATGCTTATAGGTCAATTATAAAATGCTGCTCTAGTTGTGGAGCAATGGCAGTTGTTAAATGAATAATGTGAGAAGATGTATGCTAGTTTTTTTCTCTTCTTTGCATCTTTTTATCATCATATAATTATAACTTTTAAATTTAAATTCTATTTGCAGGAGTAATCATTTTCTTACTTGTTATCAAGTTTATGAAGTGAACATGTTATTTCATTATGTTTGTGTCAGATATGATGTGGAGTGCATGTCTGGGATTTGAGATTGGAAGGTAGTTGATTGATCAAGTCAAGTCCATTGCTTTGTCTGAAAGTAAGAGCACTTGATTTTCTGTAATTGGACCAATTACCTCTTTTAATGTCTGCCATAATGGAAGTTCTATATTATGGAAGGTAATCTACTCCTTTGTAATATACTAATATCATTGTTGGAACTGAAGAAAAAGAGCATGTTTGATTTGCTAAATCCAAATGGAAATAGATAGCTTTTCCCTGAAAAGTTGTGTTAAATTTCATGACTGAACATGTGGTTACTCGATGGTACCGAGCTTCATAATTGCTTCTTCTTTTTTAAACAATTAACATGTGTTAAATTTCATAATTACTTCTTAGTTCTTAAGAATATACTGCATAACATTTTTTACCGAGAAATAATTGTTTAATTTCAGGGTCTATTCAATAAGAACCTTGACTTCCTAGTTTAATTTGCTTTTTATAATTGCGAATTTCAGGGTCTGGTACATTCGATACTAAATAGAGTATCATTTATTATCATTTAACATCTATAGTCTCCCACTTGGATATGAGCTTACACTGATTATGTATACCAACTTTGGAATGTTGTATTGTTATGCAGTTTCAGTACTTTTCCTTGAAAAAGATGTATATATTGTGCATGAGGTTGCAACTCAGAGACAAGTCTAGCTAAATCAATTCAGGGGGTAGAGCAAATGAAGAATATCACCACCATTTTAGTGTTCTCATCTCAAATTGTTTGGAAGATATTCAGAGCCTTTATCAAAGTGAGTATTCTGATCATGTTGGTTAAGTTTTAATGTTGATTAACTATTTTTTTTTTTGAAATTAGAGCTTATTTCTACATAGATTTTGATTAGAGACCCAATTATTGTGGGACAATGACAGTTCCCTGTTTCTTCTCTCATTATCCACAAATATTGATATCCTACATATGACCTTATTTCTCTTTGATTACTTCTTAGTCATGTGAGATATATCAGTGAGATAAGGAGGGCACCGATGGGAAAAAATAATTATTAGAGAGATCACTGAGCAAGTTCTGAGGTCTTCTTTGTAAGCTTTCTGCAATCTTTTCTTATTAATTTTATAAAAATAGAGATATTCTGGAAATTAATATATATGAAAATAGATTTTATAAAAAAAAGAAGATATATATGAAAATAGAAAGAAGATTAGAAGAAACAAATTTTAGTTGGAGATATTTAAGCCAAATTAAATTATATTTTTTTTTACCCAATAAAACGTTTTCTCTCAAACACAAAACACGGATCAAAAACAAAAAGAAAACCACAAAACACCAATAACACGTCAAAACCTTTCTCTTCCTCTACACAACAACCTTCCACCACCATCATCATCATCAGAGTCACCTCACGCCGGCGCCACTCTCTCTTCCTTATTCTATCTCGTAACCCCACTATCTTCTTCTCTTTAGTTTGTTTGTTGTTGAAAAAAGAAAACGAGAATCATCACTCCATTGTGAATCCTCCGCTTCCGGCCACTGTTCAGCCATCTGCAACCTTCCTCCGGTCTCAAAGCAATTAATTGCAGCCTCCAACAACATTATAACAACACTAAGGTAATCAATAAAAAACACATACGGTTTAGGGTTTTAGAATTTGGATTGATCGTGGGATCGCTCAGCTTGTTGGTGTATTTTTCTAATTTTGAAATTATGACTATGGTGCAGAAGGCAAATAGGTTGTAATGAAATTCCCTATCTAATATAACTATTACTTCACTCCATTACACATATGATTTTAGGAACCTGGAAATCCATTAAAATGTGACCTATTGGCCTTCTATCTTTTATAATCGCTGTAGATTTTGTATGTCTCAATGTGTGCACTGTAACTGTGTAGTCTGTTAAAGCCTTGAGGCCTAAGGGTGCTGATTTGTTCCAACTTCCAATATAGGGGGTTTGTGTTGATAAATATAATAAACACCGAAAAATATAACAATCTAGAAGCAAACTAGAATGCACAGCTTATCTCTGTTAGTTCTTTTATAGGAAGGGCACAAACAAAAAGCTCTAGTCTTTGTTTGCCTAGACGAATATAGTAATTTATAGCTTATTTGACTAAATTAAAAGTATGTTTAGATGTATTTGATATCTGAGTTTCCTGTAACTTTTCTTGATATGATACCTAAAGTAGAATTTAAACTTATTACTTGCTATTAGAGTAAAGACACATTCTAGTCTTTGACAAAAAAGTTGAGACTCATTTGGTCCTCACATTAAAAAATACAATATTTAATATTTAGTCCTTCTGTTTGTTTATGCTTCCTATTTGTCTAACTTTTGTCCACCCGATGATACGTGGGCTAGAAAGAACTTTGAAAGACGAGGTGCAACAATAATGAAAAATAACTTATGCAAGGTTCGTCTCACAACGAAAAGACCAAGTTGGATTGAGTCGGATGTGTGGAATGCATTAGATGAGCATTGGAAAAATTCAGAATATAAAAAAAGTGCATGCAGGAGAAAACAAATAGAGCATCTAACCGTGATGGTTTCTGAAAGCCCCTTCACACTTGTGGCTCTATCACCACATCAAAACATAAAGCTAATTTGGTAAAGTTAATTTATTTTGTTTATATAAATATGGCGTGTATAAATATATGTGATTATGTGTTTATGCTGTAAATTCTATTTTAGATTAGTTTATTATTGTTGTTCAGCAGAGGTGTGCCTTTCAACTTGTTAACAGTGAAACAATTTCTGCTTGATTATATGCTCTAGGCCTTGTTGCATCTGGTGCCCATTTGTATAATGGATCAAGCTTAATTTAAGGTTTGGTGCTGATACATTGGCATTTTAGCTTAGTATTTTAGCTTGTTGTAATAGATGATGGTTGAATTGAAAGCTTTAGGGATCTGTACTTGTGACTGTCTTGTAAACTGTCTCGGTTTGGAGAAGTGTTCTTTGCACATGTTGTGCATAATTCATTATTTATTAAATTTTGCTATTTCTAAAAAAAATGTTTCTTTTTTGTTTAATGATGTAAATGAAATTTGTTTGGCTTCTAGTTCTAATTTATATATTCTTTGTTTTGTTATAGACGGAAGAGAATGGCACTCCCCCCGCTCCTTCAGATTTGTTTCTTCACACACACCAACATCGCAAAAATAAGACTTGGGTTGATCGAAAATCAGAACATGTCTATGTAATGAGTTCTCAACTTTAAATAATATTTCTACTTCAAGTTGATGTCATTTTATTTTACTTATTTTTAAAATATTAATTCGCCTTATATTTGTGTCAATAGGGAAAGTATAAACATAGATGGGGAGAATTAACTCAACAAGCATCTTTAGAAGGAACTCAGCCACCAAATGACATAGATGTGTGGACTGAGGTTGCAGGAATAAGGAAAGGACATATATATGGTCTTGGGAGTGAATCATCTTCATTTGTAGGCCGGCGAAATTATCGTGGTTCAAGCTCCGCTCAACTGAATGGGTGCAAAGACATGAATTTGAAGAACTGAAACTTGAAAGGGAAGAAATGAGAATTGAAAGGGAAGAAATGAGAAAGGAAAGGGACGAACTACGTGGTATGGTAAAACAATTGATGAAAAAATTTAACTTTCGGCCCAAGTCATATACTAGAGATCAAGTTCATGAAGATGATGTGGTTGATGATAATGATGATATGGTTGATGATAACGAGGATGTGGCTAATGATAATGATGATATGGTTGATGATAATGAGGATGTGGCTAATGATAATGATGATATGTCTGATGATGATAATGCCGTGTTTGATGATGAAGACTTAGAGCAAGAATGGAAAATATAGTAGTGTGACTTACTTTAGTATGCAAGAATTGAAAGAAATTTATTCCATCTTTTTTGTGTGTCCGATGATACTTGCAAGATAGTGATAATTTAGTTTTGATTATGTTTTGGATTGATATTTTTTTCTAAGTATTTGATAATATTTAAACATATTATGCTTATATTGTTGTGTTCATGTCTAATTGTTTGATGTTTATGAAATAGTTGATTAGATTTGAAAAATTGCTTTATTGAGAATGTAAATCAATAATAATAATAATATTATTATTATTATTATTGTTAATTTTTTTTTATTAGAGACCGAAATAGAGACCGAAATTATTACAAAGTGTTTCTCAATCGGTTGCAAAATTGGTTGCAATGAGTAAAGAAAGTAATGCAAATCAGTCACAAAATCAGTTGCTATAGCTTCAGAGAAAGCATCGCAAATATCGTCACTAATTTTGGTTGCTATTTCGGTTGCTGAAATCAGTTATTAATTCAGTTGCTAAGAAATCAATTGCTAATTTGGTTACTACATATCAGCGACCAAGGCTTTAGCTACTTCTTTAAATCGGTTGCTATATCGGTCGCTAATGTGATTAGCGACCGATTTTTGATTAAAATCGGTCGCCAAATCGGTTGCTAAACGCGACTTTTTTAGTAGTGTATTCTCTATTGTGCAAATATAAATAAGTACTTAATCTCCTTTTCTTTTTTATTGGACTTAGTTAATCGATAACTACTTGACCTCCTTTTTTGTTGTGGCTAGTTATTAAGAAGAAAAAAATATTTTTTTTTATTATAAAAAAACTAAAAACCTACTTTTATGTGGAAGTTATGCTTAGTTTTTTTTGGTAGTTTTTTTTAAGGGTAAAATAGGAATAATGAAAAAGTCATCCCAAAAATTTATATCTCCTTTATATATTAGTATAGATAATACTTGATTAATTTTTTTTTAGTGATATGATAAAAAAAACATTTGCAACGGATTTTCTAGTCGTTAATTATTGGTCTCTAATTCGGTCTCTACGGCAACCGATCTATCTACCGAATTTTTTTAGTTTTGACGCTCTAAATAATAGTCTCTAATTTGGTCTCTAAAGCGACCGATTTTATGGTTGCTAATTATCGGTCTCTAATTCAGTTTCTATAGCAACCGATATAGCGACCAAAATTTTGTTGGCTTTGAACTCCAAATAATAGTCTTTAATTCGGTCTCTAAAGCGACTGATTTAATGGTTGCTAATTATCGGGCTCTAATTCGGTCTCTATAATTAAGTAGCAACCGATATAGCGACTGATTTGTTTTTACTTTGAAAATAAAAAAACCGGTCTCTAATATGGTCTCTAAAGCGACCGAAAAATTTCGGTCTCTAAATCGGTGGCTAAACACTGTTTTTCTAGTAGTGATATATATATATATATATATATATATATATATATATATATATATATATATAGGGTCATGCTAAATGGTGCCCCTAGGGCAATGGTTAAGAGGAAAGTGTAATTGTCTATTGCAAAGGCAATCCTCTGGCTTTAAAAATTTTAGGTGCAAATCTCTACTCAAGAGGAACAGAAGCATGGCAAAATGAATTGAAAAAGCTGAAAAAGATTCCCAATAAGAAAATTTATGATGTGTTAATATTGAGTTATGATGACTTGGATCGTTCTCAAAAGGCTATATTTTTAGACATCACATGCTTTTTGAGACAAAAGAGTAAAATATTTGTAGCATATCTATTGAATGCTTGTGATTTCTATGCAACAATTGGGATAAAGGTCCTTCTAAACAAAGCTCTCATACAACTAAAACCAATGTGGAACGCTAGGTTGGAAATTGATAGTATAGAAATGCATGATTTGTTACAAGAAATGGGATGGCACTACTAGAAAACATGCGTTTAGCAACCGATTTAGCGACTGATTTTCATCAAAATCGGTTGCTAATTCAATTAGCGACCAATTTAGCAACCAATTAAAATCAGTAGCAAAAACCTTGGTCGCTGATCCGTAGTGACCAAATTAGCAACCATTTTATAGCGACTGATTAGCAACTGAATTTTGAGACCGAATTAGCAACCAATATCAGCAACCAATTAAGAGACTGAATTGAAAGAACAACATAGAGACAAATTGTTCGACGCATTGTCGACGCTATTAGCAACTAATTTAGTGACCACTTTATTTAATTTTAAAACAAATCGGTCGCTAATTCAGTTGCTAATTTCGATTTTTTAAATAAAAAAATTGTAGCTCATATATATATATATATATATATATATATATATATATATATATATATATATATATATATATATATATATATACACACACGCACACACACAAATATAACAAAATACATTAGTAAATTATATTCTTATAAATATATGTTTAATCAAAGATTATATGGAAAATAAATCTCCTATAGAAAATAAATTAAAACTTTAAGTATCGGCTATTACATTAAATGTTTACTATCCATTAAACTTTAAGTATCGGCAGGAAAATTAGCAAAGGGCTCATTAGATGTGAGATATGACTCTAACATCATTGTTTACTATCCATTCCTCCTATAAGAATATGACTGTTCCAAGCCACTGAACCAACTCCTACTATGTGCCCACCACCTTAGGTCCTTAGCTGCAACCAAAATGAAATCATGCAAGAATTGAGAACAATTTCAGGTTTGAAATACAAATAATGGTTATAAAAAATGGGCAATATTTGTTTACTATTCTTATGGTGTTGTTTCTACTGTACTCCTATTGTCCTATGCCATAATAAAGTAGGACATCTCAAAAGAGAGTTCATTTTATACTACCTTGATTGTGTGAATAAATACTTTGCACCGTAACAACACAAACATCACCATAGTATGATGAATAATAAACACAAACAACACCATAGTATGATGAAATCAACACAAACAGAAACTTGTCTAAAAAAGAAATGTACCAAAAGTTTCAGGAAGGGACAAATTTGTAAAAGACGGTGAAGAACGACTGTTTAAAATAGTTCACTCACCCACAAACACATGATTTACATAGTACTAGTCACTAACTCAAATGACAGCAAACAAAGACAAACAAATGTAGAATAGATATGAGTAAGTAGAGTCACTCACTCAAAGAAAGCAACGTATAAAATATGACTATACGTTCATTGAATCATGTAAGCCACATTCATTCCAACATATAGAATACCTGCAAATTTTAAGCATTCAGCTGAATGCGATGCGACAAAAAACCATGCAGTAATATGAACCTTTTTATGCAATTCCCGCATGTCAAAGTGTTAGCAGAACTCTCCGATTGCTGAAAATCCTTTAGTGGTACTGGGGCAGCGAGAAATAATGGCTACATATGAAATGAAAACCAAATAAAAATCAGCATCCTACAATTCATTCTTTATCTCAGTCACAGATAAACTTAATGGTCCACAGACCTGATTCACTGGAAATGGAGATGTTAGCTCGTTCTCCAAGTGTCGAATACGATCATACAATGCACATTTCAAGTTATCCTCGAAATTAAAATTTTCAGGACTGATATGAGGCAGACCAACAGTAATTGACGAAAGGTAAATTGGTTGGAGAAAGTAGGAAAGCAAAGCTCCTGGTATAAGATGAACTATTAACCAAAAAATGTAATTGATCACACTAATTAAATTCACATTTGAATCAACATATAGACATTTACCAGATCAAGAAAAAACTCTAATTAATGATTGCAAATATGACTATTTCTCAAACTTCACATCTATGCTTATATCTAAACTATAAACATTTATGTAAAAGTAATATAACAATGAATAGGCTTTGTAATAATCAAATCAATGAAAAAGTAACACAACAATGAATAAGCTTTGTAATAATCAAATCAACATATCTCAGAATGATATAACCATAAATATAGTTCATAGAAAATCCTACATTCAAGCAAACACCAATATGATCTTGAGTGACAATAGTGTTTTATGTGCCGTATTTACACGATTACTATATATTAGCAACTTTTGCAAAAATATCATGGCATATAATTTCGATGCAAGAACTACTAACAATACACGAACGACCTCAATTTAAGAATATCAAACCTTGAACACCAACGACATTCCAACGAGCTATCTTGTCAGAACAACTAACTGATAAGGTTGTATCACCAACGACCAGGCTTCCGGTGGACCATCCCTATTTGTTTTGGACTATTATTAACTGTATAAATAAAACAACAGTTAACCTTCTCATAAAAAATATCCATTGAATATTACATTTGAAAAAAAGCACTGTGACATAAAATTTAATATGAATTGTAATCAAAGAGCATTTGTTGAATAAAAGCAGGGAAAGAGAAATAATTACATCCAGTGAGTGTTTGACAAGAAAAATATCTACTAGGAGCCTGTTTCGATAGAGGCTTATTTGAGCTTTTCTACTAGCATAAGCACTTGTGATGCTATTTCAGAGAGCTTGTGGAAACAGTGTATGACATGTCTATAACCTATTTCATCTTAATTCCACAAGCTCTTCATAATAGCTTATGAAAGCAGCTTTCAGCTTATATCATTTTAAAAAGCACTATGACATCTATAGGTAGGTTTAAAGCTCTTGCCAACATGTGTAGATAATCATACTCTGACATATATGCATTAGTATAGATTCATCTCTTATGAGGATATATCACTATTATATTTCTACCCTTTCTTTTCTTTTCTTTTTTTGACCAAAATCCCTATTATATTTCTACCATATTACATTGCATTATATTCTACACCAATACCATTATCCCACAAACAACAATTTTGTCGCAACTATTTTACCGACTGCTACAACTATTTATGATTTAGGTTGAAAATCAACACCCACTATCCCACAAACACAAAAACACATATAAGCCACACGTACCCCTAAGCAATACCACCCCCACCTAAAAACCAAAAAAAGATCCAAGCAGACAAACGGAAACAAAAAACGCGAATGCATAGATACTTGAACAAATTAGAAAAGTTCCCCAAATGCATAAGATTAGTGAAGAAATTATAGAACACAAAGCATGCTAACATCTTTTAATGTAAAAGAAACCCAAAAGCCTAGAGTGCAAATTTGAAATTAGAAATCAAAGAAGAATAAGAGAAATCCAAATACCTAAAGAACGAGTTGTTCAATTGCGATGAATGATGGTGAACGATGGAGACACAATGAACAGTTTCTGGATTCAACGATCGAACTATAGAACGATGGGGAAGATGCTTTTAGGGTTTTAACGAGTTCTGGGTTCTAGTTCCAACGAGTTCTGGGTTCTAGTTCCAACGAGTTGAGCTTCTGGATTTTAGGGTTTGAATAAGTGAGATTGAGTGACGATGGAAGAGGAAGGGTTTATGGTTTCAATCGATTGAGTGAGAAGAAGAGGGTACTGGGTCTGGAAGACTTAAACAAATTTCGATTGAGTGAGAAGAAGAGAGTTCTTGGTTTGGAAGGTTTGAAAAAAAATTTGATTGAGTGATAAAGAGGTTTTGGGTGTGAGAGAAGAAACTGAGTGAAGAAGAGAGGTTTTTGGGTTCGCGTAATAAAAACAAAATAAGGATTTTGGGTATGCGAATTTTGTTTTTTTTTAAATATTGAATTATACAATATTTTAGCTTTAAGAAAATAGGATATATAAAAACAATAGCGAAGGATTTTGTTGAACGCTAATTATCGGTCTCTAATTCGGTCTCTATAGCAACTGATATAGCCACTGAATTTTTTTGGCTTTGAACTACAAATAATAGTCTCTAATTTGGTCTCTAATTCAGTCTCTATAATTATGTAGCAACTGATATAGCGACCGATTTTTTTTTAAGTTTACGTTCAAAATATCAGTCTCTAAATCGGTCTCTATAGTGACTGAAATTTTTCAGTCTCTAAATCGGTTGCCAAAAGCGTGTTTTCTAGTAGTGTGGGATATTGTTAATCAAGAATCTAAAGATCCTGGAAAACGAAGTCGATTGTGGAAACCTGAAGAAATATTTGACGTATTAAAAAAAACAAGGTAAGCAGAAAATTCATTTACTTCTATATGAAATACATGTAGGTGGTTATGAAATGTAACAAGCAAAGTATATAAGGCATCATTTCCTAATTATTATTCTAAGTTTTGTTTATTAGGGAACTGAAGCTGTTGAAGTTATAACATTTGATATTACGGAAATTGAGGATCTGTACTTAAAGTCTGATTCTCTTAGAAATATGACAAACTTAAGATATCTTAGAATCTCTGATCAATCTAATGGGAGCACATGCAATGTGTACTTTCCTGATGGTCTTGAGCGGATTTCGGATAAATTGAGGTACCTTTGGTGGGATGGATGCTGCCTTGAGTATTTGCCATTGTAAGAAGAGAGAGAGAAGATCATGAATTGATATGTAACTGAATTCTGTTATTCAATATTTTCTGTTATTGATTGATTACAGAGATATAGGATTACATGTATTTATACTACTCATAGGGTGTATTAGTTCTTATCTACTTAAGACTAATACACCAGCTGTTTGGCTATAGTAGCTAACTTTACAACAAGGCATTTAACCAATACTAAATCTATCTATATCTAATACAGTGTATACTCACACACCCCCCTCAAACTCAGTGTGAATCTTTTACATTGAGTTTGGTTCTCATGTGTAGGAATTTCTCTGTTGATATAGGCTTTGTCAAAATATCTGCTAGCTGATTAGAACCTGGAATGTGAGTGACAGATAGTTGCTTAGCAAGGACTTTCTCTCTGACAAAGAAGAGATCTATCTCCATATGCTTTGTCCTTGAATGTAGGATAGGATTATGAGCTAGCAGTACTGCTGACTGATTATCACAGTAGATTGTTGGAGTTTGAAAGGGAACAGTGAGCTCTTTGAGGAGAGTTTGTAGCCAGAGAACATCTGCAGTAGCTTGAGCAAGGCTTCTGTATTCAGCTTCTGTGCTGGATCTGGCAACAACTTGTTGTTTTCTTGACCACCAAGAGATTAGATTAGGTCCAAAGTACAATGCTGCTCCAGATGTAGACCTCCTATCATCTGGATCTGATGCCCAGACAGCATCACAGAAGGCTTTCAGAGACAGTGGATGATGAATATTAGTAGGAATGATCTTCAATCCTAAGTGTAGTGTACCCTTTAGATAGCGTAGTATCCTTTTGACAGCAACCCAGTGAGACTCTAAGGGATTAGACATGAACTGGCAAACCTTGTTGACTGCAAATGATATTTCAGGCCTGGTTATAGTGGCATATTGTAGAGAACCCACCACTGATCTGTATAAGGTGGCATCAGACATATTATCAGACCCTATTTTAGATAACTTGCAGCTACTCATCATAGGAGTGTTGATGGGGTTGCAGTCAATCATATTTGTTTTAGTTAAGAGGTCTCTGATGTATTTAGACTGGGTGAGTAGCAGTGAACCATCTCTTAGATGATGAACTTCAATTCCAAGAAAATACTCCAGATCTCCTAGTTGCTTGAGACTGAAGGCAGAGTTGAGTTTGTCAACTAAACTTCGAACTAAAACTGCAGAGCTGCCTGTAATTATGATGTCATCTACATAGACTAGTAAATATACTATTTGTCTATCTTTAGAGTATATGAATAAAGAAGGGTCACATTTGCTGGCCTTGAATCCAAACTGTAGCAGAGTTGTAGTGAGTTTATCAAACCATTGTCTAGGAGCTTGTTTTAAGCCATAGAGAGCTTTTTGCAGCTTGCATACAAGACTGGAATCAGTGCTCTCAAAACCTTGAGGTTGAGTCATATAGACTTCTTCATCTAAGTTGCCATTAAGAAAGGCATTGTTGATGTCTAATTGCTTTAGAGGCCATTTGTAGGAGATTGCTAAGGACAGAATTAACCTGATAGTGACAGGTTTGACCACAGGTGAGAATGTTTCATTAAAGTCAAAACCCTGCACTTGATGAAAGCCTTTTGCTACCAGTCTGGCTTTGAATTTATTAATTGAGCCATCTGCATTTTCCTTTGTTCTAAATACCCACTTACAACCAATGGCTTTTCTATGAGGAGGTAAGGGAACAAGGGTCCAGGTTTGATTCTTCTGTAGTGCATCAAATTCTGATTTCATTGCATTGTACCATTTAGGGTCAGTCAAGTCCTGTTTGACTGTTTTTGGTTCAGTGTGAGTATGTAATAGTTTGGGATTCTGTCTTGGTAAAGAGATGCCAGATTTGGCTCTTGTTTGCATAGGATGTGCATTTGTTGGTATTGTAGGTAAGGTTTTATTTGAAGAGGGAAGCTTGGTAGTTTGGGGTGGTGAAGGTGGGTTTATAGTGTCAGACAAGGATGTTGATGGAGTGGTGTTAGTGGTTATGGTAGGTTCAGACAGAGTATGTATGGTTTGTTGGTTATGATTGCCTATAGGTAGTGTTTGTATAGGAACATCAGGTGTGACATAGTTAATGATAGAATTATTTTTTGATTTAGAGAATGAGGAAGAGTAGGGAAATCTATCCTCATTAAACAAGACATCTTTAGAGATAAAAATGCGACCATTTGGTGACAGACACTTGTAACCTTTGTGTGTATTTGAATAACCAATAAAAATACATTATTGAGAATGAAAATCAAACTTGTGAGTATTGTATGGTCTTAGTAGAGGAAAACAGGCACAACCAAAAACTTTAAATGAGTGTAGATCTGGATTTTTATTGAATAACACAGTAAAGGGGATTTTGAAACTAAGTGAAGCAGTTGGTAACCTGTTTATAAGATGAACAGCAGTTAAAAATGCATGATCCCAATAGACAATGGGTAGGTTAGCTTGACTTAAAAGGGTAAGACCTAGATCAACAACATGCCTGTGCTTTCTTTCAACCACCCCATTTTGATGATGGGTGTGAGGGCATATTAATCTATGAGAAATGCCAAGATCTTTTAAGTAAGATGTGAAAGGTCTAAATTCACCCCCCCCCCCCCCCCAATCTGTTTGAAGAGTTTTAAGAGAGTAACCTAACTGCAATTCAGCCATTGCTTTGAATTGTTTAAAAATAGTGAAAGCTTCAGACTTGGATTTTAAGAGATAAATCCAGGTATATCTAGAGTAAGCATCAATGAAAGTAATGTAGTATTGAAAACCTAGAGAAGAAGTAGATGGAGCTGGACCCCATAAGTCACTAAAAACTAGTTCCAGAGGGTGTTTATAAGTGGTTTGAGATGAACTAGAATGTAGTTTGTGAGCTTTTCCCATACAACAAGCAGTACAAAACATAGAAACATCATTCTCATTATTTTGAAAAGAAATATTACACAATTTTAAGGCTACTTTGAGTGTTTGGTTATTGGGGTGACCAAGCCTCAAATGCCATAGATGCTGAGAATGTAAAGACAGATTAGGACTAAACAAAGAAGTACTAGAATTAACACTACAAACAGAAGGTTTTTGAACTTTAGACAAGATAGAGGACTTAGCCGGAGCAATGGAGATATTGGAGAAGGAATATAGGCCATCTGAACCAACATCTCCTTGAAGAAGAGTTTGCTTATTGTCCTGTGATTTAACAAGGCAAAAATCAGGATGGAATTCAAAGAAAACATTATTGTCCTTAGCAAATTGACTAACACTTATTAGGTTTTTGGTAATTGAAGGAACATGTAAGAGATTGTGTAAGGTTAATTGATTTTGTGTGTGATTAGGTGAGGGAAAAACACTTGAACCAGTAGATAGTATTGGAAGACCTTGACCATTACCCATGAAAATCTGATCTGCAGCTGAGAGAGGTGATGGTTCTTGAATGTTCCTAGCATCAGCTGTCACATGAAATGATGCACCAGAATCTGGATACCAAGCATTTGCAGCATTGAAGTTTGATGAATTAGCAAGCATTGCTGATGGTGCAGTTTGAGGAATTGCAGGTTTGAGCCTCGGATCCATAATTGGCCACATGTTGTGAGGAGGAAGACCATACCCATAGTATTTGCCAAAACCTGGAGGGAAATTTTGCCCTGAAAAGGGACCATAAGCTTCTTGAAAGTAACCTGGAGGTGGAGCTTGAGGGAATCCTTGAGATTGTGGAGGATTTTGAGGTTGAAAATTCTGGTCATGCCTATGCAAGCAACCCAAGGCAGTGTGATTAGGCTTGAAGCAGATTTGACAAACATTGTTGGGATTGTTATTGTTGGATCTACCACCTCCATTTCTGCCACCACGTCCTCTATTATTTCTACCACCTCTTCCACGGTTTCCACCAAAATTAGGGTTTGAATTGGGATCAACACCATAAGAATTGTTCACAGAAGGTTGATTTGTCAAATTCTGGTCCTGATTAGGGTTTTCAGAGGAGGTTTGAGCAATATTGATGGAGGCAGCATCATCTATGGTTTTCTTCTTGGCTTTATCAAGACGAGCTTCATGTGCTAACAAGAGAGCCTCAACCTCATTCATTTCAATGGAATCAAATCTACTTTCTATTACAGACACAACAGAGTTGAAATCAGGGGATAATCCTTCCAAGATTACATCAAGATGCTGATTCAATGGAAGAGGATCACCAATGGAGGTCAAATTATCGATTAAGAGACGAATACGCAGAAGATATTCTTGGACGGTGCGATTTTCAAGGGTTGTAGCGCGTAACTCAACTCGTAGCTGACGAGCTTTGGCGCGAAGTTGTTTGTGAAAATATGAAAGAATCTTACCCCAAAGCTCATAGGAATGATGCGATCCAAGAAAGCGAGTGAGAATTTCACCGGAAAGAGTCGATTGAAGCCACGAGAGTAACATCTGATCGCGTTTTCGCCATTGACGATACGCCGGATTAAGCGTAGTTGTCATGCGATCCGTTTCGTTGAGAAACATTGGAGGAATCTGAGGCGAAACAAGAATATCGTCAAGATCGTGAGCATTGATGTAAGGCTCAACCTGTTGACGCCAAAGGTGAAAATTCTTCTCTCCGAGTTTCTCTGTGATGCGAAGCGTGAAATGAAGATCGGTTTTGTGAGCACCGTCGTGTTCTTGGAAAGATTGCAGCGGAGGAGGGCGTAATACGCCGTTGTTTGTATGTGGTTCCGGCGTCTCCATTGTTGGAGGCGACTGCGGTGGTGATGGTGCCATTAGGTACCTAGCTTAGGCTGATACCATGTAAGAAGAGAGAGAGAAGATCATGAATTGATCTGTAACTGAATTCTGTTATTCAATATTTTCTGTTATTGATTGATTATAGAGATATAGGATTACATGTATTTATACTACTCATAGGGTGTATTAGTTCTTATCTACTTAAGACTAATACACCAGCTGTTTGGCTATAGTAGCTAACTTTACAACAAGGCATTTAGCCAATACTAATTTTATCTATATCTAATACAGTGTATACTCACAACCATCTACCTTTTGTGCTGAAATGCTTGGAGTGCTTTGCATGCGTTAAGCAAGCTTAAAAAGCTATGGGATGGAGTTCAGGTACAAACATGTTTCGATATACTTGTTAATTTGTAGATGTACAATAGAAAGTTTGATGCTTATTCACAGAATTGTGCCTAAGCTAGGATGACATGACTCTATTTATACTTAATCAATACTCATGCATGATTATGAATTTAATGGTGTAAAATTCAATGGAGTTTCATGACTCACTGTAACAAACTCTGTAATCAGTTTTCTGTTATTTCATTTTGTGTAATGAATTCAGTTGCAGATACAATAGATGAAGCTTAGTTTATATAGGCTTGTGTGTTAAGTCCTTAGCTATGACTTAACACATCAGCACTAAGCTAATCCAAACTTATCTAGTTTCTATCTTATTACAAAACACTTCTATCTATTTTCTATCTTATTACAAGATATTTCTATATGCTATCTTATTACTCTTACACTCCCCCCTCAAATTCAGTGGCAATCTTTGACATTGAGTTTGGTCCTCATAAGCAAAAACTTGTCTGTAGATATAGGCTTTGTGAGTAGATCTGCTAGCTGCTGAGTGCCAGGAATGTGAACCACAGAGAGTTGTTTTGCTATTACTTTTTCTCTGACAAAGAAGAGATCTATCTCCATATGCTTAGTTCTTGAGTGTAGAATTGGGTTGTGTGCTAGAAGTACAGCAGATTGATTATCACAGTAGATGGTTGGGGCAGTGAAGGGTACTGTAAGCTCAGTGAGGAGAGTTTGTATCCATAAAGCATCTGCTGTTGCCTGGGCCAGGCTACGGTACTCTGCTTCAGTGCTGGATCTAGCTACTACTTGCTGTTTTCTTGACCACCAAGAGATTAGATTAGGACCAAAGTATATAGCTGCTCCTGATGTAGATCTTCTGTCATCTGGGTCAGATGCCCAGTCAGCATCACAGAAAACTCTGAGAGGTAAGGGGTGATTAATGTTGGTGGGAAATAAATTCAAACCAAAGGTAATAGTTCCTTTGAGATATCTTAGAATCCTTTTAACTGCAGTCCAATGAGATTCTAGAGGGGCAGACATGAATTGACAAACCTTGTTGACTGCAAAAGAGATCTCAGGTCTGGCGATTGTTGCATATTGGAGAGAACCTACCACAGACCTGTAGAGTGTTGCATCAGCAACATTATCTGACCCTGTTTTAGATAGCTTGCAACTGGACATCATGGGTGTAGCAATAGGCTTACAGTCCAACATATTTGTCTTAACTAACAAGTCTTTAATGTATTTGCTTTGAGTTAGCAAGAGAGAGTTGTTAGATAGGTGTTTCACCTCAATACCTAGAAAATAATCAAGATCACCTAACTGCTTTAAGCTAAAAACAGAATCAAGCTTCTGGACAAGTGTCTGAACAAGAGTGTTGGAGCTGCCTGTGATGATTATATCATCAACATAGACCAGAAGATATACCACCTGTCTGGCTTTTGTGAATATAAACAGGGATGGGTCACATTTACTAGCCTTGAAGCCAAACTGTATAAGAGTGCTTTGTTCAGCTTGCATACAAGAGTAGAGTCAGAAACTTCAAAACCTTGAGGCTGAGTCATATATACTTCTTCATCTAAGGAACCATTTAGAAAGGCATTATTGACATCTAGTTGCTTCAAAGGCCATTTGTATGAGATAGCTAGTGAAAGAATAATTCTGATAGTGATAGGTTTGATGACAGGAGAGAATGTTTCATTGAAATCAAACCCGTGCTGCTGGTGAAAGCCTTTTGCCACTAATCTAGCTTTGTATTTGTTGATTGAACCATCAGGATTTTCTTTAGTTCTGAACACCCATTTACAACCGATAGCCTGCCTATGCTGAGGCAAAGGGACAAGAGTCCAAGTCTGATTTTTCTGTAAAGCTTCATATTCTTCTTTCATGGCATTGTGCCACTTTGGGTCTATCAATGCTTGTCTAACAGTTTTAGGTTCAATGTGAGATAACAGTAGTTTGGGGTTTTGTCTAGGAAGAACAATACCAGATTTTGCTCTAGTTTTCATGGGGTGGGTATTTTCAGCTCTAGTGAGTGTAGGAAGATTTGTGGGTGAGTTATTTATTGTGCTAGAATCTGTGTTGGAGTTGTTTGAAGTGATATTCTCAGAACTGTGAGTGAGATCAGGTGGAGTTGGTGATGCTTCAGTGGTTATGGTATTTTGTATTGTATTATTGGTTAGGTCAGTGAGAGTAGTAGTAGTGGTGGCTGGTATTTGGTGAAGATTTGGGTTACCAGTAGGTAGTGTAGAGATAGGAACATCTGGTATAGGGCTAGTGGGATTTCTGTTAGTATTAGGAAAGAGTAGAGGATATGGGAATCTTGCTTCATTAAATAAGACATCATTGGAAACAAAAATTCTACCATTTGGAGAGAGACATTTATAACCTTTGTGAGTGTTGGAATACCCCAAAAAAATGCATTCATGAGAACGAAAATCAAATTTATAAGTGTTGTAGGGTCTAAGAAGTGGAAAACAGGCACAACCAAAGGTTTTAAAAAAGGTGTAGTCAGGATCTTTTTGAAACAGAACAGTATAGGGTATTTTGAAATTTAGGGATGCAGTAGGCAACCTATTGATTAGATGAACAGCTGTAAGGAAGGCATGGTCCCAGTAATGTAAGGGGAGATTTGATTGACTCAACAAAGTGAGACCCATGTCAACTACATGCCTGTGTTTCCTCTCCACTACACCATTTTGGTGATGTGTGTGTGGACAGATGAGTCTGTGAATGATGCCAAGTTCATTAAGATATTTGGTGAAGGGTCTAAACTCACCTCCCCAATCAGATTGTAGGGCTTTTAGGGAGTGACCAAGCTGTAACTCAGCCATGTGTTTGAACTGTTTGAAAATGGTTAGGGCTTCAGACTTGGATTTGATTAAATAAATCCAAGTGTACCTAGAGTAGGCATCAATGAAGGTAATATAGTAATTATAACCTGAAGATGATGTAGAGGGTGCAGGCCCCCATAGGTCACTGAAAACAAGTTCTAAGGGTTGAGAATAAGTTGTTTGAGACTGTGGTGAGTGCAATCTATGTGCTTTACCCATACAACAAGCAGTACAAAAATCAGAGACATCATTTGTATTATTTGAAACAGAAATATTACAAAGTTTTAGAGCTAACTTGAGAGTTTGGCTATTTGGATGTCTAAGTCTCAAGTGCCATAGGTACAAAGAATTGAAAGACAAACTAGAGTTATTATTACTAGAATTAGAAACAATACTGCAAACAGCGGGATTTGAAACAGATGACAGTCTAGATGACTTACCAGGTATAAGAGAAATGTTGGAGAAGCAATATAGCCCATCAGCACCAACATTTCCTTGAAGCAAGATTTCCCTAGTGGCCTGTGATTTAACAACACAATGGTTAGGGTGAAATTCAAAGAAAACATCATTATCTCTAGCAAATTGGCTTACACTGATGAGATTTTTGGTGATAGAGGGAACATGCAGTAGATTATTTAGGGTTAGTTGAGTTTGTGTGTGATTAGGTGGTGTAAAAACACTAGAACCATTAGACAGTATATACAAACTTTGACCATTACCCATGAAGATCTGATCAGTAGTGGTGAAAGGTGACTGCTCTTGAATGTTTCTGGCATCAGCAGTTACATGAAAGGAAGCCCCTGAGTCTGGATACCAAGCAGCAGTAGGGTTGGATGAAGATCCATTAGCAAGCATAGCTGTAGGTGGTATATTGAAAGCAGCAGGAGGCCTGAATGCATTGTAATTTGGTAGAACAAATCCATAATTCCTTCCAAAACCAGGTGGAAAATTCTGACCAGAGAAAGGACCATAAGCTTCTTGAAAATAACCCTGTGGTGGAGCTTGAGGAACATTCTGAGTATTTTGAGGATTTTGACCTTGATATTGTTGATCATGCTTGTGCCAGCAATCCAGAGCAGTGTGATTTCCTTTGAAACAGATTTGGCATTGCACATTACCAGTGTTGTTTGTTCTACCCCCCATAGCTTTGCCTCTTCCCCTGCCATTTCTACCACCTCTACCACGGGTAGCATTAGCATAGGGGTGATAATTGGAGTTAGAACCCTGAGAGTTGTTTACTGAGAGTTGGGGAGCTAAGGGTGGATCTGGAGGTGTAGTTTCAGTGTTAGATTGTTGAGCTATGTTTATAGATGCAGCATCATCTATAGTCTTTTTCTTTGACTTCTGTAAACGTGCTTCATGAGCAAGAAGCAAGGCCTCAACTTCATCCATATCAATGGAGTCAAATCTACTTTCAACAACTGAAATTACAGAATTAAAATCTGGTGGAAGACCTTCCAAGATCACATCAAGATATTGATTCAGAGGGATGAGATCACCAATAGAGGCTAGATTATCAACTATCAACCTAATACGCAACAGATATTCTTGAACGGTGCTATTTTCTAGGGTTGTGGCACACAATTCAACACGTAATTGACGAGCTTTAGCACGTAACTGCTTTTGAAAATAGGAAACGATCTTACCCCAAAGTTCAAACGTGTGATTCGCACCCAGAAACCAAGCCAAGATATCGCTCGTGAGAGTCGATTGAAGCTAAGAAAGTAACATTTGATCACGTTGACGCCATTTGCGAAAGGCAGGATTGAGTATTGCGGCGGCGCGATCGTCATTATTGAGAAAACGCGGAGGAATCGCAGAAGGTCTCAAGAACTCATCAAGATCGTGAGCGTTGATGTAGGGTTCTACCTGTTGACGCCACAGATGGAAATTCTTCTCCGAGAGTTTCTCAGTGATGCGCAACGTGAAATTGAGATTTGAACGATCAGCGTGATCATCTAGACGAAACGATTGCAGCGGAGGTGGTCGTAGAACACCGTCGTCGAATTGTTGTTCCGGCGGTGACTGAGGTGTATCGTCGCTCAGAGTTGCCAAGGAAGACCCGAGCTATACTGATACCATGTAAAATTCAATGGAGTTTCATGACTCACTGTAACAAACTCTGTAATCAGTTTTCTGTTATTTCATTTTGTGTAATGAATTCAGTTGCAGATACAATAGATGAAGCTTAGTTTATATAGGCTTGTGTGTTAAGTCCTTAGCTATGACTTAACACATCAGCACTAAGCTAATCCAAACTTATCTAGTTTCTATCTTATTACAAAACACTTCTATCTATTTTCTATCTTATTACAAGATATTTCTATATGCTATCTTATTACTCTTACAAATGGTATCTCTACAATGCCATGTTTATTCCTTGTTGCAGAATCTTGTGAATTTAACCTCAATTGTGCTTGCCTACTCCAAAGATCTGATTGAAATCCCAAACTTGTCTAGGGCTACAAATCTTCAATTGGTAAATCTCGGAGGATGTGAAAGCTTGTGTCTGCTCCATCCATCTGTTTTATCTCTCCCCCGACTTACAGATCTTGATTTAAGAGGTTGCATAAAGCTTAAAAGCCTTAAAACCAACATTCATTCAAAATCTCTCTGTGTACTCTTTCTCAATGGTTGTTCATCTCTCACTGAATTCTCTGTGACATCGGAGGAAATGACACATTTGTCCTTACAGGGCACCGCTATTCCAGAATTGTCTTCATCGATTTGGACTAATACCAAACTTACTTCTCTTTACCTAACTAAATGTAACAAGCTTAACATTGTTGGGAATAAGTTATCAAATGATCATGGACTGGGGTCTGTTACAGAACTAGACCTTTCTGGGTGCACAGAAATCGATGCATTGAGTCTGTGGTTCATCCTTGATGGTGTACGGTCTTTAAGCCGGATAAAATTGAAAAGGTGTTACAACTTAGAAGTTATCCCTGACAACATCAAAAACCATTCAATGCTAAGACGGCTTGATTTAGATGATTGTAAGAAACTTGTGTCTCTAACAGAGATTCCGCCATCCGTGCTATATTTGAAAGCTGTTAATTGCACTTACCTGGACACAGACTACACTCAACGGTCAATGCTTGAGAACATGTTACAAACCTTCTCTAAAGACCCTCATGACAAAGATGTTAAAGCTATCTCTTTCTTACCAGGACAACAAGTTCCATGCATGTTTGATTTTCAGAAAATGGAGGCTTCAATAACCATTCTTCCTATTCCAAAATCTGACTTGTGTGGGTTCATATTTTGCATCATTCTTTCTGAGGGCTTCAAGTTTTACCACTATGACCTTTTATTGTATTATCTGTCAACACGGCAAAGAAGTCGACAGACGTCGTATTTTTCACAGTTATCTTGGGACATTAATTTCAGATCATGTATTGATATGTTGGCATGTTTACAACCAACAAGAAAGTGGAAGTTATGATTTTTGCAACCTATCATTTCGATTCATACTTCAAGATCACGAGGAAAAATTGCCGTGGTCAACAGAGTGGATAAAGGGGTGTGGGGTCTTACCTGTATATGCCTTAAATCATGAGTTGGAGTTGGATGGTGGTAGTAATATTGCTGAACTAAAATTGAAGTCCAAGGCTCAAGACACCGATGAATCTAATTGGCATTTGAAAAATGTTATTGATGAGTTACAGCATAGATCCATTGAAGGTGAAGCGAGAAGCTCTAACAATGAAGATGACCAGGAATAACCTTCTTATTCTTGCAAAGAAGAGGAGCAACTTTCTGTTAGACCTCCTATTAAACATGTCTATGTTAAACGCAGGAGGACCAAGTAATTAGACCCAAGTTTATGTAATTGTATGTTTGTATTATTCTATGATTACTTTCCCAATATCAAAGAACTATTACCTTCTCATTCAATCATTGTGAAACTTTTCACCCACTTTCTAATCATACAATCTATATTAGTTCATTTTTTTTTATAGAAAGGGTTTGATCCTTCAAATGAAGAATTATTTAAAATTCTTAACGATTCTAGAAAATAATGCTCACTGTATTGTAATAACTTTGTGCTGGAGCAACACATTAATTGGACATGCCTTTTGCTGAGGCAGTTGTTAAGAGGGTCAAAAGAATGATACCAGTTAGAAGTGTTTTGTGATCGCTTTCAACTGTTTCTCAAGTAAAATGAGTACAACATCATCACATTCATTCAACAATATCCGGTGGTGGTGCAGTAGACTGGTGATATCAAGCTGTGTCGTAATAAATTCATCATTTAAATGCAAAAGTCTAGAACTATAGTGGTGTTTCAGATGTTCTCATTTTGTTCACTTTACTTGGCAGGATCTCTCAAAGCTAAACAGAAATCCAGCAAAAGTTCTTTGAGTGGTCATGCTTTAGAAGGTTGCTTTCAACCTCAGAAATGCGTTCCTATTAAGGCATGACAACGGACTGATGTAGATGACACAGCTCTTTTGGTTTTTTATACCATTTCTTGAATGTAAGCTCTCCCACAAGATCTGTTCAACAAGGAGTTTGTGTTTGAAATTATTGTGGACTTTCTCTACATGAAAAAATTTCATTCTCTTTGTGCACTTGTTTCCCCTAGTAGTCCAGCTTATATAAGGCCAGTGCTAGCATGTTACCAGGGATCTGAAATTCCAGATGAATTTATCAGGCGTTCGAAGTATCATCAGAGGTAACATTTGATATTTTGTAGTTTTTAAGTTGTGTCCTCTCACCTTCCTCTTTGTTTCACTTTCATTTTTGTTTTTCTTTTATATAGCTCCTCTCATTTCTGGGATGGTGGGAGGTGGATATGAATCATGATGCGAGGTTCTGTTGGGAATGGATGTGGAAATTTGTTTGTTTTGCTTTTTTCTTTAATTTGTTCCATCGATTTACATTATGTTTCAAAGGCCTCCTCGTTCCTTTCATTAGACGTTTTTTTTAAAAGAAACCCGAGTAGGGCAAATTAGTATTTATTAAACTGACACTAATGACTAATTTACAACTGTTTCCGAGGGAGTTTGAATTTCGTCACTTGAAGTTACAAAGTCAAACTCTTATCACTGAGTTGACACCTCATAGCCCATTAGACAGTGAATGTGAAGTGGTAAATTTGTAAAGGCAGATATTTTTTCCCTGATATTACTATGGTGAACTCCGTTAATACACTACTAGAAATATGTTATTTTCCTGCGGATTTTCCTGCGAAAAAAATCCGCAGGTATTCCTAAGGATTTTGCTGTGGATTTTGTCTTGAGGAGTCATTTCCTGCGGATTTAAAATTGGCAGGAAAATCCGCAGGTATACCTTAGGATTTTCCTGCGGATTTTGCACCAAGAGTCATTTCCTGCGGATTTTAAATTTTCAGAAAATTCCGCAGGTATTTCCAAGGAGTTTCCTGCGGATTTTGGCATTCAAGTTTCCTGCGGATTTTATTACTTCAGGAAATTCCGCAGGTAACTTTTAATTTATTTTTTTTATTTAAAAATTATAATAACTATCCCTGAGTAATCAAATCAAAATATTAATCAAAATCACCCCTTTCTCTCTGCGAACCCTAGCGATTCAACTTCATCGCCGATCCCAGCTCCGTCGCCGATCCCTCTCCTTTGAGTGATCGATATCCGCCGGCGATTCATCTCCTTTGAAAGATCATTCTCCGTCACTCTCAAAGTTTTCTCTGTGAGCTAATTTCTAATCAATTGAGAACAGACACATTTTCGTTGCCGTTCAGCATAAAGTTCGATTTCATTTTCTCACTCGTTTTCATAGTGGTTCGGTGTTTGGTCTTTCTATTGCGAAGGTATTGAACTCTATCGGTGACCTAAATTTTCACGTTTTTGCGGTAGATCTGAAATTCTGAATCGATATTTTCTCAACGAAGGCCTCTTGTTATTCAATTTTGTCTTTCCATTCCTTAGGGTTCCAATCTTATTTTCAATTTTATTCAGAGTTTTAGAAATTTGACGCTGACTCCTTTGTTCTTCAATTTTAGATTTCTTTGGATTTTTTTTGTTCATTCAGATGTTTAATTGCATATTCCTTTGGATCTTTTAGCTTTGACTGTTGCAGGTTGCCTCTTCTTCCTCTACTTATGCAATTTTTTAGGGTTTTTGCTGATTGCTTTGTGTTTGTGGTTTGTTAGTGGAATTGATTTAGGGTTTTAAGATATTGGTTTATGTTTGTGGTTTGTTACTGTAATATATTTGATTTAGGGTTTTAAGAGCCTTATTATTGGGGATGAGCACATTGGAGATGATTAACAGCGTTAACATTGGTGTTTATTTCTGCTATCATGCAACGAGCACATAGTTCAAATCCCTCAAGGACAGTTGTAAAACGACTATTAGTGTCACTTTAATTAATAATAGTTTCTCCATCCCCATTTTTTAAAAAAGAAAACCACTCAACCTTCGGACCGAAGTACAATAATTCATTTGCTATGAAAATGCATGTTAAATATCCATATAATCTATTTGTTCTACACCCTATAGTCCATCAATAAATGACAATTCTTATTTTTGTGCTTTTGTAGATATCTAGCGAATAAGCTATTGAAACTGCTAAAATTCTTGCATTAAAAGAAGGTTTGCTGGTAAGTTATCATTTTGTGTTACTAGTATCATTTGAAACGTCTGAACCGTCTTTCTATTTTGCGTGTTTAAGGGATATGGGGAGGATAAAGAAAATTCTAATGATTCTTAAATTTTATTGGTGAACTTCTGTTGCAGGTGGGGATATCATCCGGTGCTGCCGCAGCCGCTGCTATTAAGATTGCAAAGAAGCCAGAAAATGCTGGAAAACTCATTGTTGTAAGTTTGTTATCTGTTCATCTAAGTTTTAAATATTCTTCTAAAGGTTGCTTAAATGTAATATCAATTGAATTATGTGGCCTTAAGAGGAAAGAGTTTTAGAGAAGTTGCTACTTTTCTCCCCTTTAAATATGACCTTGTTTCGACCTTAAGTTTTTTCGGTGGTATTTGACGATGCTACATAGCGGTACTTCTTATCTAATGTTTTCTCGAGCAATCTCCTCAAATGCATCATTCGCCGTATTAGAGTTTATTCCATTCAGTATCAGAGCCGCCTAGTTATAATTACTTAGCTTAGTTATGATCATTATATAAAATGTGTCATATGCTGATTGTAATCATAACCAGTTTTCATCTAATCTTTAACCAATTCTTCTAGCATTATTATACTTATTATACTAAACGGGGTCATTGGATACATAAATAGGTTGTTTTCCCTAGCTTTGGAGAGCGTAATCTATCATCTGTGCTCTTTGAATCTGTGAAGCGAGAAGCGGAGAACATGATCTTCGAGCAATAATTGGTGTTTGTTTCTGTTATTTAGTTTCAATTTTACCATTACAATCAATTACTAGTTAGGTGGTCATGATTTAAATCATAATATGCTAGACTACATGGATTCCTTCATTAGATAGTTCACTATCACTCATGATATGCTTAATCCCTTTTTGTAGGCAATGTTGGCTTCACCAAATGTTGAACCAAAATATGGTTTAGAAGCTGATGGAGAGAACTTCATTGACATAACAGATGTTGATGTATATCAACCTATCATCAAACCAGAATATGGTTTAGAATGACTGTTTCTGCTATATGAATGAATGAATGCTTAGGTTTGTTATTTTATAGTTTTATAATTGACATTTCATTTTTAAATATTGATCCCTTGTAAGAATGTAGGAACTGTGTATGGAGGATCAAAGAAAAGGCTTATGTTAATGAGTAAGTTATCTTTCTTTTACTTCTTATATGCTTCCAAAGAGCAAACTCACTGATACAATTAGTTGGGCATCTCTTTTCCTCGTCAATAATTGATTTTCAATATCCCTGGATTTGTCTTTATGCTGTACATTTGGTGTGTTTATGCAGGTGGATACCATATACAGTTGCAATGAAACACGGACACGGATCATGAATAGGCCTTATTACTTGCTGGTAGCTTATGTGATGCAATGGAAAAATAAATTGGATGCTGCTTCAATTGCTTCAATAGGACAACGAGGAATTCCGCGTTATGTACCTTGAAAGACCAAAGGGAACTCTCTAGTAGACGACGGAACAGTTTAGTTTCATTGTTTTATGAATTTCCCTGTTTGAAAATGTTATTTTTCTTGCTTGAAAATGCTATTGCATTTGAGGCAATTTGTTTGAAGGAGCTAAAGAAGTTTACCCTAAGTTAAAGATGTAATTTTGTTACAAGCTTTCGGTATTTGATGGACTTGTAGATGTAAGGGATACTTACTATTGATTGAGTTTTTGTTATAGAATTGTCTTGGTTTATTAAAAGATCCAATTTAATTAGTTTTTATTAACTTTGGATCTCAAAAAACTAATCTAGGTGATTCCCAATCAGCAGAATTTCGTAAAAAAAAAAAGAAGTTAGCAGGTTTAATATTAATTTTGGGATTTGTTTTAATATTCATTTAGCATGCTTAAAAAAATAAAGTGGAATTTCCTGCGGATTTACCTGCGGAAATATGTTTCCTGCGGAATTTCATGTGGTTTTATCTGCGGAATAAAGTTTCCTGCGGAATTACCTGCAGGTTTTAATGCGGAATTACCTGCGGATTATTTGCAGGAACATTTGCTACAACTTCATTGTTGTTTTCGGCAGGAAATTCCGCAGGAAAATTTCCTGCGGATTTCAAAAACCGCAGGAAACAATTACCTACGAAGGTTTTAGCTGGGAACCAAAATCCTCAGGAAATTCCGCAGGAAACGTATTTCCTGCGGATTTTGGGTCCAAATCCGCAAGAAAATCCGCAGGAAAAAAGGAAATTTCTAGTAGTGATAGATCAACTATAATTTGATCATACTTTAGCGGCTGAAGGTTTCCTTTGTTCATAAATAGTTGTAATTAATTTGTATAGTTCACATAACCTTTTTGTTAATGTTTTCGAATGGTTCAGGAGAATGGAAGAACAGAAGCAGCTTGGTCGCTTCTGGAAAAATTGACGCCAGAATTACAATGCGCTGGACACAAAATTGTACCAAAGATATCAAATGAAAATATTGGACTTCTTAATAGTTCTAGACAGAACGTAGATTTGTTTTCGGGCAGTCTCCGTCAAATTTTTTCCGCTGATTGGATTGCTAGAAAACATATTGATCTGAGGAAGAATATATTTTTCTTTCTTTACAAATGAACTGTTGTTATTGTTTCTTGTAATGTTTGGTTCATAAATTCATAATCTACATTACGATGCAGATTCTGCAGTTGAAATATTAAAAGGTATAGCTATCTTTTCCACTTCCACTTGATATATTTAGGACACTACTTTTTACCCCTCAAAATGTTTTGAAAATGTACTTCTAAAAGATAATTTATCTCAAAGTGTAAACTAAAATCATATTGAGGTTGGATTGTTGCTTTAATATAGGCAGAGACCTTTTTGAAATATTCATAAAGTCAGAAACTTATTTCAGAAACTTATTTCATAATATCGTATAGAGTTAGAGGCTAATTTATTAAATTACTTTTGCTAAATAGGGGTCATTTTGATCATTCTTTAAACTTTGAGATTCTTCACTTGATGAGTTACTTGTGGATGCTGCTGGAATAGTTATGCATAGATTATATCATAGTTTGTATGTTACTTTTCCTCATAATTGAACAAAAAAAATAACAAATAAATTAGTGGGGAATTGGTCTATTGTGTCATCCATTTTGGTTAACTTTTTAACTTGTGTGTGGGATTGTTAGTTTATTTTTTTCTTTCACCTAGTTTGGTTGAAAAGTGTGCATGTATTTTGGTTAACTTTTTACCTAATATGGATTAACAATTACCTAACTTGCATAGATTAATCTGAAAAATCATTACTAAATTTTTCATATATAATGAATCCTATTATAATAACTTCAGTATTTTTCTTTAATAATAAAATAGAAATAAAGAATCAATATAGTGTTTGAACAGATGACAACATGACTCTCATCACTACAAGAAAACATGGATTTTGTGACGAAATTACCTTCTAAGGTATTGAGGGCCTGGGCCGTCAATAAATTAGTGACGGCCAGATCCGTCAATAAATATAAAAAGTCGTCACAAACTTTATAAAAAAAATTAAGAAATTAAAAAAATCCGTCAAAGATTTACTGACGGAAAATTCCGTCACAAAATATTAAATTACTGACGGATTTAGCCGTCACAAAGTTTGGAGGGATTTACTGACGGAATAATCCGTCACAAAGTATTGACGGAATTAAAAAAAATTGCTGTTCAAGCTTTGGTCAGCGCAGTGTCAGTTTTGAAAGTAGCAAAACATTTAGTGACGGAATAATCTGTCAGTAAATGTTGTCCATTTCAAAAAATTTGTCTCCAACGGTTCAAATTGTTTGGTTTTTCACATTCAATATATTCATTCCATTTCCATTTCATTTCCACAAATCTATCACTAAATTTCTTTCTCTAGTTCTTCATCTTAGAAAAAATTTCTCCAACATCTCACTAGAATTTTTCAAGTTCTTTTCTCTAGTTCTTCATCATATATAATATTTTTATTAGCTTGATCTACATTCAATATATTCATTCCATTTCCACAAATCTACCACTAAATTTCTTTCTCTAGTTCTTCATCTTAGAAAAAATTTCTCCAACATATCACTAGAATTTTCCAAGTTCTTTTCTCTAGTTCTTCATCATATATAATATTTTTTTTTTAAAGTAAATAACACCATTTCACCCAAACTCAACATCAAGGACATCATTGGTTCTATTCTATGGAAAGATTGGAAAAAGAGTTAACAGCTAACACAATAAAATAATTATATGAATTATTACTATTAGTAAAAATGTAAGTGTTTTCTATTTTTAATTTATTCTAGACTTTAATTTTTATTTAAATAAAAACTATATAATAAAATAATTAATACGTTTTTCATACATTTTTTAAAATAATTAATAAGTTTTTTTTTGAAAAATAATTAATAAAACAATTAAAATATTTATTTTTTAAAAAAACTTTGTGACGGATTTTGTGACGACCTAAGCCGTCACTAAGTTTGTGTCAGAAATTTGACCGTTCCCACTTTGTGACGACCTGAGCCGTCACAAAGTTTCGTCCAACAGTTTTTGACGACCTGAGCCGTCACTAACTTATCCACGAGCTATTTATTGACGAAATTGGGCCGTCACAAAGTCGTCACTAAATTTTGACTTTGTGACGGATTTTCCCACTTTTTGAGGGCTTTTGGTCGTCAAAAAATACTGTTTTTCTTGTAGTGTCAGAAATAGAATATAGGTTCGATTTTTGAAGCTCTATCGAAAGTCAAAGATCTAAATTACACTCGATTAGAAAAAAATAAAAACAAAGAAATATCACTTAAATACAAATAATGTTTTGATATTCAATACTATTTAGTTTCAATTTTACCATTACAATCAATTACTAGTTAGGTGGTCATGATTTAAATCATAATATGCTAGACTACATGGATTCCTTCATTAGATAGTTCACTATCACTCATGATATGCTTAATCCCTTTTTGTAGGCAATGTTGGCTTCACCAAATGTTGAACCAAAATATGGTTTAGAAGCTGATGGAGAGAACTTCATTGACATAACAGATGTTGATGTATATCAACCTATCATCAAACCAGAATATGGTTTAGAATGACTGTTTCTGCTATATGAATGAATGAATGCTTAGGTTTGTTATTTTATAGTTTTATAATTGACATTTCATTTTTAAATATTGATCCCTTGTAAGAATGTAGGAACTGTGTATGGAGGATCAAAGAAAAGGCTTATGTTAATGAGTAAGTTATCTTTCTTTTACTTCTTATATGCTTCCAAAGAGCAAACTCACTGATACAATTAGTTGGGCATCTCTTTTCCTCGTCAATAATTGATTTTCAATATCCCTGGATTTGTCTTTATGCTGTACATTTGGTGTGTTTATGCAGGTGGATACCATATACAGTTGCAATGAAACACGGACACGGATCATGAATAGGCCTTATTACTTGCTGGTAGCTTATGTGATGCAATGGAAAAATAAATTGGATGCTGCTTCAATTGCTTCAATAGGACAACGAGGAATTCCGCGTTATGTACCTTGAAAGACCAAAGGGAACTCTCTAGTAGACGACGGAACAGTTTAGTTTCATTGTTTTATGAATTTCCCTGTTTGAAAATGTTATTTTTCTTGCTTGAAAATGCTATTGCATTTGAGGCAATTTGTTTGAAGGAGCTAAAGAAGTTTACCCTAAGTTAAAGATGTAATTTTGTTACAAGCTTTCGGTATTTGATGGACTTGTAGATGTAAGGGATACTTACTATTGATTGAGTTTTTGTTATAGAATTGTCTTGGTTTATTAAAAGATCCAATTTAATTAGTTTTTATTAACTTTGGATCTCAAAAAACTAATCTAGGTGATTCCCAATCAGCAGAATTTCGTAAAAAAAAAAAGAAGTTAGCAGGTTTAATATTAATTTTGGGATTTGTTTTAATATTCATTTAGCATGCTTAAAAAAATAAAGTGGAATTTCCTGCGGATTTACCTGCGGAAATATGTTTCCTGCGGAATTTCATGTGGTTTTATCTGCGGAATAAAGTTTCCTGCGGAATTACCTGCAGGTTTTAATGCGGAATTACCTGCGGATTATTTGCAGGAACATTTGCTACAGCTTCATTGTTGTTTTCGGCAGGAAATTCCGCAGGAAAATTTCCTGCGGATTTCAAAAACCGCAGGAAACAATTACCTACGAAGGTTTTAGCTGGGAACCAAAATCCGCAGGAAATTCCGCAGGAAACGTATTTCCTACGGATTTTGGGTCCAAATCCGCAAGAAAATCCGCAGGAAAAAAGGAAATTTCTAGTAGTGATAGATCAACTATAATTTGATCATACTTTAGCGGCTGAAGGTTTCCTTTGTTCATAAATAGTTGTAATTAATTTGTATAGTTCACATAACCTTTTTGTTAATGTTTTCGAATGGTTCAGGAGAATGGAAGAACAGAAGCAGCTTGGTCGCTTCTGGAAAAATTTACGCCAGAATTACAATGCGCTGGACACAAAATTGTACCAAAGATATCAAATGAAAATATTGGACTTCTTAATAGTTCTAGACAGAACGTAGATTTGTTTTCGGGCAGTCTCCGTCAAATTTTTTCCGCTGATTGGATTGCTAGAAAACATATTGATCTGAGGAAGAATATATTTTTCTTTCTTTACAAATGAACTGTTGTTATTGTTTCTTGTAATGTTTGGTTCATAAATTCATAATCTACATTACGATGCAGATTCTGCAGTTGAAATATTAAAAGGTATAGCTATCTTTTCCACTTCCACTTGATATATTTAGGACACTACTTTTTACCCCTCAAAATGTTTTGAAAATGTACTTCTAAAAGATAATTTATCTCAAAGTGTAAACTAAAATCATATTGAGGTTGGATTGTTGCTTTAATATAGGCAGAGACCTTTTTGAAATATTCATAAAGTCAGAAACTTATTTCAGAAACTTATTTCATAATATCGTATAGAGTTAGAGGCTAGTTTATTAAATTACTTTTGCTAAATAGGGGTCATTTTGATCATTCTTTAAACTTTGAGATTCTTCACTTGATGAGTTACTTGTGGATGCAGCTGGAATAGTTATGCATAGATTATATCATAGTTTGTATGTTACTTTTCCTCATAATTGAACAAAAAAAATAACAAATAAATTAGTGGGGAATTGGTCTATTGTGTCATCCATTTTGGTTAACTTTTTAACTTGTGTGTGGGATTGTTAGTTTATTTTTTTCTTTCACCTAGTTTGGTTGAAAAGTGTGCATGTATTTTGGTTAACTTTTTACCTAATATGGATTAACAATTACCTAACTTGCATAGATTAATCTGAAAAATCATTACTAAATTTTTCATATATAATGAATCCTATTATAATAACTTCAGTATTTTTCTTTAATAATAAAATAGAAATAAAGAATCAATATAGTGTTTGAACAGATGACAACATGACTCTCATCACTACAAGAAAACATGGATTTTGTGACGAAATTACCTTCTAAGGTATTGAGGGCCTGGGCCGTCAATAAATTAGTGACGGCCAGATCCGTCAATAAATATAAAAAGTCGTCACAAACTTTATAAAAAAAATTAAGAAATTAAAAAAATCCGTCAAAGATTTACTGACGGAAAATTCCGTCACAAAATATTAAATTACTGACGGATTTAGCCGTCACAAAGTTTGGAGGGATTTACTGACGGAATAATCCGTCACAAAGTATTGACGGAATTAAAAAAAATTGCTGTTCAAGCTTTGGTCAGCGCAGTGTCAGTTTTGAAAGTAGCAAAACATTTAGTGACGGAATAATCCGTCAGTAAATGTTGTCCATTTCAAAAAAATTGTCTCCAACGGTTCAAATTGTTTGGTTTTTCACATTCAATATATTCATTCCATTTCCATTTCATTTCCACAAATCTATCACTAAATTTCTTTCTCTAGTTCTTCATCTTAGAAAAAATTTCTCCAACATCTCACTAGAATTTTTCAAGTTCTTTTCTCTAGTTCTTCATCATATATAATATTTTTATTAGCTTGATCTACATTCAATATATTCATTCCATTTCCACAAATCTACCACTAAATTTCTTTCTCTAGTTCTTCATCTTAGAAAAAATTTCTCCAACATATCACTAGAATTTTCCAAGTTCTTTTCTCTAGTTCTTCATCATATATAATATATTTTTTTAAAGTAAATAACACCATTTCACCCAAACTCAACATCAAGGACATCATTGGTTCTATTCTATGGAAAGATTGGAAAAAGAGTTAACAGCTAACACAATAAAATAATTATATGAATTATTACTATTAGTAAAAATGTAAGTGTTTTCTATTTTTAATTTATTCTAGACTTTAATTTTTATTTAAATAAAAACTATATAATAAAATAATTAATACGTTTTTCATACATTTTTTAAAATAATTAATAAGTTTTTTTTTGAAAAATAATTAATAAAACAATTAAAATATTTATTTTTTAAAAAAACTTTGTGACGGATTTTGTGACGACCTAAGCCGTCACTAAGTTTGTGTCAGAAATTTGACCGTTCCCACTTTGTGACGACCTGAGCCGTCACAAAGTTTCGTCCAACAGTTTTTGACGACCTGAGCCGTCACTAACTTATCCACGAGCTATTTATTGACGAAATTGGGCCGTCACAAAGTCGTCACTAAATTTTGACTTTGTGACGGATTTTCCCACTTTTTGAGGGCTTTTGGTCGTCAAAAAATACTGTTTTTCTTGTAGTGTCAGAAATAGAATATAGGTTCGATTTTTGAAGCTCTATCGAAAGTCAAAGATCTAAATTACACTCGATTAGAAAAAAATAAAAACAAAGAAATATCACTTAAATACAAATAATGTTTTGATATTCAATACTAATTAGTTGTTGTGTAAACATATTTTTTTTCACCACTAGTATCTGATTTACTGTAAACAATTTTATTGTTAGTAGCTTTTTGCCTCTGTATTACACTCGAGATGTTAAGAGTTCTATATTGAATGCGATAAGTTTGAACATAAATTTATAAACTTTACAAGTCGTAAGATCCAGTGAAGTTCAATCCAAAATTTTAAAATATTATAGTATTAGAGTCTATTCAAGATTCATTAGACCACCAAGTGTGTTAAGAGTTCTGCATTTGAAACATGGATATAAAAACTCACATGTGAAGCACAAAGCTAAAAACTCAACCTCAAACAAGTCCCGTTGTTAATGTTGACTCAACATATATGTCATTGTCCTCCATTATTGCAAAATTACAAAACTCTTAAACTTCAAAATGAAAAACTCCAAATTAAAACGAGTTGTGGAAATTGTAATACCATAAAATGCCAAAGACTTTGATGTCTCTACCCAAAAAATTTAAATCATTGTTGAAGAGAATAGAAAGATGACACTGACCTATTTGGAAAGTAGAAAAACTAGAGATTCAGTTTCATCAACCTTGATCGCCTACAATAGTAGATTTATGCAGTTTCACACCGTAGTCTGTAAGTGATCTGGTTGTTGATTCGAGATCAAACAATTTAAATTATACAATCACTAAAATAACTAAAAAAATCTCCTGACCTTCGAATTTAAGATCGAATTGTCAAGATTTGCAATTGTGTTACGAAATAATCTAAAGTTTTTTTGTGTTTTACTTTTTTATTGTTTATTGTTATTTAATATGAATCAATTTTGAAAATTTGTTTTTCTTTTTTTTACGGGGATTTGAACTCCGGTATCCTTACATATATAATGTAGTGTCTTACCAATTGAATTAAGTTTATCGGAAGAAAATTTCTTTTTTCGTTCTTTAAACTTTATCCTTGATAAAAAATTTAACGAGGCAGAATATTATATAAAATTGACAGAAGCCAAATAATGAACCAACAGCCAAACATTGTATGAAATTGTGTATGGTTCAAGGTTGTTAGTTGATAAACGTAACGTCTTAACATCATGTCCTTATAAGAAAAAATTGTCCTTTTCAATCTCATCAAAATGAAGAATTTTGTTTTCATCAAAACCAGAGTCTATCCTTAATAAATATCTGCTAGCTAGTATTTGTTTCATATTCATCACACTTTATTTATATTGTAAAATATATAATATATATATTGCTGCAAAACTGATTTTGTCAAACAATTTTTGAGTTAACATATATAATATATGTACAATTCTATATTAGGTAAATGAAAATCGCAATAACTTTCAATTTTGAACTCGGCAATTTTCAATTTAATGAAATTGATATAATGAAATTTGTAATTATCTTACATATATAATGAAATTGATATTATGCTTAGTATTTTGTTTCTTGGAAATAATTTTTTGTATATATTTTTATCTCAAATGTATTGTAAAGTACAAATTTCACTACCAATATTTTATTTTTTTGATCAGGTAGTCTAATGACTTGAAATTCCACCGTTAAGATAAATAAGTGGGATGACCGGAGTTTGAACCCCAATCCCCTGCATAATAATGTAAATGTCCACCGATTAAGCTAAGCTTATAGGACAATTTCACTACCAATATTATATTGATCCAAATGAAACTTAACTTGGATCCTTTAATATAGTTGGATTGGAAGGAGAAACTCTACTAAAATAGTCACTAGATTCTCTAAAATCAAAGTACAACTTTGGGTTCTTTTTTTTGTCTGTTGTTGGATTAATGGTGGGGATATTTTCATCTATCAAAAGTACAACACCCTATTTATTCAATTTTTTTTCAAATATATTAAAAAAATAGTCATTTAAATTTAAAATCAGTCTTTTTTTTTTTGGTTTACACCACCAGTTGAATCTGGTTCGGGGGTCAGTTCTGGCATCAAGTGGTTCCAGTCCTCTCTAGATCGCAGTTGCGGGGGATCGAACCGTGGTCCCTACCAAGTTCAGTGTCAATCATCAGTTAACCAACTAACGATTGATTAATCAGTCTTTGATAAATAAATATATTTATGAATTAAAAATATTGTAAATTTAAAGAACATAAATATATTTCTTTTATATTTTATTATTTGCTATTTTACTAAGCTTGTTAAAATGTTATAAGCACGTTTCTGTCAAAAAGTAAAAATAAAAAAGCTAATCAACATATAGATATATTTGAAAAATATAAGACGATTGTATATATTTTATAATAAAATTTAAATACATTAAAATACTTACGTGTGTAAGGTCAAGAATGAGAGGAGATCTTGAGTAGTCACAATCACAACCATTTATGCATAATATTTAGATATACTCTTATATTTAAAAAACATAGAAAAAAAGAAAAAAAGAAAAGAATTAAATCATCTAAATGATCATATGCATTTAGTGTATGTGTATCCAAATAATTGTTTGGAACTCTTTGTGTATAAGTTAATTTGCACTTATTATATATGTTCGGTAATTTTAATGTTTTTTACTTTTTGGGTTTATCATAACATATATATATATATATATATATATACACGAAGTTTCTATCATCATTAGCGCTAATTATTTTTAGTCGAAGAAACTAAGATAAATAAGATGTATTTTCTCATTTCAATTGAATTTTTTCGATACGTATGAGTCAAAAATCAAACCCTAACTATATATCTATTTAAGAGATTGGAGACCCATACAATTTGAACGAATTTATTTTCGATAAATTTAATGTTTTTACTTTTTACTATTGTTATGGGATAATATATATATAGTAATTTCTTTTTTGATAGAAGTAATTTTTTATTTTTGTCTTTTAAAAAGATAAATATACAATTTAATGGCACCACTTAAAAATTGGATTCCAACTTGCAATTATAGTATGGACTGTCACGAATGAGACTCATGTGGACCACTTTGATGTTTGTTTGTGTGCATCAATTGGATTTTTCTTTCTTAAATAACACAAAGCCTACACTTCCCCTCTCTTAACTCTCTCACTTTCTTTCATTTTCTTAAACTTATTTACCTTCTACATGGGAGAAGTTCAAGAACTTCAACTTCACAAAATGGGTATGTCACTCAAACTTTCATCTTCTATTTTCAAAAACACCAAGAACATTATTAATTATTTATGAAATTGTATGTCTCAAAATCAAAACAATCAATATTTTCTTATCTTTCTATGTTCACTAGAACCATATTGTTTGGCCATGATTACTATAAGCTAAGAAACAACTCATGAGCTAGACATAATAACAAGGTGCCAACAAGTCCAAACAAAAACAACTAGCTAGAAAACACAATCATGGATCATAAAAGCTTCTTCTAATTAGTTGTCACCATAGTATATATCGTTAGATATAACCTATTTGACATATTGTTTCATATGCACATAGAAATGACCGGAGCACCTATTTATTTTCTTGTAAATAATAACATGAAAAAACAGAATAAAAGTAGGATTTAATTTGTGTGCACTGATGTTGAGATATTTTTGGAACAAACCTATATTAAAGTGGCATTATTATGTAATTTAATTGAATGCATGTGTAAAAATATTTTATACTGTCAGTGCATAACAATTAATTCTTATAAAAATAACAGCATGTTTGGTTTTAGAAAACGTTAAAATTTTCGTTTTTAAATTTAAAATTTTCCCTTGTTGTCAATTTTTTTAATAATTGAAAAAAACAAGTAAATAAATAAATAAACATTTTCTAAAATCAAACATGTCCAAATATTTCGAAACCAAATTAGAAGTACATATAACATCTTTGTCCAATATATCAATGATATATCTTCTAATTAAGTTGATTTACTAATCCATTTGTATGAATTTTGTAGATGAAAA
The DNA here is from genome assembly GCA_030408175.1 of Trifolium repens. Classification (NCBI taxonomy): domain Eukaryota; kingdom Viridiplantae; phylum Streptophyta; class Magnoliopsida; order Fabales; family Fabaceae; genus Trifolium; species Trifolium repens. The sequence continues at coordinate 8,481,972 of CP125841.1, forward strand.
TGAAGCTAAAGAAACATTTTCATTAGAGAAAAATAGCTTTGAAAATCAAACTATGAACAAGAAACCAAGAAACTATTTCAAGTTAGCCTTTTATGCTACACTTGTCTTAGTAGGTCAATCATCTGCAACACTTCTTGGAAGATTGTATTATGAAAAAGGAGGAAAGAGTAAATGGATGGCAACAGTTATTCAACTAGCTGGTTTTCCAATTCTACTACCTTATTATTTTTTCATCTCATCAACCAAAAAATTCACCACAAATAAAAATAATAACATTAATATTATTAATCCAAATCAACCTTCAATTTTCATGCTAGCTTTTGTCTATGTCTCAATTGGCCTAATTTTTGCATTCATTTGTTACTTATATTCAGTTGGGCTATTGTACTTACCTGTCTCTACTTTCACATTAATTTGTTCATCTCAATTAGGATTCAATGCTTTATTTGCATTCTTCCTAAACTCACTCAAATTCACACCTTACATAATAAACTCATTAGTCCTTCTAACAATTTCTTCTTCTCTCCTTATATTCCAAAGTGAGTCATCAAATTCCACAAATGTTTCCAAGAAAAACTATGTCATTGGATTCATATGCACTTTAGGTGCATCTGCAGGGTATGGATTAGTACTTTCCCTTACACAACTAGCTTTCAAAAAGGTATTGAAAAATGAAAATTTTAAAGCTATTATGGATATGATAATATATCAATCACTTGTAGCTACTTGTGCTACACTAATAGGACTTTTTGCAAGTGGAGAATGGAATAGTATAAAGAAAGAAATGGAAGAGTTTGAAATGGGAAAAGCTTCTTATGTGCTTGATCTTACTTTCATAGCTATATCTTGGCAAGTTTTTAATATTGGTAGTGTTGGACTTATTTTTGAGATTTCTTCATTATTCTCTAATGCTATAAGTGTTTTAGGTTTACCTATTGTTCCTATATTAGCTGTGGCATTTTTTCAAGAAAAAATGGATGGGATTAAGGCTATATCTATGGTACTAGCTGTTTGGGGATTTATATCATATGTGTATCAACAATACTTAGATGAGAGTAACAACAAAGTAGAAAATAGAAACACTCTTGATGTTACCAAAGGTTCTTTACCTTTAGAAGAGGTTAATATAAGGAGTTGATTAATTAGTGATACATGTTAAGATAGGGAAGGTGATTTTAAGTTTTTTATTATATGCTTAATGATGACATTGGTATATTAAAATTATTATGTATTATGTTATTCTAGAATAATGTAGTTTGCTATTAATACAATGTATATATATCTTGTTATCTTGAAAGCAAATTGGAATTCAATAAAGTGAATAATAAAATATGTTTTGATATTCATACATCGGACAACAATTTTACATTAACAAGTAATTTTGTAACCGGACGAAAATAAGAAAAATCAGATTCCAAATTACATAAAATTTCATTTTTTTTCCACCAAAATAACATAAAGGAAATGAACTGAAAAATAAGGTCTCACAATTCTTGAAAGGGAATCACTCATAAAATGCATAAGATACATGATATACACTAAATACAAACAAGTCATATATAACAGACATGATATTACACACTAAATACAAACAACTCAAATATAAATCAAAAACAACAATTTAGAGATTTTAAAGACCTAGATTAAAGAAAGATAAAACATATAATTTTTATTGAGGAACATAAGTGCCAAAGTATTGTAGTAAAAGTCCCTGTGGTAGAATCTGAATTGCCACTGCACTTGAAGTTGAAGCTCAACACCTACCAAATCACAGCAAAGTTACCTCATATATATATAACAGAGAAAAACAGTAACTATATATTAGTACCAAGAATGAGTTTTAGGAAGAAAAACCACACCTTTTCTTTCCCAACTTGATTTCCAATTAACTCCTTGAATTTTTAATAACATTCCCACCTATTGTTTGAATTCTAAAAAAGGGCACATGCTCCATGATCCAATCCTCAGTAGAATTATGTTGCACAAATTCAACTTGCATATTAAGTATATCGAGAACTTCAAGCTTCTCTAAGTGTTTGATGCCATTAGGTATATTCTTCAAACTGAGAAGAAAGGATAAACTCAGCTTTTTCAGAGAAGGCAATGCTCCTTTGTCGATAACAATATCTTGCAGTTCAGTTAATTCTATAACATGCAATTCCTTTAGTTTCTGAAACCCTCCAGCTTCAACATGCAAATATAAACCTTCATATGCTCGATTCTCTAGAGTGAGGAACAACAAGTGTTGCAAACATTTTAGTGATTCCATTGGATCTTTGGTTAAATTGGAGCTTATCAACTTCAACACAACTAGATTTTGAAGCTCTGGAATCCACACTGGCAACTTTTGTAACCTCACATGTAGTTCAAGCTTTTGAAGTTTTGGCGAGGAAATCAAATCCAAATCATGGACTTCAATTGGATGATCCAATAAATTTAGTTTCTCCAAGTGTTGCATTTCATTGAGTGCGGAAGCTAGAGTGCTTCCATATTTTGCATCAACACACAATCCCAATACCCTTATCTGCTTCAGCTTTCCTAACTCTTTAAATTCATCTATATCTAATCTAACTAAACTCAGCGTTTGTAGGGATGTCATCTCTCCAATGCCATCCTTTAATTTAATTAAAGACACTATGTGGCCCATAAGATGTCTTAGCTTTCTAAGCTTGCGAATCTCATTTGGCAATTCGCGGATCTGTGAATGCCTTACATCCAAGGTCTCTAGGTTCTGGAGCATGCCAATGGATTTTGGGACCTCTTCAAATGCTGCTGCATGCCTGAAGCTTAAATATTTCAAGTGGTAAAAATTTCCCAATTTCTTAGGAACTTTCATTAATGGAAAAGATTCATAATCAAGAACCTTCAGCAACCTATATTTTCTAGGGATTCTTTTTGCAAAGTTCTGGGTGAGTGAATAGTCATGGTTACTTTTTATAAAAAAAAACAGGGATCGAATATATGAACTTTCAGTAGACTCTATTAAATCATTGGAAATGGTTGTTATTGATAGGCGCCGAGTTATTCCACTTGACGATGATTGTCCATCTTCACTAATATGCTTGCAAAAATTTAAATCCTCAATTTTCTCAAGGATCAAACTGCGTATTAGATCGTGAATACGCCAACTGTTGTGAATTCGAAACCAAAAACACACCAATAATCCTTTAACTAGTGTGTGGGGCAAAACAATTAAAACAACCAAACAGCAACAATGGATATCCAAGCAATAATAATCTCAACTAAAGCTAAAACTATGAAAGCAATAAAGAACACAAGATATTGTTTACCCAGTTCGGTGTTAATGAACCTAATCTGGGGGAGAGAGATCTCCGTTCCACTATCAAAGCTTCCTCAAACTTGATTACAATGAGATTTACAAAGAGTTACAAGAATTTAGACAATCCCTAAATTCTACCCTTTTCCCAAATCTCTTCCCGTGACCAAGAGATTTCAATTGATAGCAATTACAAGGTGTTAGAAAGAGTACCCAACCCTAGGATTAACCCAAGAGAAACCCCCTTGAACCCTAGCCTCCATATTGGTGAAACCCCCTTTCAAAACCCTACATTTTTCCTCTCTCTCGGCTGCAGAAAATCAGAAACAGGGGTATATATCTGCGAATTCGCGCCTAGCGCCACCCCCCTGCGCCTGGCGCCATGCCAACAGACTCCACAGGCCAAACTGGCCTCTCCTGGGCGCCGGGCGCCCTCACCAGGGCTCGTGGCCGCGCCTGGCGCCACCCCCTGCATGTTGCCTGCTGCCTGCTGCCTGTTGAGCCCTCACCAGGGCACGCCCTGCACCTGTTGCCTGCTGAGCCCTCACCAGGGCACATCAGCTTCCTGCAGCAACTAGTACCTTGATCATGCAATTCAAAGGCAATCTTCAACAACAACCTTTGGCTTTACCATTAAATCTAAGCGAAGATACTTGTACCAGGCTTCTATGAATCAACTCTGTTAAATATTCTTCTGTAACTTCTTCCAAAGTCTTTCCTCTTTCCTCCTTCACAAACCCTTCAGCTATCCACTGTCGAGTCACTCTCTTTGATTTAACTTCATAATCTTCTGGATATATTCCAAAATACAACAAACATGGCTTGAGATAGTAAGGCAAATCATTGTAACTTAAACCCAAAATCTCTTTTATCTCACTTAGATGTGTATCTTTCTTTAGTTCTAAACTTAGATTTTCTCTAAATCTCTGCCACTCAAACACATTTTTCTCTCTTGTAGACAAAAGACCACCAACGGCAACAATTGCTAGTGGTAAACCCTTACATTTTTGAACAATTTCATTAGCTATGTCAATGAGTACCTTTGGACAGCATCCACCATAGTCAAATCTAAAAGCTTTCTTATTTAACAACTCCAAGGATTGTTCTTGGGTTAAAGATTTCAACGGAAGCACTTCAACGGAAGAAGATCTTTTACAAGACTCAATAACAACATCTAGGTTCCTAGTTGTGATCAATATCTTACTTCCATTTTTATTATCAAATAAAGCTAATTCAATATGATCCCAAAAACGTGAACTCCAAACATCATCAAACACAACAACATACCTCTTTTCCTGCAAGTAGTTTCTGACTTCATCGATCAATGAAGCTCGATTCATTTGAGAAATATCCCTAGCATTGTCTCCTTTTTGTTTGTAAAACTTTAGCAGCATATCTCTCAACAACTCTTCAATGTTATATGATTGAGACACTGTGATCCATACGCGACAATCATAGTGTCTAATAATATCTTTGTCGTCAAACACTTTCTTCGCAAGAGTTGTTTTTCCTTGCCCTCCCATTCCCACCACGGAAACAACAGTGCGTTCTTCCCTTCCCTTTACCATCCAATCAATCAATGTTTTTCTTGGTGCTTCAAAGCCCACAACTTCAGCTTCCTCAATGTAAAGAGCAGCCAATCGAGGGTCATGCCATGTGGCATTCCGGCTTCCTCTAGAGTTACTGGATCCTTGTTCAAGAGAACGTTGGAAGCCATATCTTTTACTTCTTTCTGAGATCCCAATAACAGATGACTTGATGTCTTGAATCTCATGTGCTATTTGACAGCGAGGGATCATAGTTTTGAGCTTATGGAGTAAAGCTACACATCCAGGATGATCTCGAGGCTGCGGTACCACCTTGATCAAATAATCATCAATGATATCTTCTATGCGAAAAGCTACTTCCCTAACTTGCTTCACCCAAGTTTTGACTCCTTCACTAGCGTTGTCTCCTTCAGCTCTTTTATCAGCATCCTTAAGGAAAGCTTGAATGCATTCAAGTTCATATTTAATGTCTTCAAACTCCTTGTGAATGCCTCTAAACAGCTTTGATTCGTCCTTTAACAGTGGAATAATTTGATCAATAACTAAAGAGACTGCAATTTCTGCCATATGAGTGGAGCTATGATTGTTGTTTTGTGAGATGAAAATGTACTACACAGTTTATTTTGCTTGATACTTGTTTTGTGCAATATTTTCCATCATATGGTTTGCTTTTGTACAATTTCCATCATATCCTTTGCTTGTTTGGTGCAACTTCCATCATATGCTTTGCTTGATACTTGTTTTGTGCAATTTCCATCATATGCTTTGATTTTGTACAATTTCCACTATATGCTATGCTTTTTTTGTGCAACTTCCATCATATGAAGAAAGGAATAAAGCAATAAATCAGTAAAGTGTGTCAACTTATCATCAAGAAAGGAAGAAAGCAATAAGGCACCGACTATTTCCAAAGATTGTAAACATCAAAATTTGAAATAAAAAATTAAAACAATTAGCTTAATCGATTGAAAATTTCTTTTGATTGTAATGAAATTATTAGATGTCCAACCAATGTGGTTGGTGTTGCAGAAATGCTAGAACTAGACTCTCATGATGTGGCGAACAAAGTTTAATTCTCCATTGTGAGATGTCTAAATTTTATATTTTAATAATTTACTATATCTCAAATATGAATTAATACATTTGGTAGAGTCTTAGAGGGAATATCTATGTGAAACTAAATATAAAAAAAAAAATAGATATGTATTCAAAATTTTAGCAATAAACTTTCAAAATAACATGAAGGTGAGAAAAGGAGGTAATATTTTAAAGAAGTAATGCTTTTGAGAGAACTGAGATATACTTTACAGATTAAGAACTCTGAAATTTAAAACTTAAAATAACTTTCAAAATTCAAGATAATATTTAATATGTGTAACCTTGTTCACAAAGTAGATTTTATTGCACACTTGGTGTATAGAGAGGACCGTATAACAAGGAATCATTGATATGTGCAAACTTCTTGATACTTATAATTTTAATATCATTTGGAAGTAAGATTAGTTCTTTCCAGCTTGTGCTTCTTTTTCATCGATCCGTGTCTGCAACGACACACACAAACAAACCTATTTAACTCATGAATTGAGATGAACAAAATTATAGTCCCTACATGCATTTCATTAACACTAACATTTAGGTTCTACTACACTAACCATGATAACACTAATTAAGGAAAATGATCATTATTTATTAGTTAATTATTCGGAATATTACATTTATGAATCCTATTCTTAATACCACTTAATATTGCTGTGCTCGGTAAGCAAGAATGGAAATTATTATCAGAGCCTGATTCTCTAGTTACTAGACTCCGTAAAGCTTGATATTTTCCCCGGTCTAATTATCTCATTCATTCAAGCAAAGGACATAATCCGAGTTATATTTGACGAAGTATTTGGAATGCTTAATGTGTTTTTCGTGAGGGAAGCAGATGGTGTATTGGTTCAAACGAGCAACATTGGTGGCTGTATGATGGTTCCGTGATACCTAGGCCTGTCAATATTGGTGCTGAGTTAGACCAGTTGACTGTTGCAAATTTTACGCTACCTGATTGTAAGGGCTGGAATGCAGATTTAATTAATTGATTTTTCGATATGAAGTTGTGCTCAATACCCCACTGTTTACTGATGTTGTGGCCAATAAATATGTTTGGAAGGTAGAAAAGGATGGAATGTATTCTGTTAGAAGTGTTTGCCGCTTATGTGTCAGTGATTTAATTGATACGATTGAATTTTGTGTTCCAGGAAGATGGAACCAACCTTATTTGGAAGCTTCGGGTTCCTCCCAAAATCAAGAATCTCATGTGGAGAAATTGTCGTAATTGTTTACCAACCGAGTGCGCCTTCGAGAGCGTGGAATTAACTGTATTGGTGGGCTGCGTTTTGGAATAATGTTGTGGAAACTAGTTATGTAGTAGCTGATCATGCAGCATGATTGTTGAATGACTGGAATATGGCAAAACAAGTTCGACATGGACCTGGTCCTCTTCCTCCAGTACCAACAATTATACGATGGAAAAATTGGTGTTGGGTCGCCTAAAATGCAACGTCAATGCATCCTTCTCAACTAGATTGAATTCAATAGAGTTGGTATTGGTATTGTTCTTACTAGAACTGAATGACACTCTCCTAGAACTGGATAATCAATGTTGTCAACAATAGTATGAAGATCATAACCTGCTAATACTCACACACTAGTGTCGATAACACTATCCATAAACATGCTTTCAATTTACTATATGTGACTGTTCTGTTTGGTGGTGCTAAATTGAGGGTTCAAACCAAACAGGTTAGTTCCCTATTTATCATTCTTGATTTCATAAATCTTAAAATTTATGTTATTATATTATAAAGGGACCAATGCAATAAATCTATGTTGAATTATTTATGTTATATTTATGTTAAATTCTTGATTTGGAGAACTGTTTTTGGCTCCAAGTCATTATTGTTACATAAAAGGTACATATACACACAAAATACAAACAACTCAAATATTAAATAAAAAATAACAATATAGAAATTTCAAACACCAAGATTAAATAAAGAAAAAACATATAATTTTTTATTGAAGATGGAAAATAAGTCTCAAAGTGTTGTAGTAATCTGAATTGCCACTGCACTTGAAGTTGAAGTCCAACACCTACCAAATCACAGCAAAGTTACCTCATATATATAACAGAGAAAAACAGTAACTATATATTAGTACCAAGAATGAGTTTTAGGAAGAAAAACCACACCTTTTTTTCCCAGCTTGATTTCTAATTAACTCCTTGAGTTTCGAATAACATTCCCATCTATTGTTTCAATTTCAAAAAGGGGTACATGCTCCATGATCCAATCCTCAGTAGAATTGTGCTCCACAAATTCAACTTGCATATCAAGTATATGGAGAGCTTCAAGCTTCTTTAAGTGTTTGATGCCAGTAGGTATATTCTTCAAACTGCGGAGTCCGAATAAACTCAGCTTTTTCAGAGAAGGCAGTGCTCCTTTGTCGATAATAATATCTTCCAGTTCATTTAAATATTCAACATCTAATTCCTTTAGTTTCAGAAACCCTCCAGCTTCAACATGCAAATGTAAACCTTCATATGCTTCATACCTTAGATCGAGGATCAACAAGTGTTGCATACATTTTAGTGATTCCATTGGATCTTTGGTTAAATGGGAGTCCATCAACCTCAACACAACTAGATTTTGAAGCTCTGGAATCCACACTGGCAACTTTTGTAACCTCAGAAATAGTGTAAGTGTTTGAAGCATAGTTGGCGATGAAATCAAATTCAAATCAAAGGCTTCAGTAAAAATTATACTTGATGAAACAACCAATTTTTCCAGGTGTTGCATTTCATTGAGTGAGGAAGATAGAAGGCTTCCATATTTTGTACAAACATTATACAATCTCAAGGCCCTTATCTGCTTCAGCTTTCTTAACTCTTTAATTAGCTCTAAACCTCCACCCAAATCAAGATTAACTTCACGTAGCGTTTGCAGGGATGTCATCTCTCCAATACCATCCTTTAGTTGAACAAAAGACAATCCATGGCCGATAAGATGTCTTAGCTTTCTAAGCTTGCTTATCTCCTTGGGCAACTCAATGATAGATGTATCCCTTACATCCAAGGTCTCTAGGTTCTGGAGCATGCCAATGGACTTTGGGAGTTTACCTACATCTGCATGCCTGAAGCTTAAAAACTTCAAGTGGTTCAAATTTCCCAATTTCTTAGGAATTTTCAACAATGGAAAAGATTCATAATCAAGAACCTTCAGCAACCTATTTTTTATAGTGATTCTTTTGTCAACGTGCACAAGTGAATCATTTTCTGTAAAAAAAAATAGTGACCGAATATGTGAGCTTTCAATACACTCCACTAAATCACTGGAACTAGTAATGATTGATAGGCGCCGAGTTGTTACACTTATGGATGATTGTCCATCTTCACTAATATGCTTGCAAAAATTTAAATCCTCAATTTTCTCAAAGATCATATTGCGTATTAGATCATGAATACGACAATATTTAGCTTTACCATCAATTCTAAGCGAAGATACTTGCACCAAGCTTCTATGAATCAACTCTGTTAAATATTCTTCTGCAACTTCTTCCAAAGTCTTTCCTCTTTCCTCCTTCACAAACCCTTCAGCTATCCACTGTCGAGTCACTCTCTTTGATTTAACTTCATAATCTTCTGGATATATTCCGAAATACAACAAGCATGACTTGAGATAGTAAGGCAAATCATTATAACTTAACCCTAAAATGTCTTTTATGTCAATTAAATGTGTATCTTTATTTTGCCCCAAACTTAGATTTTCTCTAAATCTCTGCCACTCAAACACATTTTTCTTGCTTGTAGACAAAAGACCACCGATGGCAACAATTGCTAGTGGTAAACCCTTGCATTTGTTAACAATTTCTTTAGCTATGTCAATGAGTTCCTTTGGACAACATCCACCATCGTCAACTCTAAATGCCTTCTTATTGAACAACTCCAAAGATTGTTCTTCGGTTAAAGATTCCAACTGAAGCACTTTAATGAAAGAAGATCTTTTACAAGACTCCATAACATCTTGGTTCCTTGTTGTGATCAATACCTTACTTCCATTTTTATTATCAATTGCAGCAAATTTAATATCATCCCAAAAATGTAATTTCCAAACATCATCAAACACAACAACATACCTCTTTTGCTGCAAGTAATTTCTGACTTCATCTATCAATGAAGCTCGATCCATTTGATAAATACTTTGAGGAGCAACTTCTCCTTTTTGTTTGTAAAACTTTAGCAGCATGTCCCTCAACAACCCTTCAACATTATATGATTGAGACACTGTGATCCATACACGACATTCAAAGTGTCCAATAATATTTTTGTCGTCAAAAACTTTCTTGGCAAGAGTTGTTTTTCCTTGGCCTCCCATTCCTACCACAGAAACCACAGTGAGTTTTTTCCTTCCCTTTACCATCCATTTAATCAATCTTTTTTTTGGAGCTTCAAAGCCCACAACTTCAGTTTCCTCAATGTAAAGAGCGGCCAAACGAGAGTCGTGCCATTTGGCATTCTGGCTTCCTCTAGAATTACTGGATCCTTGTTCAAAAGAACGTTGGAAGTCGTATCTTTTACTTCTTTCCGAGATCTCAATAATAGATGACTTGATGTCTTGAATCTCATATGCTATTTGATGGCGAGGGATGATAGTTTTAAGCTTATGGAGTAAAGCTACACATCGAGGATGATCACGAGGCTGCGGTACCACCTTGATCAAATAATCATCAATGATATCTTCAATGCGAAAAGCTACTTCCCTAACTTGCTTCACCCATGTTTTGACTCCTTCACTAGTGTTGTCTCCTTCAGCTCTTTTATCAGCATCCTTAAGGAATGCTTGAATGCTTTCAAGTTCATCTTTAATGTATTTAAACTCCTTATGGATGCCTCTAAACAGTTTGGCTTCTTCCCTTAACAGTGGAATTAGTTGGTCAACAACTAAAGACACCGCCATTTCCGCCATATGAGTTGAGCTACTATTGTTGTTTTGTGTGATTGTTGTTGTTTTGTGAGATGAAAACGTACTATACGGTTTGTTTTGCTTGATACTTGTTTTGTGCAATATTTTCCATCATATGATTTGCTTTTGTACAATTTCCATCATATGCTTTGCTTGTTTTGTGCAACTTCCATCATATATTTTGCTTGATTCCATCATATGTACTTTGCTTCATACTTGTTTTGTGCAACTTTCATCATATGAAGAAAGGAATAAAGCAGTAAAGTGTCTCAACTTGTACCATGAAGAAAGGAATAAGGCGCCGAATATTTCCAAAGAATGTAAACATCAAAATTTTAAATAAAAATTAAAACAATATATTAGTGGAATGCAAATTTTATGCTACCTGATTGTAATTGTAAGGGCTGGAACTGGAATGCCGATTTAATTAATTGATTTATCGATGACGATCATGAAGTTGCGTCTAAAATGTTCAATACCCCACTGTTTACTGATGTAGTGGCCAAGAAGTATGTTTGGAAGGTAGAAAATGATGGAATGTATTCTGTTAGAAGTGTTTGCCGCATGTGTCAATGATTTAATTGATACAAGTGAATTTTATGTTCCAAGAAGATGGAAGCTTCGAGTTCCTTGCAAAATCAAGAATCTAATGTGGAGAAACTGTCGTAATTGATTACCGACCAGAGTGCGCCTTCGAGAGCTTGAAATGAACTGTATTGGTGATTTTCAGGATGAAGATAGTTTCCCTTTGTTTTTTGCTTGTGCAGGTATTAACATTGTTTCCCTTTGTTTTTTTGCTTTGCATAGAAAAAAAGTTGTTTTTTGCTTGTGCAGGTAGTAACATTGTTTCCCTTTGTCAGGGTTGTGGGCTCCAATCTCGGCTAAGTAGTTCGCACAAGAGTTTGTCTTCCGGAGAGTATGCACCGGTCTAACCGTCCAGTCTCTAGTGAGAGCTCTTTTATATTATAGATAATCGCTACATAGTGATGTCATTCATTAACATGATCAAATAAAAGCGGTTTTGAAATCAGAACAGCACCATAAATAATTCTGCATGAAGGATATTCGAAAATCCTATATATATTTCCAGGAAAACCATGGACCCACGCCCCGTCAGAGTTCAAAATCAAACCTCTGAAGTCCAAGACACTTGGATTACTATGCTTACTCCCAGGGGCGGTGCTGTGCACCAGTGAGGGGGTGCAGGTGCACCCCCTGGACTTTTAATTTTTTGCCTAATATCTCTATGATTTTGCACTTTAAACCCCCTAATTATTTTGTTTTGCACCACTCCTCAAAAATTCAAAACATTTTTTCTTGCTTTTATTCATTTCTTATAACTTCTCTCTAAAATTAAATCCCATCAAATAAAACACCAAACTAAATATGTACAATAGTGATAAATCTTCCAACATCTTTGAAATAATACTAAGGAAACGATAGAAAATTTATGGTTTAGCGTTTTAAAAATTTGGGATTTTTTATATAACTTCAATATTGATAAATTAGTTGATTGATTATTCAATTGGGGTTATAATAACATATTTGTATGCTTTGTTGGTTGCTTGTTTGTAGTTTGTAATTTAGTCCAAATGCATCTTTGGAATAATGTTGTCCAGTTTCCAGTTAAGTGTTACATCATCCACAAATTAGTTTCAATTTTAGGCATTTGAAAATCGGTGTTTTCCTGAAGCTAATTTTGTGTTGGTTATTGGTCTGTATATACTCAAGTGATAGATAGAAAAAAAAATTGTGTTTTCCTGATAGATAGTTAGGAATGAAAAAATTAACTACAAGATTGCATATTTTTTGTGTTACTATATCAATACTCATGCACTATTTTATAGTTTGATTTCTTTTTATTTGATATATTTCTCATGTAATCAATACTTATGTTTTTTATTTAAAAATGCAATACATATAAATAAATAATTAATTAGTTATTAAGCGAATTAAAAATATGAAATTGCATAGTGGATAGTTGCAAATATGTAATGTTTTTATTACAATATAATTTTTGAATATATATATATATATATATATATTAAAATATTGATTAAAATTTTGCACCCCTAAACTAGGGTCCGAGCACCGCCACTGCTTACTCCCATCAACACTTCTGACTGCTAACTCTGAGTTTCAGCAGTTAACATCACAAATCCAGAGCAATCCCGCATCTTTCCCTGATTATAAGAGTTGTCACGGCTTGCTATTTTTTCGTGATAGGATTTGGCTTCCACAGAATATGGATTTCAAGCAGCGTTTGTTAGATGAGTTCCATAATTCTCCAATCAGTGGGCATATGGGTGTTGACAAGACTCTCCATCGACTCCAAGCTAATTTCTATTGGTCTGGGATGCGTCAGGATGTACGCGAGTTTGTTGCTCATTGTTCAATTTGCCAAACTACCAAATATGAGACTAAGAAACCGGCTGGATTACTGCAACCGTTACCCCTCCCTTCAGGCATTTGGGAAGACTTGTCGCTTGATTTTATCACAGGGTTGCCCTCTTCACATGGTCACACAGTGATACTAGTTGTTGTTGATCGATTTTCTAAGGGAGCACACTTTGGCGCTCTGCCTACCTCTTATACAGCTTACAAGGTTGCAGTTATATTCCTCGACATGATTTGCAAGCATCATGGTTTACCTCGCAGTTTAGTCTCTGATAGGGATCCTGTGTTTATCAGCAAATTCTGGCGTGAACTCTTCAAGCTTTCTGGTACTAAACTACGGATGAGTACGGCTTATCATCCGGAAACGGACGGGCAGACAGAAGTTTTGAACCGCTCCCTTGAACAATATTTGCGTGCCTTTGTTCACCATAGACCTTCATTATGGTTTAACTTCTTGCCATTAGCAGAATGGTCATATAATACCACACAACACTCATCGACAGGGTATTCCCCTTTTCACATCATCTATGGCAAAGAACCAGTTGCTATTCCTCAATATGTTATGGGCACATCTTCCATTGAGGCAATAGATACTATGCTTGCAACTCGACAGGAGCTTCTGGTTATTCTCCAACGCAAGCTCCTCAAAGTCCAGCAAACTATGAAGGTCATTGCTGATAAGAAGCGGAGGTTTCTTGAGTTCAAAGTGGGCGATTTTGTGTATCTGAAGCTGCGTCCATATCGTCAGCGTTCACTTGCACCAACTACTTATCACAAACTCTCCAAACGATTCTATGGCCCTTACAAAGTACTAGAGCGCATTGGTCCTGTTGCATATCGCCTGGAGTTACCACTCTCATCTAAGATTCACCCGGTCTTCCATTGCTCTTTGCTCAAACTCCACCACGGCCCTTTGGAAGTTTCTGCAGTCGACCTCCCTCCTTCTGTTGTGGATCATAACCCCCTCGTGGAGCCTTTAGCTATTGTGGACACTAAATGGGACACCACTACTGATCCTCCCACTCGTCTCGTACTGGTACAATGGCTTGGATTGGCTCCGGAAGACACTAGCTGGGAGAAGTGGACTGAACTCCAGCTACTCTATCACCTTGAGGACAAGGTGAGTTTCCCAGACACGGGTATTGTTAGCACTAACAACATGGGCCTCACTAAAAGGATCAGACACCAGCCCATTTGGATGAGGGATTATGTACCTCGTTGAGAGAGGGGTGCTGAGAGTACTTTCACTAAATTGTATTGCTTTGCCTTATCTTATGCTTATTTGTCTTTTAGCTATTTTATGTTAAGAGTTTGTTATTTCCCCTTGCCTAGTGTATGCGCTGGCAGGTACTAGATTCTTCTCAGAGTCAAGGAATGTAGTACTATAAGTACAATCAGTGATGAAATGAAAAGATAAGCAATTATTCCCATATATAGTTTGTTAGTAATTAGTTGTAGCTGTAGCCTTTTCCTATCACTTAATTTTCTATTTTGTTACAGAAATATTAATTAAGTTGTTTATCGATCTTAATATGTTGTAACTCTAATTCCACTTTCTCTAGTAGTAAATTGCAAACAATTAACACTATTCGATATGTGTATCCAGAGGAGCATCTAAAGTGGTATGTAGTACAAAGAAAATGGGGAGAAGTTGAAGAATTATATGAAAAATATCCTGATTTAAGCACAATAGACATAGCCATCAACCGAGGCAGAGGAACAACACAAGAAAAAAAAAGCAACAGAGGAACAGCACTACACATGGCAGTAAGTGATGACAATGAAAAAGTTGTTAGAAATCTTATGAATTCAATAATAAAACACAACAAGATGGAGGCACTTAAAAGTAAGAATGAAAAAGGTGACACTCCTTTGCACATTGCAGCATCAAGAGGATTGAAAGATATATGTGAATTAATCATAGGACAAAATGGTGAAAGGAAGTATTTGATTGATATTGGTAACAATAACGGAGAAAGTCCTTTGTTTCTTGCTGCATTGTTTTGGAGAAAACAAACGTTTGTGTATCTCTTCTACCTTAAACTAGGTTTGAGATATGATGGTGTCAATCATATTTATGCTTACAACGACAAAGGTCTTATTCGAAAAGATGGGGATAGTATTCTTCACTGTGCCATCCAGAAAGAATATTTTGGTAATTAAATTGTGTGAAATGTTGCACATGATATAGATTTTTTCAATTTCTGATGAAAACAATTCTTATCAAATTTTACTGATCTCGGCCAAACTTTAAATTTAAATTACTAGAAACATTATTGGGTTAAAAATAAATATAGGAGGACAACCACACATGCAATAAAGAAAAATAACTAGTTAATTTATAAAAATTGTTTCTCTAAACTTCTAATAATTGTGGGTGTACATATTACAACAGATTTGGCACTTATAATGGTAGATAAATGTTCTCTTCTTCTTAGCATTCCGAATGAACATGGATTTGGTCCTCTCAAACTTCTATTGAGTATGGTGGAAGAGGATTTGCTACGAGACCCTCAGCCTTCGAAAGTGGATCCAAGATGATATGGTGGAAGAGGATTCTTTACCACCGTAAGTGTTTCAATATATATACAACTTTCTTCTTTCATTCTCTCATTTTCTCTACTTGCAATCAAGTTATTATCAAATCAAATTTTTCTTTTTTCTTTCTAAGAAATATTATCAAATCAATCTTAATACTAGAATACACTCCTATTGAGTATTGTGTTAAAAAATCTCACATCGTGAGATGGCTTAAATATGTGTTTACAAAGTAGAGACAATCATCACCTTACAAGCTGGTTTTGTAAGGTTGAGTTACACCCAATACTCAATTTTAAGATGATATCAGAACCTTTCCAAAGATCTAGTAGGTCACCCGCTATCGGACCACCCACCATTTATATTCGTGCTCCAAGCCCAATAGCGTTGAGCACGAGTATGGATGATAATGAGTAGGGTATGGGTAGGGTACTATAGTCCTCTTCCCCATACCCGCAATTTGAAAAATACCTGTACCCATCCCCATACCCGCGTGGGTGACAATCTTTGTCTCCGTGCCCATATCATATGGGTACTTAAGTACTCATACCCGTTACCCGCATTTTTGCTAAAAATAAATTGATCAATTATAAAATATTATATCATTTTAATATGATTAAAAAAAATTCAAAGATTTTAATGTCGGCTCATGAAAATTATAAAAAAAATTATTAGTAATATCATGTTAAAGTTCATTTCTTTGTTGAGATATTTGCATTATGTTGTAAATAAATATTTTTATTAAAAATGTGTAATAATATAATTATGTTGTATTTTTTAAAATTGATTTACATATATTATTATATAATAATATAATTAAAATAAATAAATATATACTATGCGGGTATGGCGGGGTGGATAATAAGGTACTCGTACCCGCACCCATATCCGCTCAATTTTATGGGTAATTATCCATACTCATGCCCGTACCTAAAATGCGGGTTTTTACCCTATCCGTTGTGGGTATTTTTGCGGGTACCCACTGAGTATAGGTCAATTGCCATCCCTAAGCACAAAAGGGTGTGTTAAAAAGTTTTACGTCGGATTTTTTTTAGAAACACATTTATGCAATATAAAAAAAAATAAATAAATAAAAAAACACATTTATGCATTACAAAATGCAATATGTTGCTCTAATATTATGACGCACTATCAAAAGGTATACCTGTGGGAGACCTAGATGTTGAAGAAGCTGTCAAACATTATGGAATGAAACAGTATGAGTCTTCTGAAAGAATTCTTTCACAAAACTATTATGACACATGTCTTTTGTTTTTTAAGAAGGCATTCATCTACATGATTGGTAAGTGTCTCATCATATTTTATATCTCTCTCAAATCAAATAATATATTATTGAGATCCATCAAAATTAACATTTTATGCGCTATTATTGAACATCTTAATTTAATCTTGTGTAAAATTTATATAGATAATCTAATATAAACTTTCATTCTAACAGTAAATTTTATAAAATTTATATTTTTAAAATAGTGTAAAATTATACAAACACTACACCAGTGTAATTTGACTACGGTTGATATTGTTTTATGGATGTGTTCAAAAATTTGTTAAAAGGGGTTGAAGAAATTAGAAAAATGAAGCAAAAGCATACATGGAGTCGTCAACTATTGAACAAATTAACGGAATACCCTGTTGCATTGTTCAATGATGACTATACAATTCATAAGGAAAATGATGTGAGTGAAACAAATTTAGATGAGAAAAATGAAATGGTACCGAAACTTGCAGAAGATAACAACACTGGGGACCTAAAGATTTCTGAAACACTGATAAGTGATACAGCAATTTTGACTGCAGCAAGAAATGGCATAATTGAAATAGTGATTGAGCTTATAGAAAAAACACCATATTCCATATATGATGTTAACTCAGAAAACAAAAATGTATTACTTGTAGCAATTGAGAACAGGAGAACCATTGTTGTTGAGGAATTAAGGAAACGGTTTAAAAGGGACCATAAAATGGAAATATTTGATAACTTAATCCAAGGGGTGGATAAGAAAGATAATACTGTGTTACATTTAGTAGCTAAAAGTGATCAAGATTGGAACATATCTGGTGCTGCTATGAAAATCATGTGGCATATCAACTGGTTTCAGGTGTTACTTTTTTTCTTCTTTATATGCATGCATGAATTTAACTCCAACTCAAGTTAATTTTGAATTGAGATGAAAAACTATTTTAAATTTTGGATTTTGAATCACTGTCTTTACGGGAAATCAATTTCAGTAGGTATTGTTGTGAATTCGTTAATGAGATAATAAACTATTCAGAAACATCCACGATCCATTAACAAAAATTCACAATCATTCACGCTTCAATTAATTTGTACAGATCAATAAATTAAATCTTAGAATTGGATATTGGGACGTCTACTATCAGATTTCTGATGGGGCCATCAACCATTTATATCCGCACAACAAGCCCTACAGTACTGAGCGCGAGGGGGTGTGTTAAGAAGTCTCACATCGGTTGCGAGATGGTCTGAATGTATGTTTATAAAGTGAGGGCAATTCTCACCTTACAAGCCGGTTTGTAAGCATAGACTCGATACTCAATTCTAAGATGATATCAAAGTCTTTTAACATGCATTGGACCACCCGTTATTGGGCCACCCACCGTTTATACCACGCACCAAATCCAACAGTGTTGGCCGTGAGGGATGTGTTAAAAAGTAAGAGGTCATATCCTCACCATATAAGCTGGTTTTGTAAGGATGAGTTAGACTCTTACTTATTTTTAATATTAAAGTCTAGATTAAAGAAATGAACAGGCGATGGAAGAAAAAAACAAAATCGATTCAAGAAAGTATACGAATGAAAACGATAACATTAACACATGTATGACGGAAATTGTTGAAAGAGAAGAAAAACTAAGTGGTGAAGACATTCATTGTAAAAGAGAGAGAATGAGTAATGAAGAGAACTCCATCTTCAGAAATTGAGCTTCTTGATGACAGCATTAGCAAGTGTATTAATCTTATCGTTAAGTAATAAAATTTATAAAGTTCGTATCCGAAGAGATTGTTTAAATCTCAACAAAACAATTACATTAATTTAGGATAATTAAAGCTAGGGTTTTAGAGACGATTGCTCTTAGTATAATCCTAGGGGTTTGGGCAAATTGTTCTTGATTTACTTTAGGTAGCTAGGTCAAATTGAGTCTCTTCATCACGGGAAGGGATTCATGATTTTGGTAGAATTAGAATTAATTTTTGTAACCAAATTGGGATCACTTTGTGTAAAGAACTTATTTGATCATAGTGGAACGGAGAGCTGCTCTCTCCCCATAGTAGGTTAGTTAACATCGAACTGAGATCATATTGGAATGGAGAGCTGCTCTCTTTATCGTCTTTTATTGCTTTGGATTATTGCATCATCGTCTCTATCAACTTATTTTCGTTGCTTGATTAATTTGCTCCACACATCAAATTTCGTATTGGTATGATTATCAGTCGAATTCACAACAATAAGCAAAAGATATAATAGCATGAAAGAGAAAGAAACAATCACACACAATATTGTTTACCCAGTTCAATCCAAAGTTAACCTACGTTTGGGGAAGAGAGAAGCCATCTGTTCCACTAATCAAAGAGAGTAGCGTTACAAGATTCCCAAAGGGTTACAAGAATCAGTCTTCAAACCTAACTCTACCCTTATGCCGAATCTCTTCCCGTGACAAAGAGACTCAATTCAATATAGTGTTTCTTCAAGGTGAATCAATGGTGATTCAATTCTAACCCTAGCGTTTATTGCCAAGAGAGAATTCTCTATAAACTCTAGTTGTATGTTGGCCTCAAATCATTATTTTTCTATCCATGAAACAGTCTCTATTTATAAAAAAATAAAACCCTTAAAAGTAGATCAACATTGATTTTCTCCAAATCCAGCGTGCATGCACCTGTGCATACTGGTTATGCACCGGTTCAAACATCTCTCAGGTTCCAGACCTTCGCGCCTTACACCGGTTCAACATCCCATGCATCGATTCAAATTACTCTTGGGTTTCTCACCTTCGCGCCATGCACCGGTGCATTATGGACATGCACCAGTTCAAGTTTCCCAGACATGCTTTGCACCGATTCAACTGCAACATGCACCGGTTCAATAGACTTGAATTCTTCCTGATTTTAAGTTAATCCAACAGGTATCACCAAAACATGCCGTCAGCAAAACTAACAATATTAATTACAAATATTGACCATTTCAAAAAAAAAAAAAGAGTAAATATCACCAAAACATGTCAAAATCAATTTTGTGTGTGTGAAACGACTTATGAGTTATGACTCTTCATACCGTGAAAGAGGGGGGAAAAAACTTTGATTACAATATTGCATATTTAATATTATAGGGACATGTTCTATTTATTGCATATTTGATTACATATCATAAATTATTTTCAAATTACTTCCAAACATTTTATGTTGATATAGTTTTACATTTCTAATTTTGCATAATGGAGCAGTATACTAAAGGACTATTGCCAAAGGATTACACAGTTAGAACCAACAAATTGGGCTACACAGCAGGAGAATTATTCAAGCGTTCCTATGGACAACTGATACAAGATGGTAGTACATGGTTCAAGGACACTTCTGAATCTTGCTCTGTAGTGGCAGCACTCCTTGCCGGCGTTTCCTTCGCTACATCAAGCACTATCCCAGGTGGCAACAACAGTGAAACAGGTAAACCAACATTGGAAGGAAGGCCTGCATTTGATGCATTTGCTTTGTCTTCAGTAATTGGCCTTTGTTTCTCTGTCACTGCACTTGTAGTGTTCCTTTCTGTTCTCACTTCTCGAAAAGAACCAAAAGATTTCAGAATTGATTTGCCAAGGAAACTTCTTTTGGGATTAAGTTTTCTTTTCTTGTCCATTGTTGCAATGATAACTGCTTTCTGCTCTGGCCATTACTTTGTACTTGACCATAAATACAAGCACTTTGTGTTCCTCATTTATGGATACACTTGCTTTCCTGTGACTTTGTATGCAATAGCACAACTTCCACTCTACACTGATCTTTTGAGAGGTATTGTAAACAAAGTGCCAAAGACAGGTGATAAGGGTGAAGACTTATAAAGGTGTGTGATGAATTGAAAATGTGTTTGGTTTCTTGAAATAATAACAGTGACTTGAGTGGTATTTACTATGTTTGGAGCAGTATATTTTTATGTATAATGATGTATTTGGAATAGTATACTTATATTATATGTGTAATGTTTGGAATAGCATATTTATATGTATGATGATGTTGCATTGTGTTTTTTTATTAGTGAGATTTGCATGAAGTAGATCGAGGTTTACATCACCATACAATAGCTGAACCTACACACACACAATCACTTCACTAGGCAGTTACAGAAGTTAGAAAGCGCGGGAAAAGCAGTTAACTTCTGTTACAAGTCAAAACTGTGCTAATTGAGTATGGCTAAGCGAGCTATGGTTTGCTAAGCAAAGCTGCATTGCTGCTAAAATCTTAACAATTACCACTAAATTCATTAAATTACTGTGATGAAGTTTCCATTTTTTATGTACGGTTTGGATAGAATTTTCCGGATGGGTGCCAAATGTTCTTACTAAGGTCGGTGAGGGGTAACCTACCGGCGAGGTACTAGAATTCGGGCGTCCTACGCCTTTTCTGGTGTACCCTTAAGTAGCGGACGTTGTGAGAATGAGTAAGTTTTGAAAAATATCGTCCGCTACTTAAGTAGCGGATGTTATAATGGTAGGTATTTTTAGGTGTATCTGCTACCTAAGTAGCAGACATTGATATTTTGGTAAAATGATAGGACACGCGAGAAAATGAGTATGGTGGAAAAAATGGATGTCTGCATCGAATTATACTCATTTAGGAACCTTAGTCTTTCAACCATTTGGCCTAATAGTTTATTTTGCTCCTGACTTGGGGGATTATTTCTTTTAGTAAGAGTCATGTTAACATGTGTTCTAAAGACACATGGGCACATGTTAGGTATCTAAATTTTAACTGCTCAAGTAATATTTATAAAAATTCAATTAAGATAAGAAGGTATAAAATTGAGAGAAAAATGAAACTTTATAAACTATAAGAACAAAATGTTACTTGAATTTAAGTATAGTTTATAAAAAAAAAATGTAATAAAAGCAGTTTAAGTTCCTTGAGAATTTATTTTTATTAAACAACTCTATTTTTAAAGTAAGTGTCACTTTATAAAGAAAAAAGTTTTGAAATA
Organism: Trifolium repens; assembly: GCA_030408175.1. Classification (NCBI taxonomy): domain Eukaryota; kingdom Viridiplantae; phylum Streptophyta; class Magnoliopsida; order Fabales; family Fabaceae; genus Trifolium; species Trifolium repens. Next base: position 8,503,966 of record CP125841.1, read on the forward strand.
AATATCATTTTCAGTTTCTAATGCAATTAATATTGACTATTTCTAGTATTATCATAGCATTACATTTTACTTTGCATCTATATATGATAGTGGAAAACATAGATAGTCATTAATTAATTTGCTAAACACACCAATAGTTAGCAAAGTGAATTTGGTGAAATAATTAATTTCTATCTTCTGATCATTGTATTTTTTTCATATATGAGTAAAAGTTATAAACAAAATGTTCATTTTAAAAGAGGGTATGGTTGAATTTGAATATTCTATGTTACCGGTGTCGCTAGCTGTAGACATTATCCTCGCCTTCATTTTCTTGTTGGAGCTATATACATAAGCTGAAAGCTATTAAACACACCAGACAAAAAATGTCTTATTAATCCTTTGCGTGATTAAGAAAAATAATAGACGATTGTGACGAAACGGCAAAAGTACTACGTAAGAAAACAACAACAACGATTTAGACAATATAGTTTACAAACATTTAGTTCTCAGATAGAGGTATAAAATAACTTTATGTTCTGCCCAAAAAAAAAATTATATATATGTTTTATATTTTAGACCAGATATGTCAATTATTTAATAAATCTATTTATTTTTTCTTCAAACAATTGTGTCTAAAGGATTTAAATCATAGTTAAAAACAGATTTTTTTTATAGGTAAAATTATCGGTTGAATTTTTCATTATCAATTAATCACGATTCATAATTTGCACAATAATACATAGTTGAATTTTAAACTATCAACTAATTACTATTTATGTTTTGTACAACTTTAAATTGAAATATGATAAAATTAAACATTTGATAATAAATCGTTGGACGAATAATATAAAAAAATTTACATTAACTATGCATATAAATCTTTAAGAATATTCGAGTTTTTTTTTATACTTTAAAATAAACTTTCTTTCATTGAATTAAGATGGTGCCATCAATGTTTTTTAATTTTTTAGGTAATGGTGTCACTAATGTTATTATTACTGATTAGAGCAATATGCAATGTTCTTTACCAAAAAAAAAAAAAAAAACAATATGCAATGTATCTTTCGACCAAATTTTAAATTACCGTGAGTTTTTTGGGTTAAATAAGTTTTTTTGTTAAATAAGTTTTTTGTTTGAATAAATATAGCGAATTTTGATTTTAGTTTATAAAAAAAAATGAAATACATTGTGAGTTTAACTCAGTTGGCAGAGACATGCATTATATATGTAGGGTCGGGGTTCGAACATCGGTCATCCCACTTATTCATCTTAAGAGTGGAATTTCTCGCCATTAAGCTACTTGACATAATAAAATGAAATATTTTCATTAAAAAAATTGTTTTCTTTTTATTATTGTTTTTGACATGTATCTGAATTACTTTTTAAGTTCATTCAATTTGACATGTATCTGGACCATGGTTAGATTATATGTTTTATTCTATGAATCAAAATAATTAATTATTTCTTTTTTGTGGTAAAAAGAAAATTGTTTTTTTTTTTATCAAAATTGGGGTAATATTTATTAAGATTCCTTCTATGTCTATTATTGAATCATGCTATGAAATCCAAAAATAGAAAATTTATGTTAAATAAACCAAATTTTAAACGTTTAAGAATTCCAATGAACAAAACAAATCTAACACAATATTTCTATATTTGATTCTTAAGATCTGTCTTAAACTGTGCAATTTAACATTTTTTTTTTCTATTTAAACCTCCCACTAATTATCTAAACTCTCCTTAAAAATCTGTTTTTGTTCTTTTCTTACACTCTTTTTTCTCCGCAATGTCTTTCTTTCTTCGAACCTTCTTCTTATTCTCTCTTCTCTTCCTTCTCTTCTTCTCCTCTGTTTCATCTCACGGTGGCCATGACGACGGCGACACCGATGCCGACTCTGATGCTGCAGCCACTAACAACCTCCGTTCAAAATCATTAATCCTAGCAAAAATTTGGTGCTTAATTTTAATCTTTTTAGCTACTTTCATTGCTGGTATTTCACCTTATTCATTGAGATGGAATGAAGGGTTTTTGATTCTAGGGACACAGTTTGCTGGTGGAGTGTTTCTAGGAACTGCTTTGATGCATTTTCTTAGTGATGCAAATGAGACTTTTGGTGATTTGACTGATAAAGAGTACCCTTTTGCTTTCATGTTAGCTTGTGCTGGTTATTTGATTACCATGCTTGCTGATTGTGTTATTTCTTCTCTTTTGGAAAAGCCTCATGGTGCTGCTGATGTTGAAGATCACGGTTGGTGTTTTTCTAATTAAATTAGTGTTATTTTTTTTAGCATTGTATTTGTGACTATTTGGATTGTCTTATTTGAACTTATGTACTTGCATAAGAACTTATGTGACTATTTTGGAAGGACTTGTGAAGACACCTTATGACATGTTTTAAAAGTTGTTTTCAGTTCATTTCCATAAGTTCTCAATGATAACTTATGAAAATAGTTTGACTTCATTTTATTTTTGCTATGAAATAGATTATAAATTTATAATAAGCACTTATATATGATATTATGATTATGATAAGTGTTTATGTTCTAAGGTGCAAATTAAGTTGTTTATCTAAACATGACATTATTATATAAGTGTTTATGTATAAGCTATATCTTTAACCAAAAATAATATCAATGTTTTTGTATAAGATATTAGTTGTTTCAATAAGTTCTACCAAACCATCTTAAAAGTGCTTATGATCGGTAGATAAGTTCAAATAAGAGCCCGTTTTTGGATTTGGTTTATTTTTAAACATATGAAAATAGCTTATGCAAATAAATAAAGTTTTATGTTAATTCATAAGTTTTCACTAAAAAAAATTGTATCTTTATAAGTTGTTTTCTCATAAACTACCTTGAAAACTTTATAATGATGCATAAAAGCTTATTTATTTGCATAGGTTGTTTCGTATAAGCTCAAAAATAAGTCAATCCAAACGGACCTTAAGTCGTTCTAAATATGTGGTTTGTGTTTTAAGTATAAAGTGATTATGGGGGTTTTATTTTAGTACTTTTAGACTTTAGATTTTTGTCATTGTTGAGTATATGTACGTTATAGATGTTAGAACCGAAGTTAAACCTTAAATCCTAAAGTCAATCATGTAAATCATCAAGATATAATATACTGATAAACGGAAGCATACTTGAATTCATGATGACCCAATAGTAGTACGGTTTGGCCTTCTTGGTCAACACCGAGGGAATCCTTTTAGTTATTCTCTATGTATCCTTGTGATTGCGATAATGGGATGTCAACAAAGACCGTTACAAAAGTTGTGTGACCTGGAGACCATGACCTCCTTGTTTATTGAACTCAAATTAGGATTAACTATTTATATTTCTATTTAACCAATCACACAAACCTACTTTATTTTTTGGTGCAAGTTGCAGGGGCAGATAAAGGAAGGACCAATGATGTTACTTCTCAATCAAAATATCAGGTTACATATTTGTAGCTTCATACAAAGTTAAAAAAAATTCTGAACAAAGTCATAAGCTTTTTCCTTGTCATCACTTATTGAATTATAGTTTCTGTGTTTTCTTTGCTAACAGGGTTCTTCTGACACTAATGATCATGATCATGTATGTAGTACTTCAATTGGAGATAATGTATACGTATTTATTTATGTATACATAATTGCCCTTTGTGCTCATTCAGTTTTCGAGGGTTTAGCAATCGGAATTTCTGAGACAATAGCAGACGCTTGGAAAGCTTTATGGACAATCTGTTTACACAAGATATTTGCAGCCATTGCTATGGCTATTGCGCTCCTCCGGATGGCTCCTAACCGATCTCTACTATCGGTTGCAACCTATGCTTTCGCCTTTGCAATCTCTAGTCCAATTGGTGTCGCCATTGGGATTGTATTAGATTCCACAACAGAAGGTCATGCCGTTGATTGGACTTTCGCTATATCTATGGGTTTAGCTTGTGGTGTGTTTATTTATGTATCAATAAACCATCTATTTGCAAAGGGTTATGTGGCTGAAAAACATACAAAGGTTGATTCAGCCTATATGAAATTTCTTGCAGTGTCGTTGGGAATAGGAGTTATAGCTGTTGTTATGATATGGGAGACCTAAGATCGATGCTTCAAAAATAAGACGCATAATAGTATTAATTAATAGTAGCTCGATTCTACAATAAATTTTCTTTTTACTTTCTAGTTGTTTATTGTGGAGTGTGTGTTTGAAGTCCTAGCACCACATTTTGTGCATATGTGTTTCTTGTATCATATGTGAATGATTATTCATAAGAGTACAACTGGTTTGAAATTTAAGTGTCCATGAATAACAATCATATCCTTTAATATACGAACAAAGAAATTTACAGCGTGTTTGGTCGCGGCAAGAATGGCAATCTGGTGTCCCGCCCGAGTTCCTCATTACCATGGTTTTCAAAAGCTAAAATGTAGAGCTTGAGCAACCTTTGCTTCTTTTTTGAGGGCTTGGGTGGTGTTTTGTTTGGATGTGTGGCACTTGTTGTGCTGGTGCTTGTGTCCCTTGTAATCTTCTTGCCTCCCATTGGCATGTCTTATGCTTATGTGCTTTGATTATATAAATATAATCTCTTTAGCTGTTCAAAAAAAACAAAAGAGAGAGAGAGAGCTTGAGCAACGTAGGTTGTGATCGCGTTTAGAACAACAGATAGTCGCGTTCATTATTATAGATTTTATAATAGTCGATCCGAAGTATTTACAATGATTTTGTATTCATGATTTTGTTATAGCTGTCTCAGCATGTGGATAAAATTAGCAGGTGGGTGAAGGATTTGAAACTTCACTTTAGAGCAATACAAACTAATTAATACATAATGTAAGAAAGAAATCCCTTAAAAAAACCTCTCAAACATTTTTCTTTCCATTATAAGCCTCAAACTCAAGGACATTGCATGTTGAACTAAAAGCGTTTTACTTGTTAGAGTTTGCTTTTTCTTATACACTTGATTGCTTAGTAGGTGTTTATGTGGCTTAAGCACACTTACTTTGATGTTTGATTTTCTAGTTTATTTTGATGGTTCAATTATGTTGTTTGTATCCTTCATTTTGTAACTCTTTTAAGCAGTGGCTTAAATCCATCAATTTTATTTTTGTTGAAGATAACTAGTAACAAAAGGAAATAATAACCAAAAAAGGAAACAATAATGAACCCAACAAGTTTGATAATAGAGGTTCCTATAGGTACGTCTTCGATGGTAGAATTTGCTACAGCTCGTTTGAATTAGATGAATGCATAATTAGGATTTCAGTATTACAAGTAGTATTTAAGGACATAAATACCCCTGAACCATATAGCGGGGACATAAATACCCCTGAACCATACAACGACAGTGGGGAATAATCCCATATGGGCAGGGGCGGCCAGAGTTTCGTTTCGCTAGCTCAGCTCATCGGCCGCCCCAGCCTCTTCCTCATACATACGTCATACTCAACAATTTTAATTCACTTTTTTTATAATTTATTTTAATTCACTTTAATTTTAGATTTCATGAAAATTAATATGATTTAATTATTAAATTAGTTAATTTTTTAATTCAAAGAGATACCTCAAAGACACAAATGTGAGAAAGCACGTGACCCAAATGACAAAACGACACCGTACAGGGAGAAAAATCGAAACCTCAAACCATAAACCCTAACACCAGAGCTTCTTCTTCCTCTCTGCGAACCGGACATGGCTTCACGAAAGCTCTTCTCTTCGCTACTCCGTTCACCTCTGACTCGCTCTCCGCCGGAATTTAATTTTCCGACCTACATCCGGCAAATCTCTTTCTCCAACCTCACCTCTCTTTCTCCGAACCCCGTAAGCACTCTCACTTCATTTCAATTTTAGTTATAGATCGTATGATCCTAGAGTCTGATTGGAATATTATTGATCATAATAACACACATTGCAATTATATGCTTTCTCTGTTTTTTTTCTTCTTTTCTTGTTGCTTATGCATCATGATTGAATCAGTAATTGAATTGATTATCACATAAATAGTTAGATTAGGTTCGTTCACGTGCTGCTTGTTTTTTGTTTCGGTGCATACGCTATGGAAATTTGGGATATGAGTCTGCTTGGATTAACATATGGCATGTACATACTGTGTTTTTAGCTGATTTACATAAGTTCTTTTGGATAGCTTATAGCTTATGTGAAAACACTTGTACGGTAAGCGCTTATGCTATAAGTGTTTAATTAAGCCGTTTATTCATGTTTGGGGAAACAACTTAATTAAACACATATATAGAATAAAGGGGACTGTCTGGTAAGGGTGTGAAGTTAGTTTTGAGACAGAGGTTTCCCAAGTGTTTAAATGGTTTTCAATCTGTTAAGTATGGGGTATTTATTAAAATCGTAAAGTTGAGGAATAGCATAACAAGCTTTGCTTTGGATGAACTCAGTGACAAGCACATGGTGACGAGTTTACTGTCTTTTGAGCACACTGGAAAAAGAATGCAGGGAGGTCTATATGTGGATGGAGTATAATCAGTGGTATTAAGTGGTTCTACAAGTAATTTATGATCATCAATGAGGATGAGAGTCCATTGTATCAACTATCAAGTTACAAACCGTTAAAGTATTTTTGGAAGTGTGCTACGATTTATTCTTGGTAGTGGTACTTGAGTGTACAGTGGGACTGATTATGTGATAAGGATGGTTATTAACGAGGAAAATAATATGGAATGGATCCAATATTAGTAAAGGAAGTAAAGCAAAGTAGTTGACCACAACAAATCACATTCTAGTTGGAGTTCAGAGGATTCTAGGTATATTGTAGTTACACAGTTCGGACTCCATGATAGGAGGTCCAATGTTTATGTTTGAGATAAAATGTTTTGATGCTTAATTTTGTTTAGATATTGATTGTATCACTATCTCCGATATAGTTATTGGAGTAATGTATGCTCTTGGGGATATATTATGCTCATTGGATGGAATCTGTAATCCTTTGTCCCAATCTCTGCACACATTGTGCTTATATTAGTGTTTTTCTTAATATATTTTACCTTATTAAAAAAAAAAAAACCAAACATGGATAACTTATAAGGTGCTTATTGCTTTTGTTACAATTTCATGTGCAGGTCACAGTGTCTCCTCAGACAAATGTATTCTCTAGAGTTGAGTCTGGTAATGGTTTGACTAGATTAGCTTCATTTCAACATGGTTCTATGCTTGTCCCTCATTTCCAAAGCAAGTTTATGTCTACCGAGACGAATTCTGTTGATTCTTCTGAAGATAGTTCCTTACTAGAACCTGAAGTGCCTCGTCCCATCAAATTTAAGAGATTAGATAAAACCGCAAGGCACATTATGCAGGCATGTGACTTCACTGTGTTGGTTTAAATAAGGGATTTGTTTTGTTTAATCATTTGTAAAAATTGTTTGTATTTATTTATATCCTTTAGATTTTAGACAAGGAAGCAGTGGAGGAGGTGAAAGGACAGAGAGAGGTGCCTGATATAAAGCCTGGCTATATTGTGCAGCTCAAAGTGGTATGCAGATTTGTTTTTGAAGATGTATTCGTACTTGTGCTTTGTGTGGATTTTGTTCATAAGAATGATACTATCTTTTGTTTATTGTTATGTCTGATATCATAGGAAGTTCCGGAAAACAAGAGGCGTGTTTCTATTATAAAAGGGATTGTTATTGCAAGGCGTAACTGTGGACTCCATACTACATTCAGGCTTCGAAGGATGGTAGCTGGGGTTGGGATTGAGTCTCTATTCCCACTGTAAGTATTACCTTCCATATTTTATGTATATTTGCTTGTAACCGCAGCTTGGCCGGAGTTTGTAGAACTGGGTGATATCTTTATCTAATTGTATTCGTGCTATTTTGAACTGGTAAAACATAATCCTGCAATTCATGACTCTGTCTGTTGGCTTTTAAGGAGAGTGTTGTTTAGTTACGAAATGCTTTTAAATTGCTTCACTTCTCACCCAAAAAAGGAGGGGTAAAAAATTACTTCACTGAGAACCTGATGATGCAAGGGTGATGGTTATTTGAATTCTAGTCACGAGGTCATTGTTTATGCTTTTTTAAAAGCACTTTTGAGCTTACCAAAAACTTATTGAAACACACATTATGTTACTTTAGAAAAATCTTAATATTATTGGAATATGAATTTCATGTGTTTTGTGTTGTGTGTGTGTGCATGGAATCTAATTCAATGTGTTTTGTGTTTTGATATGATCTTATTTAAAGTTTGATTGTGCTTGAAGTTGTATTACATAAAGGTTAATTCTTGTGGGATGCATGTGACAGGTATTCACCTAACATAAAGGAGATAAAGGTGCTGGACAAGAAGAAAGTGAGAAGAGCCAAACTCTACTACCTGAGGGATAAAATGAATGCACTTAGATAAAAAAACTAACACTAATCTTTATCATGTGGCAAAGTTTTTGTGATTAATAATTTATACTCAGTATCTCCATTTGTATTCTCACATGCATTCTCCTGTTTTGTTGTCAATTAAGATTTTTTATTTCAGTATGGCCTATGAACACCCAAAGTTGTACATTTTCATTCTTCTCTTTAGATCCTGTCGTGTTTTGGAAAGGTAATGTGTGAGAAATCATAATTAGACGAATTCATGTTAAATGTTCTCAAAGGCATGCTATGATTACTTTCTCTGCTGCAATGGAACTGTATAAAACTGGAATGGTATTTGCAATGACAAAAAAATAGTGAATAATTGATAAGTTAGTTTATAGCCATTGATAGTGAATATTTATAAACATATCTTCATCTTTTTTTGGACTTAAATTAAAAATTGTGGAACTAGCATACGATCATGACGCCCTTGCAAGGGTGTGAGCAACAAGGTTTGTTTGTCTCCGAATAAAACTAATCTTAAAGTTTTGCAAACAATTTAATAGAGTCTTACACTTTTTAATAATAGTGCCATATTCGGCTACATTTGTGAGATTTCCAACGACTCCATCCACCACTGATTTACAACCAAGTTTGATGGTTACACATTGAATACCCAACTCCCTTAGCCAAAATAAAGCTTCGTATAACCCAATAGCTTCAGTCTCTTGAGGTGGAATACATGTCTCTTTCCTTAGCAACTTAGCCTTAACAAATTCACCTTTTTCATCTCGGATACATATACCGATTCCGTATCCGACAAGCTGATCAAAAATGGTAGCGTCAACATTGCATTTGAGCTCACCCACTGCTGGTTTACACCATCTCAGATACATAACCTACATGACCATTACTGCTATGCTGTCCTTGTATATTTCCTCCATCCTGATGATGCAAGACTTGTGTGTTATTAATATAAAAAAAATCTATAGTTTTTATTATTTTTTGGTTTTTTTCTTAAATTTTTTAAAATATCAATCCTATTGAAACTTTATTGATTTTTCTTAAATTTATGTGCCCAGTTGAAATACACTTTTTAAAAATATTTTCAACTGGTGCTTTAAAACCTGACATGATCATATAATTGTCCAATCGCTTAATTACAAATTGAACCACATGAACAAATCGAATCAAATTGGATGACCCGTTCTTACAACTCTGACTCTATAAAGTTGTATATAGATATTAAATTCAATTGAATTAAATGACACAACCTATAAAAATAATTTAGAAAACTATGACCCTTATAGAAAGTTTTAAAATTTGTTATACAAGATAATTTTATTTATTTTTTGTCAAGTTGCCTAGTGGTTAGAATTTCATACGAATAATTAGAGTTTTCAAGATTTGAACTTCGACTCCTATAATATATAATGTGAATATGGTAATATCTTTATCAACTAAGATAAACTTACGAAAATAACAAAAAAAAACTTAATTTTAAATTAGAGTAAAAATAAAAGTAGCAAATAATTGTATAGATAAATAGACAAATAAGAAAATGACTAAAAAAAGGTCAATACTCAATCAAAACATTAATGTATTAATTCGGTTCGGTCCAACTGACTGAACCTTTCGAGTCACACAGGTTATTACCAATTTAAATGCATGTAGTTTAAAGCAATTTTTAATCTCGTCTATTAAATTTAGATCGGATAGTTTAAACTAAAAATTGTATTTTTCTAATCAAATCAATCTCAGCCGCTAAAATAAAATCAGACAGTTTAGAACAAAAATAGCACGTGTTGCTTTTACGCAGCAAATCCAATTCAAAAAACCCCAATCTCGCGCGTTCTTAATTCGGAAACATCAAATCAAAATCCCCCCAATCGCGCCGTCGTCGTTTCGATGTTTCCCTTTTTTCTCCAATCGCACATCAAATTCTCTCCAATCTTCAACAATCCCTAATCCCCATCATCAAATTCTTCAATTCAATCACATTTCTGAATTTTAGGGTTTGTGAAAATGAACTCAGATGACCAATACAAAGTTTGGGAAATCAGAGCTCTCACGAGCAGGCCAGGGGCAGAACAAGCTCACAAGATGTTGGAGAAGATCGCGAAACAGGTTCAGCCTATTATGCGCCAACACAAATGGAGGGTCAAAGTTCTCTCTGAATTCTAGTAATTCATCGCTTCCTTTTTGTGTTTACTTTTACGGTTATTGTAGAAAAAAATAATAAGCTTTTAGTTAAACTTGAGTTTAAGGTTAAAAGATTCATATGAAACTGAGTTGAACAATAAATTTCAGTGTAAAAATCATATCATATTCATATGTTATGTTGCCTAGGCCTATGAATGTAATTTTTCATAGATTGAGTTTTGCCATACAGATAGGTTTAGCGGCACAGCTTGTTGTCCGTCTTCCTTTTATTCATATGTAATTATCTTATATATAATATATAAAATAGGAGTGAGAATAAACACTAGGGGCATAATCAATACTAATAGAAACATTGGTCAAAGAGTGTTGGTGATTTTTTGTTTTCAATATCCTGTGATATATGATTGAATAACTTGCTTACATGATTGTACCCCAAGCGATTCGTATTATTGGGGGTATAATGTTGGAGGCGGTGAAGAAATTAAGTTGCATCTACGGAGGTCAAACTGGGATTCAAACTTTTATCCATTTCATGAAGTTTTAGATACGATGCTTCATGAGCTTTGCCATAATGTCTATAGTCGTCATAATGCCAAATTCTACAAGCTCTGGAATGAACTTAGAAAGGTCCACTTTCTACCTTAACTCTGTTATTGACTGCGCAAAATAGCCATATTAGATTTCTTGCCTTTTGAAATGCAAACATTTTTTACAACTTTCAGTAGATTGCTTATGATTTTTTCTAAAGACTTGTTTACAGCCGTCAATTCTAAAGAATTTCCTCTATCCATGTAACTAATCATGCACAGGAATGTGGAGAGTTGTTGGCAAAGGGGATAACTGGCTCTGGACCTAATCGTATTGGCGGTGATAGTTTCATAATGAAGGCACTTAGTCCAGGACAAGCTGCTGCAATGGCTGCAGAAAGAAGATTACAGGATGACTTAAGGTGTGGTTCTCAATCTTGTGATCCTTCAGACCATGAAGATGTTAACAATGGATCTTCTAAAATCCTTATGAATAAGCAGAATAATGTGGGAAGCTCGAGACCAGCAGACAACTGTACTCTAGCTATGGATCCGACATCTCGGAAAAGAAGTCGTGACAAGGATTCAAGTTTACCAGTTCATTCATCTAGTAACCCTAAATTTGTTGATTTGACTATGGATCCGACATCTTGGAAAAGAAGTCGTGACAAGGATTCAAGTTTACCAGTTTATTCATCTAGTAACCCTAAATTTGTTGATTTGACAATGGATACACCAAAAAAGGGATGTGTCAATGAACATCAAAGTGGGTCTCATCGAAGAAGTTTTGGATTAGATTCTCAATTGAATACTCATGGAGGATCTACTTCTGCAAATTTATTAAGTTCATCTGGGTCACTATCTGGTGATAATAGAATACTTCATTTTGAAGAATCTGCATTGTGGCAGTGTCTGACATGCACTCTTTTAAATAAAGTAAGCATGCAACTATACCGCTTTCATTCATTACAATTATTTTGTTTTCATTCTCGTGTTGTTACTAAGTACTCCTATATTAAATTAGGGTTTATTTTGTTCTTGAAATAGGCCAGGGGCTTTATTCTTTCTAAAGAATATAATATAATTAACACTTCATATGATCATGTAACATACTTCCTTTTCTAATGCTTGTGAACTGTGCCTGATTGATGCAGTCAATAGCCCCTATCTGTGAATTATGTGGCACGCAACAGCCGAAAGATGTTACTACAAAGCACAACACTTGGTCTTGTAAATTCTGTACATTGGAAAACAGTGCAAAGTTGGAGAGATGCTCAGCCTGTGACGAGTGGAGATACTCTAATGGCCCCAACCTTGGTCCTTGACAGAATCATGTCATTTGCTTCATGGGTAAATATAGTTCAATTTTGGCTTTGGTCTACACAAAGTTGTGCATAGCCATCAATTTTTGACATCCTTGTTTTTTATTTTTTGTATACCTGTGATGAACTTTAAATTTTGCGCATGGTGTACCACCTTCTTTGACTTTGATATGCAAACTTCACTAATTCATGACTACCTTATTTTGAATTTGGAATTCTCAATACTCTTGCTATTTTATTTTCCTGTTTATTTTATTTACTATGCTCATCTTGACTCTGCTTCAGTTTTGTGCTAAAGAAAATACTGCAAAATTAAGAAATACTACTTCTATATTCAATAGTTGCATAAAAATAAATTGTTTTCTATCTTGTAATCTACTAACCTTTAATAGGTAAAAAAATTATGAAAATCTGAGTTGCTTAAAACAATGCTCTAAGAGACATGTTCAAGCCTTTTGGCGTTTCTTGTTACATTCACCAAATTTTGGTATTTTTCAGAAAGGAGAATTTATCTAAATAAGTAGTAGCTAATAGTCAATTAATCAAGAAAAAAAGTGGCAATGCAGGGTGTGAATGCTAAATTAATTTATCAACTTTAAGCATTGACTGAACATCATACATATAAATATACTATTCCAAACATTATACAGATAAGTTAATTTGAACATTATACAGATAAGTATACTGCTCCAAGCATAGTAAATACCACTCAAGTCACTGTTATTATTTGAACAAGACAAACACATTTTCAATTCATCACACACCTCTATGTCATCACCCTTATCGCTTGTCTTCGGCAATTTGGTTACGATACCTCTCAGAAGATCAGTGTAGAGTGGAAGTTGTGCTACGGCATACAAAGTCACAGGGAAGCAAGTGACTGAATAAATGAGGAACACAATGTGCTTGAATTTTTGGTCAATCAGAAAGAAATGGCCAGAGCAGAAAGCAGTGAACATTGCAACAATGGACAAGAACAGAGAACTTAATCCCAAAAGAAGTTTTCTTGGCAAATCAATTCTGAAATCAAAAGAAGTTTCCTTATCCACTCCTTGGATTAAGTTATCAAATATTTCCATTTTATTGCACTCTTTATACCTCTAGTTAAAAATATATGTTTTATTGAAAGTATGTGCTATGTAAGTTATCTGAGAGAGCATAGAATAGTTGGTAACTAATTGGGAACAAGATAGCAAATTGAATTTGAAATATTTGGTAAATTAGTAATTAAACTAGTTGATAAATATAACATGATTCACAAAAATATATTTGAATTGCTTTAAATAAATTCTTTGATCAATGAATTTATCTAAATAGTAATAGTTTTAGATCCATTAAGCAAGTGACTCGGTGCTTTAAAAACTGTCTAGGTCATATATTGGTAATTGCTGAAGATTATAGATAGATATTAAAATCCGTTAAATTTAAGACACTTATAGAAAGTTAAAATTTATTTTTCTTTTTTAGGGAAGAAAGTTAAAAAAATTGTTAGGCAAACTAATTTTATTTATATTGTGTCAAATAGTTTAGTGACTAAAATTTCAAGTAAATAAATCCCAAAAAAAAAAATTCAAGTAAATAAGTGTAGTGTTCGGAGTTCAGATTTTATCTCATACATATATAATGCGATATTTCTACTAATTTTTTGGTTTGTATGAAGCTGACGACCGAATCCAGAACCTCTAGCATACTACTCAAATCTCTACCCAAATCTCTACTAATTGAATTAAGCTTACGAGATTAAAATAACTTAATTTTATTTAGAGTAAAATTTTTAAATAGAAAATTTTGTACATAGACAAATAAAAAAGAGATTTTTACACATGCAGCCAATCAAATCATTCATAGTGCCACTTTAATAGGTTTGCTCCTAAAATATCTTAACAAATACCTACAAGTCGTGATTTGATTGAATGCACGTGTAAAAATTTGTTACAACGTCGGTGTATACAAATTAAATCCATAAGAAAAGAGATTAATTGCTACGCACTGACGGTGTAAATACTTTTACACATGTATCCAATCAAATCATATCATAGTGCCACTGTAATATGTTTGCTCCTAAACTATCTAAGCAAATACCTATAGATCGTGATTTGATTGGATACACATGTAAAAATTTGTTACAAGTTTCACGGTCCGGTTCATTGAACCTTCCGAGTAGGGCTGGAAATGAGTCGAGCTGAGTCGAACTCGTCTAAGCTTGACTCGACTCGTTAGAAATTGGTTTAGCTCAAAACTCGGCTCAATTGTGACACGAACTCTTTTTTCAGCTCGAGTTCGGCTCGTTAGTTTCAACTCGTTAAGTTAACTCACATCATTTTAAAGTTAATTTTTTTGTCAAAATTTGATCTTTCATCTTTTAAACTATTTTTTAAAAAGAAAAAGCAAATATTAAATTAAAATAAATGTCATCTCAAGTGTATAATGGATAAACACGTACAAAATTCAAATTGGCATAAACCGATACAAGTAACAAAGTTACAAAGCAAAAACCAACAAAATTCCACAATTATTCTCAAAATATTCTTCCATTTCAAAACTCCAATAGTTTTCTTATATATATATATATATATATATATATATATATATATATATATATATATATATAAAACCGAGCTAGTTCATGAGTTAAACGAGTCGAACTATATATAGTTTATGTTCTGCTCATTTATTTAACGAACTGAATTTTTAACTCAAGTTCAGCTCATTTGGTTCATGAACCAAGTTCACGAGTCAAATATCGAATCGAGTTTCGAATTATTCACGAGTTGGCTCGGGTCATTGCCAGCCCTACTTCCGACTCACTTGTTTCGACATAGTCACAACAGTTTTTAGCGGTTTAAATGCATGTCCGGTCCGGTCAATCATGCAGCTGGACCCTACTATACCACCGGTTCACGGTTTAGACCCGGTCCAACCACAAGTGACATTCAAAATCCCCCCAATCTCGCGCGTTCTTAATTGGAAACATCAAATCAATTCAAAATCAAAAGGTTTTTGTTTCGCCATCGTCGTTTCGATGTTTCCCTTTCTTCTCCGATCGCGCTTCAAATTCTCTCCAATCTTCAACAATCCCTAATCCCATCATCAAATTCTTCAATTCCCCACACTTAATTCTCCCGATTCTCATTCAATCGATATACTATTCTACATTTCTAAATTTTAGGGTTTGTGAAAATGAACTCAGGTGACCTGCACAAAGTTTGGGAAATCAGAGCTCTTAAGAGGAAGCCAGGGACAGAACAAGCTCACAAGATGTTGGAGAAGATCGCCAAACAGGTTCAGCCTATTATGCACAAACACAAATGGAGGGTCAAAGTTCTCTCTGAATTCTAGTAATTCATCGCTTCCTTTTTGTGTTTACTTTTATGGGTATTGTAGAAAGTAATAAGAAATATGCTTAAACATCATTTTCGTCTCTCTAAGTTAATAAATTTTTTGTTTTAGTCCATGTATCTATTTTTGTTGCAAATTAGCCCCTGGTTGTGCAATTTTTTTTATATTTTAGTTTTAAGGGACTAAAACCAAAAGATTTGAACATACATGGACTAATTTGCAACAAAAAAGATACGGGGACTAAAACCAAAAAATCGCAAACTTATAATTATAGGGATGAAAATGATATTTAAGCCTAAGAAATAACTTTAGGGATAGAAAAGTTTTCAACTTGGAGTGAAAACCATAGTTCTTAATTTATCTGCATAGTTTAGTTCATGTATTGAAATTCGATTGAGTTCATATGTTGTTATAAATAAGGACAACAAAGGTTACATTATTGTTGAACTAAAAGTGTGTTTGGTTCTACGGTGGTGAAACTGATTTTGAATTTTGATTGAATTGATTTTTGTTAAATTGAGTTTAAGATAAAATGATTTATGTTTTGATACATTCATATGATACTGGGTTGAACAATAAATTTTGAGTGTAAAAATCATGTTAGGAGGCAAAAGCTACAAATCCAAGTTTCAAGTGAGAATAAACTCGGGGGGGCATAATCAATACTAATCAAGAAATTGAGAACATGCCAAAATCAATTTTAGTGCTTCAGAGTCACTATTGTCTCTCCCGAAAAATCTAAACATGCACTTAAACTCGTTCATAGACTCGGACCATTTTTCTTTTATACTTTACTGTGATTTTAGTTTATAATAATAAAAACTTTGAAAGAATAGTTTAATAGAAACATTGGTCATGGTGCTTATGTAGTTGTGTTCCTGTGTGCTTTTGCTTTAAGGTCCCAAATTGTGTTTCTCTTTGGGAAAACAGTGTTGGTGATTTTTTGTTTTCAATATCCTGTGATATATGACAGAAGAACATGTTTACATGATTGTAGCCCAAGCAATCCGTCTCTTTTGGGGTTGAATGTTGGAGCTGGTATAGAAGTTAAGTTGCGGCTACGGAGGCCAAATAGGGATTCGGAATTTTATCCATTTGATCAAGTTTTAGATACGATGCTTCATGAGCTTTGCCATAATGCACATGGTCCTCATAATGCTAACTTCTACAAGCTATGGGATGAACTTAGAAAGGTCCACTTTCTCCCTTAACTCTGTTATTAACTGTGCAAAATGGTCATATTAGATATCTTGGCTTTTGAAATGCAAACATTTTTTCTTCAGACAGTTCCCTGGGGGATTGTATGTGGGCTTCATTTGTCATATTTCGTTTATTCAATTGTATTTTTTATTCGCTATTTTTCTGGTTTAGGTCTGTTGTTTTTCATTTTCTTGCTACACTGAAATATTGTAGCCACAAATTTCATTAACATTATGATCTAATTATAAAAATACTGAAGCTCCCAAATTGTTTATTCTAGTTGATTTTTCTTATTCACTATTTTTCTTGTTTAAGTCTCGTGTTTCTCTTTTTCTTGCTACAATGAACTTATTTATCCGCTGAGAGTCCTAAAAAACTACAAGTAACAATGATAAAGAAATAAATAAAAGAAAATAAAATAGTAAGTGGGTGTTGAACTTTATTTTGCGTGCAACTTCCAGCTGCCGGTCAATATAGAAAATGCAGATTGCTAACATGATACATATAAAACCTTCAACATTTCACATTCTATTTTGAGTAATTGGATTTATTTTTATTGGCAAAACATCTTACTATAGGACAACTTTCAGTAGATTGCTTGTGATTTTTCTAAAGACTTGTTTACAGCTGTCAATTCTAAAGAACTGCTTATGTTGTTCCTCTATCTATGTCACAGGAATGTGAAGAGTTGTTGGCTAAGGGGATAACTGGCTCTGGGGAGGGGTTTGACCTCCCAGGAAAGCGCTTGGGTGGTTATTCTCGTCAACCTCCACTCTCATCTCTACGCAAAACTGCACTCGCAGCTGCACAAAAGAGATCACAATTGGGATCTCTTCTTCCATCTGGACCTAATCGTATTGGTGGTGATAGTTTCATAATGAAGGCACTTAGTCCAGGACAAGCTGCTGCAATGGCTGCAGAAAGAAGATTACAGGATGACTTATGGTGTGGTTCTCAATCTTGTGATCCTTCAGACCATGAAGATGTTAACAATGACTCTTCTGAAAACCTTATAAATAAGCAGAAAAATGTTGGAAGCTCGAGACAAACAGACAATTGTACTCTAGCTATGGATCCGACATCTCGGAAAAGAAGTCGTGACAAGGATTCAAGTTTACCAGTTCATTCATCTAGTAACCCTAAATTTGTTGATTTGACAATGGATACACCAAAAAAGGGATGTGTCAATGAACATCAAACTGGGTCTCAGCAAAGAAGTTTTGGATTAAAAATCAACTCACATTCTCAATCGAATACTCATGCAGGATCTACTTCTTCAAATTTATCAATTTCATCTGGGTCACTATCTGGTGATAATAGAACACTTCATTTTGAAGAACCTGCATTGTGGCAGTGTCTGACGTGCACTCTATTAAATAAAGTAAGCATTCAACTATACTGCTTTCATTCATCACAGTTATTTTGTTTTCATTTTTATGTTGTTACTAAGTATATTAAATTAGGGTTTATTATTTTGTTCGTGAAATAGTGATGTGGCTTTATTCTTTCTAAAGAATATAATTAACACCTACATATGATCATGTAACATACTTCCTTTTCTAATGCATGTGAACTGTGCCTGATTGATGCAGTCATTAGCCCCTATCTGTGAATTGTGTGGCACGCAACAGCCGAAAGATGTTACTACAAAGCACAACACTTGGTGTTGTAAATTCTGT
The DNA here is from genome assembly GCA_030408175.1 of Trifolium repens. Taxonomy (NCBI): domain Eukaryota; kingdom Viridiplantae; phylum Streptophyta; class Magnoliopsida; order Fabales; family Fabaceae; genus Trifolium; species Trifolium repens. The sequence goes on from CP125841.1 coordinate 8,522,478, forward strand.
ACATTGGAAAACACTGCAAAGTTGGAGAGATGCTCAGCCTGTGACGAGTGGAGATACTCTAATGGCCCCAACCTTGGCCCTTGACAGAACCATGTAATTTGCTTCATGGGTAAATATAGTTCAATTTTGGCTTTGGTCTACACAAAATTTGGCATCCTTGTTTTATTGGTGCATGGTGTACCTTATTTTATCTATACTAACTAACGTCTAAATTTGACTTTGATATGCAAACTTCACTAATTCATGGCCACCTTATTTTGAATTTTGGAATTCTCAATATTCTTGCTATTTTATTTTCCTGTTTATTTTATTGACCAACTCAACCTGACTCGCTGCTTCAGTTTTGTGCTAAGAGATTTCCAATTTGAGTTGCTTATTGGGTTCTTAAAAATCTGTGTCAAATAAGCAACTGTTTGATATTTATTTTTCCCCACGGCGAAGAACAGTTGCATTTAGTTGACATGTTGAGTTCTTTAAAGTTAAGCAATGTTACTTTTATAAAGAACAGTTGCATAGAAATAAAAAGTTGTTTTTTTTTAATCTTGTAGTTGTAATCAACTAACCATTAGATCAAAAAGTATGAAATGCTGAGTTGCTTAAAATCTGCCCATTAGAAATGCTCTAACAGTCTGAGTTCAAGCCTTTTGGCATTTCTTGTGGTATTCACCAATATTTGGCACTTTTTTAGAAAGGAGAATTTGTTTAAATATAAGTAAGTAGATAATCAATTGATCAAGAAGAAAAGTGGCAATAAAGGGTGTGAATGCTAACACAATCTACCAGCTTTTAGCATTGACAGAGCACATAATAATAGAATCTCACTAAAAAAACACAATCCAACATCATACATATAAATATACTATTCCAAACATTATACATGTAATGTAAGTATACTGCTCCAAACATAGGTCATAGTAATACCACTCCAGTCACTGTCGTTATTATTTAACAATCAAACACATGTTCGATTCATCATACACTTTATAAATCCTCGCCCTTATCACTTGTCTTCGGCACTTTGGTTACAATACCTCTCAGAAGATCAATGTAGAGTGGAAGTTGTGCTATTGCATACAAAGTCACAGGGAAGCAAGTGACTGAATAAATGAGGAACACAATGTGCTTGAATTTTTGGTCAATCAGAAAGAAATGGCCAGAGCAGAAAGCAGTGAACATTGCAACAATGGACAAGAAAAGAGAACTTAATCCCAAAAGAAGTTTCCTTGGCAAATCAATTCTGAAATCTTTGGCTTCTTTTCGAGATGTGAGTATAGAAAGGAACATTATGAGTGCAGTGACAGAGAAGCAAAGGCCAATTACTGAAGACATAGCAAATGCATCAAATGCAGGCCTTCCTTCCAATGCTGGTTCACCTGTTTCACTTCTGGTGCCACCTGGGACAGTGCTTGATGTAGCGAAAGAAACACCGGCAAGGAGTGCTGCCACTACAGAGCAAGATTCAGAAGTGTCCTTGAGCCATTCACTCCCTTCTTTTACCAGTGATTCATATGATGTCTTGAATAATTCTCCTGCTGTTTGGTCCAATCTGTTTGTTCTAACTGTGAAATGCTCTGGCACTAGTCCTTTGGTATACTGCTCCATGGTGCAAAATTATAGGGTTAAATTATATAAAATTAACAACAGAAATTTTATCAATGAAATCATTTCAATTTTCAAAGTGAGATTCATTAAATAATATTCGATATTTTGGGTGCGTTTGGAAGAGTTTATTTGAGCTTATTTTGTATAAATCTTTGGAAGTACTTTGAAAATAGTTTATGATGCATCATGCTTGTTTAAAGAAAGGGAAAAAAAAATACCAGAAACCATTTGATATGCCACATCATTTGCAAAGCAGCTCCAGCAATGTGCCAATCTCGATCACTTTTTTTTGTAGCTGCTAAATGTAACACAGTGTTCTCGTCCTTATCCACTCCTTGGATTAAGTTATCAAATATTGCCTTTTTATTACACTCTTCAAACCGTTTCCTTAATGCCTCAACAACAGTGGTTCTTCTATTCTCAACTGCTACAAGTAATACATTTTTATTTTCCAAATTAACTTCATATATGGAACTTGGTATTTTTGTTACAAGTTCATCTACTATTTCAACTATGCCATTTCTTGCTGCAGTCAAAATCGCTGTCTCGCTTTTTAGTGTTTCAGAAATTTGTGGCTCCTCGGTGTTGTTATCTCCTGCGAGTTTCAGCTCGTCGGTTAAATTTTACATTTGCAGAATTGCAAAGAGACCACTTAAATCATTTAGATACCTTTGTTTGGATTGTAAGCAACCATGAAATCCGTTCCGCTCACATCTCGAGTTGGTTTGGCGCCAGTTCCCAAGTATGATTCATAAGGGTTCTCGATAATTTTGTTCAATAGTTGACCACTCCATTTATGTTTTTGCTTTAGCTTTATAATTTCTTCGACCCCTTTTAACACATCCATAAAGCAATAACAAAAGATCTAGTCAAAACAAATTAAGCTTTGAATATATGTGCGCGCTCGTCGCACATACGGGTGTAGTATAATAAAAGAAACATTAGATCATGAGAACAACTAGGATGGATGAGACACTTACCTACACCTGAAAGGCCAAGGATATAGATATATGCAAACTTCAAAAACCAAACACATGTAGCATAGTTTTCTGGAAGAAGCTTCCGTTCAGATGGCATTGATATATTAGGATGTTGATGATGTGGCAACACTTTGTGTTTCTCTCCCATATTTTTAGATTCTACAATTTAATAACATAGCTTAATTTTTTATATAGTGTAGTTTCTGCAAAATCACAGTAGGTTACCATGATTCCGACATACCTACTGTGATACTGAACTTAGACTTAATTTGATTGGGCCATGTATGACATCAAAAGAGATGTAAATATACAAGATATCAATAAACAAAAACATATTATTGTAAGATGTAATGCACAAACCATATGCAGGTGGAGGAGAAGTATTTTGTTTCATGAGCAGCCGGTTAGCAAAGGATATAAGTGAATAAGCATAATCTAGACATTTATGAAGAAAGAGGTAACATGTGTTGTAGTTCTTTGGGCATTTGTTGTGCAAGCTTGACTCATGTTGTTTCATTCCATAATGTTTGACAACTTCTTCGAGATTTAGCATTCCCACAGGTATACCTTTTGATAGTGAGTCATAATATTAGAGCAATAACACATTGAATTTTGTAATGCAGAAATGTGTTTCTAAAGAATAATAGTACTCAAGTATATATTAAGATTTGATTTGATAATAACTTGATTGCAGGTAGGGAAAATGAGAGAATGAAGAAGAAAACACTTACAGTGGTAAAGAATCCTCTTCCACCATATCATCTTGGATCCACTTCTGAAGGCTGAAGGCCTAGTAGCAAGAAGTTTGAGAGGACTATATCCATGTTTGTTTGGAATTACAGCAAGATCAGGATATTTATGTACTATTATAAGTGCCAGATCTGTTGCAATATACACAAATATTAATAATTGAGAGAAACAATTTTTATAATGTGTGCATTGTTGCACATATACGGATCCTTTCATGATCAGACATATGTCATATTGTCTAAAACATGTCATATCAGTAATGTTACGACATAAATTTGGACGACCGAAATTGGGAGATTTCAAAATAAGGGATTAATAAACAAAAAAGTGAACAATTAAATAGTCATATCATGTCCAATATTTAACACATTACAAAACTGAAATAGAAATTTATCGACTTGGATTCCGTAATAGATTGGTATACAGGACCACAAAGTGTGGCTCTTAATATTTCAAATTCACTAGTCAGGCCTTACCTTTGCACTAGTTTGACTATTTAAGTTATGTCAGCTCACCTCGCTCAGTTAGGTCCTACCTCAGCACTAGTTTGACTATTCATGTCATGTTAGCTCACCTCGCTCATGTAACCTTAGCACTATCTTTACTTGAGTAGTCATTCCGGTTCACCTCGTCCAACTAGGTCCTACCTCAACACTAGTTGAACTGATCAAGTTATGTTAACTCACATCACCCAATCAAGTTCTGCCTTAACACTAGCTTTGACTGTTCGAGTCATGTTAACTCACTTCTCCAATCAAGTTATGCCTTAACACATACTTGATTATCCAAATCATGCCTACCTTGACTTAACCATATCAAGCCCGCCCTCATCTAAGGTGTGCAAGTGAGTTTGGGTTGGTCTCCTTTCTAAGTGTTTCACGACTTGCCACGAATGTTCTAACTACATGTGTTCTAATAAAAGCTATGTGTGTTCTAACTACATGTGTTTTGTATGAACAACCGACGTCTCCAAATTGTGTCTCAACTTCACGTGCGACCGTACTCGTACCAGACGGAAAATGAGGGGCTCTAGATCCCAGCTTAATGGGCCTAGGTGACCAAAGGAAGGCTTATTAGGTCAACAAATAAGAAATATAACAGGAGGCATTATGAGGGGTTCTGGTTTTAGCTTAAACATTCGTATTTTTACTTCATTCATTTTAGAGTATTCTTCGAGGTCCTCTTAGGTAGTTCCACAAGATAGCTCATGCATTGTATCTCATGTTTACATGCGTGAACATCTACCATCGTCGATTGTACACAATCAACACATCAATGGTAATTGGATTGAGATTGGACAGTTAGATTTCCATGCAAATTTTTATTATAATTTTTGTAGAAAAACAAAAATATCGAGCTTAAAATTTAAACCGTCATCGATTGCGTGAATCCATGCATGTCATCAACTGCATGGAATCGGAATTCAAAATACAATTTGATTAAAGGCTGACTTACCAAAAAATTCTCTTCTTATGGCACAGTGAAGAATACTATCCCCATTGTTTCGAATAAGATCTTTAGAATAAGAACAGCTACCACCATCAACATCCTCACAATCACTCTTACTTGGTTTAAAGTCAAAGAGATACACAAACGTTTGTTTTTGCCAAGACAATGCAGCAAGAAACAAAGGACTTTCTCCATTATTATTATCAATATCAATCAAATATTTCCTTTCACCATTTTGTCCTATGATACATTCACATATATCTTTGAATCCTCTTGATGCTGCAAGGTGCAAAGGAGTGTCACCTTTTTCATTCTTCCTTTCAAGTGCCTCCATCTTATTGTGTTTTATGATTGAATTCACAAGATTTCTAACAACTTTTTCATTGTCATCATTAACTGCCACGTGTAGTGCTGTTCCTCTGCTTTTGTTGATGTCTATTGTGCAAAGTTCAGGATGTGCATTGTATAGTTTCTCTACTTCTTTCCATTGTCCTCGAACTGTGTACCCTTTTAGCTTGTCCTCTAGAGACGTATACTTGTCCTCTTGACACACATTTCAAATACAGTTAATTGTTTTCATACAAGTTATAAGTTGTTTTTATATTCTATTTTGAACAGTAGAATCCTTATAAAAATAAGCTGATAAAAAATACTTATGTATTTTTTCATTAAACAAACATGTTCTACTCAGGCCCGGCTATTAGGGTGTGCAAGCAGGGATAATTTGACTCATACTCAATGAGTACCCACAAAAAATACACACTACGAATAAGATAAAAGCCCGCATTTTGGATATGGGTGCGAGTACGGGTACCTTAGTACCCACCCCATACCCACATAGTATATATTTACTTATTTTAATTATATTATTATATAATAATATATGTAAATCAATTTTTAAAAATACAACATTATTATACTATTACACAATTTTAATAAAAATATTTATTTATAACATAATACAAATATATCAACAGAGAAATGAACTTTAACATAATATTACTAATAATTTTGTTTATAATTTTCAAGAGTCAACATTAAAAATGAGAGTTAAACTTAATTTTCAAAAGTTCACATTGACAATGAGAGTTAAACTCACATCATTAGAAAATATGAAGTAACACAATACCAAATGAGTAAACCATCACCAACTATTATTTTTTTCTAATTTGAACAACTTTTATAACTATAGTGATTATTTTTCATTGGTTTCAAAAGAAAAATGCTTACCTTCCGTGGCAGATGTACTATCATAAATATAATCACCCACTTCAATAATGCTCATGGTGCTCTTCAAGCTTTGAAACTCAGAATGAATATTGAAGGGTGAAAGAACAATGTGAGTGGGAAAGAGAAGTGTAGTCCCTGTGTTATATTTCCAAAATAGTTGAACTATTGTTTTTAAATACCAATCATGAAGAATCCTATGTTATATTTCAAGTGAATTTGAAGGATAGGAGAATATCAAAAGAAATTAATCCGTACATACTTTAGAACATAGAAGCAGAGAATTAAAGTAAAAAAGAAAAAATATATATTCTAAAGAAAGTTTGCTTCTCAAGTCTACAAGTTAAGTATATTATATTTATGATAGTTACAATTCAATAAAACTTATGAATTAACATGCAATTTTACATGGTTTTTAATAGGAAGAGAAAAAATGGAAAAGAAAAAGGAAAGGGAGAAGAGCTGTTGAAATACATACAATTTTACATGCAAAGAAAATGAGCATAACTTATATATAGTACTAGTTTATAAAAAATAAAATAAAAAATAGTACTCACTTCACTTGGGTATTCATCACAAAATAAACCTTATAATAAACACTTTATAAAAAAAAAAAAAATTCCCTTGTTTCTACTCATACATAATATTTTTATATTTTTATTTTCAAGACTCCCCCTAAAGTTCAAGTAGCTAGATCAATCACTTTAGATGTGATATCTTGTTGAAATATTTTACACCACTTTTAATTAACTAAAAATGTTTTTTCCCTGTTTTTTCTTAGTTCCTTAACCTTAACCTAATATACCTGTTAAAACCTTCCTCTGTGGTCTTTGTAATTCAGTCTAAGCAAGAGAAGAGATTATTGATGTTCTATAATGTTTTTTGTAAACAAAATTCACTGATGTTCTATATTAATGTCATGTTTATTTGGAAAAACAACTTATTTTTGCACCACTACTATTTGTTATGTGTCTTATGAAATAACTTCTCTCGTTATCTAGGTAGCGTACTAAATTTGCTTACATTAATTAGGTCTTGATTATTATGAGATATGCATGTTAATCAGATCTTGATTATTAAAAAAAATTAAATAGGTTAAAAATTTGACTCTAATTGCGACTTACCAGTAAAACCAAAGTTATTAAGCAAAGTAAGACCCTAACAACGACATTCCGATAAAACCAAAAATTCTCACAACTAGAGAACTCAAATTTGACTAAACTTCAAATTATGTTTTGAGAAATACATGAAATTCATATTCATAGTCTAAACTTAACATAGTAGAGTTTATTCCCACTATCATGCATTAGAAAATAAGCGGTAAACATAATTATAAGGTCTCACTAACCACTATAATGACTTAGATCACTAGTGGAAGCATCTAGAGAGACTATGAAGAAACTAAAGGTCATCAAAAAATTCACCCAATACATAAAATAAAAATTGCAATAAAAATAAAGAATTGTTTTTTATTTAGCCCGATATTATTAGACCACAAATTTGGTCATGACTGCTTATCTAGTGAAATCAGCTGTTTCATCCAATTTATGTCTTCAAGTTTAACAATTCTATTTACCTAGAACTAGGAATAAACCAAAATATTTTAGTGCATTTTTTTATAACTTTCTTTTCACATAATTATTACAGTATTAATTAGAGGTGGGAATAGGTTAGGCCGAGCTAGGCTTTGCCAAGCCTGAGCCTAGCCTGTCATAAAAATCGAAGGCCTAAGCCTGGTCTGTGGCCTATCATAGGCTTATCTTTTAGGCCTGAGTCTGGCCTTTTGAAAGCCTATTGTGGCCTATTAGCCTGTTTAAAAGCCTATTTTTCATGAACATATTTAAATAAAAAATTATATTTATTTTTAAAATTACTTAAGAACTAATAAATCAACGTCCTTTTGTTATTTAACATGATATTTTACAGAATTTGATTATATATGTTATTATATTTCAATTCTAGTTTATAATAATACATTTATATATGTGAAAAATTAATGTAGATTAATAAACTTAAATTATTGAAAAAGTTAATAAATATATAATTTAATCAAAGTACAAATTTTAATATATAAATAATAATAATATTAAAAATATTATTCATATTAATTTAAATAGGTCGGCCTAGTAGGCTTAAAAGGCTTTTTTAATAGCCTGCAGCCTGGCCTATTTAACTAAATAGGCTTGTTAAAAAGTCTTGGCCTGCCCTATTTAAAGAAATAGGCTGGTCTGGCCTGAGCCTATATAGGCTAGGCCTTAAGGCCTCGTAGGCCGGCCTGGCCTATTCCCACCTCTAGTATTAATAAATTTTCTAATCACACAGGTTTAACAAATACTCCCTCCGGTCCTTATTATAAGAAGAAGTTTACTTTTTAGATTCATAGAATGTGTGATATATGTCATCAATAATATAGACCAGATACATCTAACATTCTATGAATCTAAAAAGTCAATTTTTTCTTATAATAAGGACCGGAGGAGTATCTAGCTTCAGCGCTGAATCATTTTCGCGGAACATCCGATATGGCGACGGAAGGTTCTAGAAGTTTCGTCCGTCGCGATCGTCTTCGCGAAATCGAATCAAAAGTTCAGAAATGGTGGGAAGAGAAAGAAGTTTTCAAATCTGAACCTGGTGATAAACCACCAGAATCAGGTAAAAAATTCTTCGGAAATTTCCCTTTTCCTTACATGAACGGTTATTTACATCTAGGTCATGCTTTTTCACTTTCCAAACTTGAATTCGCTGTTGCGTTTCATCGTCTTCGCGGGGCGAATGTGCTTTTACCTTTTGCTTTTCATTGTACTGGTATGCCGATTAAAGCTTCTGCTGATAAACTTGCTAGAGAGATTCAGCAATCCTCCGGTTTTTCCGAATGAAGTTGAGGAACTAGAGAATGTAGTTGCTGTTGTTGAGATTGGTGGTGGTAATACTGGTGAGGAAACTGCTGTTGCTGGTAAATTTAAAGGGAAAAAATCGAAAGTTGCTGCGAAATCAGGTGGACAGATTTATCAATGGAAGATTATGAGGAGTGTTGGGATAACTGATGCTGAGATTTCGGATTTTTAAGATCCTTATAAGTGGTTATCTTAAGGTTGTGATTGGAGGAGGTCGTTTATTACGACCGATATGAATCCCTATTTTGATTCTTTTGTTAGGTGGCAGATGAGGAAGTTGAAGTTGTCCGGGAAAGTTGTTAAGGATGTTAGGTATACTGTTTTTTCGCCTTTGGATGGACAACCTTGTGCTGATCATGATAGAGCTAGTGGTGAAGGTGTTTAGCCTCAAGAGTATACGATTATTAAGATGGAGGTGGTATCGCCTTTTCCTGAGAAGTTTAAGGTTTTGGAGGGGGAGAAGGTTTTTCTTGCTGCTGCAACGTTGAGACCTGAGACTATGTATGGTCAAACTAATGCTTGGGTGTTGCCTGATGGGAAATATGGTGCCTTTGAAATCAATGAAATGGAGGTTTTTGTTGTGGCACATAGGGCCGCGCTTAACCTTGCTTACCAGAATCACTCTAGGGTGCCTCAGAAACCAAATTGCTTGCTCGAGCTTAAGGGTCAAGATTTGATTGGGCTTCCACTGAAATCTCCTCTTTCGTTAAATGAGATTATATATGCACTTCCTATGTTGTCTATTTTGATGGATAAAGGTACTGGAGTGGTGACCAGTGTGCCTAGTGATGCTCCTGACGACTACATGGCCTTGCATGATTTGAAGTTGAAGCCAGCCTTCAGGGAAAAGTTTGGTGTTAAGGATGAATGGGTGTTGCCGTTTGAGGTTCTGCCTATCATTGAAGTTCCACCGTTTGGAAATAAGTGCGCCGAGACAGTTTGCTTGCAGATGAAAATCAAAAGTCAGAATGAGAAAGAAAAGCTTGCAGAAGCCAAGAAACAAACATATTTAAAAGGATTCACTGATGGAACTATGATTGTTGGAGAATTCTCCGCGAAGAAAGTTCAGGAAGTTAAGCCCTTGATTAGGAGCAAGCTTTTGGAAGCAGGTTAGTATTCGACTTCACATGTTTTGTTTTACTCTTTTAGTGTAATTCCCTTTTAAAAGGTGTAAATTTCAATTTTTTTACCAACTTGGTGCAAGTTAGTTAAAACAGAGCTTACCAATTATTGACAAGTTTGTAAAAACAACAACCCTGCAGAATTTTAATTTAGTGAACAAAACCCTCAACTATGCACAAAACTGTAGCCTTAGATATACTTAGTGGTTGTAGATTTAAAGTTTATCATAGACATTGCCTACCAAAAAACCAAGAAACTAGTTTGTTATCAATAAATTGACTTTTGAAGGGTTAGAATACTGCATTGTTTTTTGTAAAAATAAAGTCTTGGCATCATTTTTAAATAAGGATAGTCAATTAATCTTATTATTATCCTCATACATCTCAGAACTCGTAAGAATTTGCTCCCACTTCCTATTTAATACAGTTGGAGGTTGATTTTTCATAATATTATAACAATATACTCCATTGTTACATGAAATATGAAAGTAATTTTGCACTAATAATGAATTAAAATTAAACTAATTATTTGTCAAAAAAAAACTAATTATTATTATTTTGCACATAAACCTTGTTATTTATTTATTTTTCTAAGTGGTTGTATTATCCTGAGTCATCTTCTTCTCATAAATTTTTGGTTTTGTACTTCTAGGTCAAGCTATTGTATACAGTGAGCCAGAGAAGCGGGTGATGTCAAGATCCGGCGATGAATGTGTTGTAGCTCTGACAGATCACTGGTATATCACATATGGGGAATCGGAGTGGAAGAGGTTAACTGATGAATGCCTATCTAACATGAGCCTGTATTCTGATGAGACGCGACATGGATTTGAGCATACTTTAGGCTGGTTGAACCAGTGGGCTTGCTCATGATCATTTGGTCTTGGCACACGCATACCGTGGGATGAACAGTTTCTAGTCGAGTCTTTATCGGATTCCACCATTTACATGGCTTATTACACCATTGCACACTATTTTCAGAACGGTGATATGTATGGAACCGGTCAATCATCCATCAAACCTCAACAACTGACTGATGATGTCTGGGATTATATTTTCTGTGGTGGACCTTTGCTCAAGTCCACTGACATTGAATCATCCCTTTTAGAAAAAATGAAGCTTGAGTTTGAGTACTGGTATCCATTTGATCTTAGGGTTTCTGGTAAAGGTCTCATCCAAAATCATCTAACATTTTGCATTTACAATCATACTGCACTTTTCCCTGAGCGTCACTGGCCTCGTGGGTTTAGATGCAATGGCCACATAATGCTCAATTCTGAAAAAATGTCCAAGTCCACCGGAAATTTCAGAACTATTCGTCAGGCAATTGAGGAATTTTCTGCTGATGCTACACGGTTCTCTTTGGCTGATGCTGGTGATGGTGTTGATGATGCCAATTTTGTCTTTGAGACAGCAAATGCGGCAATTCTCAGGCTCGCCAAAGAGCTTGCTTGGTATGAAGAGAATCTGGCTGCAGAAGCTACTTTGAGAACTGGTCCACCCTCTATTTATGCTGATCGTGTGTTTGCAAATGAAATTAACATTGCTGTCAAAACAACTGAGCAAAATTACTCCAACTATATGTTTCGGGAAGCCCTCAAGTCTGGCTTTTATGATCTTCAAGCTGCCAGGGATGAGTATAGATTGTCATGTGGGGTTGGTGGTCTCAATCGTGATCTGGTCTGGCGTTTTATGGATGTGCAGACACGTCTGCTAGCACCTATCTGTCCGCATTATGCAGAGTTTATTTGGAGAGAGCTTTTGAAGAAGGATGGTTTTGTGGTGAAGGCAGGTTGGCCAACAGCGGATGCTCCTGACCTTACTCTAAAGAGTGCCAACCAATATCTACAGGATTCTATTGTTCTGATAAGGAAGTTGCTTCAGAAGCAACTTTCAGGCTCAAAGAAAGGAAATAAGAAAGGCGCTCCAGTTGCATCGCCAAAAGAAATCAAGTTAACATGCTTGATATATGTCAATGAACAATTTGATGGATGGAAAGCTGAGTGCCTCAATATTCTCCGGAATAATTTTAATAAAGATACTCGAACATTTACTCCGGATTCCGACATAATGGAGGCTTTACAACAGAGTTCTGTGGGCCAATCTTCTGAATTTAAACGAACTCAAAAGTTATGCATGCCTTTCTTGAGGTTTAAGAAGGATGAAGCAATTGCACTAGGGCCTCAAGCCCTTGATTTGAGATTGCCATTTGGAGAAACTGAGGTTCTTCGGGAAAACTTGGACTTGATCAAGAGACAGATAGGTTCAAAAGATGTGGAAGATTTAGAAATTTTATCTGCAGCAGATGCTGATTCTGTGGCTAAAGCTGGACCTAGTGCATCTGTACTAAGAAAATCCTCCATCCCCTTGAAGTCCCTCTTGTCATAAATGCATTTTCAAATATCACTTCATGGAATTGTATACTTTTTTTTTTTGAATCAGCAAAATTTTATTAATTGACAATTCCTTAAACAAGAAGTATAAGGAATTGTTGAACCATACAAAAATAAGCAAAGTGATGAAAACACTTTAACCAATCTTATAGTACAACAAAGATCACCCCAATCCGCCCCTAACAATACACTAATGACCACCAGAGAACACACACCAACCCAACCCATAGTGACGCCACTAGACTCTAACTTTCGAACTCGAATCAAAAGTGCTCGGCCCATCAGAATCCAAAAAGCAACACCTTGAGTCGAAAGTTGGTGGACACCGATGCACTAGAGTTCAACTAGATACAAGAAAGCTGCAAATCTCAACAGATTTGGAAACCCTCAGCGACTCAAAAAGAATCCTGCAAATCTCAACAGATTTGAAAACGGTCAGCAAATCAAAGTATCAAGAAAAACAAAACACGCACGACATCAACCGCACACTGACAATGTCAGATCCAACACGTCAGCATCTCCGTACCTCACCATTGCAACACCATCTCATCACCACACCACACCAACAGATCCACCACACGAGCTTGCCGAAACCAACACCAACACACAAAGGCCCGGCCAAAACAGAACCACCACCGGAACCCCTTGCACCACCACGAAACCACCATACCAGATCCACCATACGAGCTCACCAAAACCAACACCGCACAATAAGACGACTGGAACCACCATACCACACCGGAACAGATGTTTTCCGCCGGAGAGAAACCACCACCAGATCTGCCGCCATAGAAAACAAACAAAAACAACCCAAACAGAGCAAACACCAAAACACAGGAAACAGAACAAGAGAAACGACTACATGAAGACTCGGCGAAGAAGCACCGCCGAAAACAGAACCAGAGAAACAACTTACTCGAACCCCAACGAAACTCCAAAAGTAATCCACGGCGGAGCAACACCGACGCACTACGGTGGTGACGCGATATCAATAGACACAATCGCACCACCATTAGCAGGGCTACATCTTGAAGGTGATAATTTTGGATGGATAGGGAGGGAGGCGACGGATCTGGACAAAGACTAGAGGGAGGCGATTGATTATGATTTTCTTTATCCTATTTTATTTAGTTTATAATTGTATACTAGTTAAAAAAAATCCTAATGCATCCATTTCGGTTTCATATTGCAGGATCTCAACGAAATGAAGATGGGAATCTTTAAGATAATGATTGGAACCACAGCCGGCAAGTTTGTTTCTGTTGGCAGAAATCCTTGTGAGAACAGGCTGAAGTTTTGTAACATTGTATCTGTTTTGCAATTATTAATTTACGATCGTAGTAAAGATTAATTTGTTTTGCTTTATCTTTTGTTTTTAGTATTGTTTACTGATATGTTGTGCTATCAGAAAGGCTGTTCGAAGTTTTTTATTTGGAACATTGATTTTTTAAATTTGAGAATTTTTATGTGATAATTTTAAGCAACTAAGGTAACACGAGTTTAGAAGCTATAGATTCTCATTATTATGTTTAAAAAGAGGAACCTGATCCTCATGTTTAGAAGCTTATACATGCTTCAAATCATAATAAACAAGTTGATATTGATATAAAGTTATAGTCATTCGAGTTGTTGCATGATACAATGTTCAATAGAGCTGTGTGCTCCCCGGATATGTTTCTATGAGCGATGTGATTAAAAAATCTCGGTAAGCTACTGTGATTTTGTGAATCTACGAAATGTTGTCCAAAAATCATACAAAATATAAGTTGGTGAAATATGTGGATTCGACCGTGAACAATGCACCCTCTGCATCAATATAATCTCCTTCTACTTTGTTCTTCTGGGTTATGCTTTACTATGCTGCCATGACACTGCATTCAACTTTGCAAAACCACATGAATCATCAACACATTCATAAAATTTCACGTTAGCATACCAAATTTTTTTCAGGACTTGCATCAAAATATCTTTTATGCTCCCATTCTGATGTTGACTTTCTGAACTCCTAAACTCAATAATATTTTCTAAATGAAACCTTCAATTGAGCCCTTTGTGAATTCTTCATATTTGTCACGTTTATTTCCTTTACCATTTAAAGGATTTTAAAATACTTTTCTCTTGTTGGTTGTTGAATATATTTTCTTTGAAGAATCTTACTCTAATAAGAATAAAGTCAATTTTTTAAATAATAAAAATAATGGCCATCTATTTTATTTTTTGACGAAAAATATCCATCTATTTAAATAGCAAAAATTACATTTATATGTATATGTATATTTATTACCATGAGTATTAACTTTAAATTGATTTAATTTATATTATCTTATATATAATTAGATAAATATTTTGTAGTAAATTTTAATTTTTTGATAATCAAGTAGTGTTTCCATGTTCATCCTCTTAGAATAGTCGATATCATCGATTATTCAACATTTCTTAAACGGTAGCTCAAAATTTACTCCAAATCATAATTTTTTATTTATTTTTATAATCTTAGTATCACATGTTATTATGCTATAAACATTTAATTAAAATATTTAACCAAATACATCCACAATATTTCTATTTTTGACAAAAACACATCCTTAATATTGAAAATAATTAGGCTTGCATTTCTTAAAAGAGAGCAGCTTGTATGGTGCACATGAATTCTAAGTAACATATCCTTAACATATCCATTTATTATTATTTATTATTTTATTAAAATACAAATAGAGTTATCTCAATTTTTTTTCTTAAAAGAAAAATCTCATGGTTTTATTTACATCTACTACTCAACAAACACACAAAGTCCCAACTTCCCCCTTCCTTTCTATTTCTAATTCTAACACCTCCCTCCACCTACATTGGATTCACATCTACACCCCCCTCTGCAACCTTCTCCATTTCCATGGCCATGTCCATGGCAATTTCATGCTACCCTCTTTCTTCCTCTTCATCATCTCTAACCTCACCCTCTCTTCAACGTTCTCACTCAACCTCCTCTTTCTACACTCTTCCACTTTCAACACCAGCTAGATTACTCAAGATTTTGCTCTGAAGATTCAATCTTTATGTTGTAAACTTCGTTTTCATTCTCTAAATTTGGATACCCTTTTGCCCATTTTGCTTGTTTTTCATCTCTCTAGCTCCCAAATACTCCATAGTCCTATGTATGCTTGTTGGGTTTTTCAGCATCCGGATCAGTTTTCTAGAAAGGTTTTTCTCTGATCTGATTGTAGACAGGTTTTTGTGCCTTTTGTCAATTCATAGGATCTTCTATTTTTGCAGAGGATCCTGTCTCTTTTGAGGCTTTTGAAAGATTGAGAGAAAAAAGGGTCATTTTAGGTGATGTTTTTCTTTGATTGCCATTTCCCTTACTAAAATCTGAGATTTTTTGTTTTTTATATATTTTTTTGTTAGATTTCATTTGGAAAGACATGTATGTTAACTAGGATTCTTGATTGTACTGTGATTTTTAGGATTTTGGTTAGTTTTATGTTGTAAGCATCTTTTAGTTTTCCTTAGTAGCGTTTCCTAGGTGTGAGGTAGCTGAGGTTTTTCAGAGGGTTATTTGTTTTTCATGATGATGGTATGCTATAAGGTTGTTACTTTGTGACAATTGAATTAAGGGTCTAGATTGGACCATATACCACTCTTTTGAAATCAAGTGCATATATCTAGTGTTGTTGGTATTATCATCTTCAAGATGACTGTAGACGATCGGTGTTTTGTTGAATGGAAAGAACAATTTGTTTCACAAGAGCGTGGACATCGTATAGTTCACTATTACTTTAAGGATTCTGCTGGAGAATCATTCCTTGCGGTTATTGGCACTGAGAGGAGTGTTAGACATATGTGCTATGTTATTGCTGAGGAGTTTCTGGAAATTTGTGGATTGGAAATTCCACCTGGTTTCAAATGGAGATCTAGAAGAGAGGTGGTCGATTGGCTAACGTCAATGCTTTCAAAGCAGCATCTGCAGGAAGATAGAAATGGTATGTTGATATTTCTTAGTTCTAATCTGATCAGGTGTTGCCATTATATAATAGTTTTGATCATTGTACTGTTGTCAATCGCTGAAAACAACCGTTTGTTCAAATTCTGCTACACAATATATTTGACAACATTTTATACTAAATAGTGTATAACAATACTGATTTATTCAAATTTTGCTACGCCATAGCACTAAAGCTGCTATTTAACAACACTGGATCATTGTAGGTTGAAAAGTAATATGTAAGCTAACAATATAAGGATGCAATGGTTGTATGTGATACAATCGAATGATATAGACTTATGAACAATGATATTGGATTTTGTTTGAAACAGCAGTCATATCGATGTGGTTCAATAAATATTTTTGCCATTATCTGTAGTAGAAGAGAAGTACATAATACTTAATGTTTAAGTAAATTTATCATTTTTTTTGGATTTCAAATTACAGTATGGCCTGCTCATAATTTGGCACTAGCTCATGGGATCAGAAATGGTGTCAAAAAAGTTAGTGCACAAATGGTGGATGATAAGGTATTACCCTTTTTGTTTATTTTTTCCTTATTTTCTTTCTCTAAATCATGTGCTGTTTCCGATGAATGTTTTTGACACACACATACTCCTCTTTCTCAGGACATTCCAATGAGTAACTCCAAAGTATCCAATTCAGACATTGCTTGGTCAGGACTTGCATGGACATGTGGCAAACAACTCAAACATTATCCCTCTTTTTGCAGGAATGGCATCCAAATAGGAGTAAGAATCCTTTGAAACATTGTTTACTTTGTGATACAATACAAACATAATACTTTTGGATTGTTTTTTAATCTCGCGTTTACATTCTTTCTGATACTCAGATTCAATCCTTTGTCTTCGTCATGGGCAATGGAGAGAACCATTATGTTGCTTATTTAGAGGATATGTATGAAGACAAGAGGGGGCAGAAAAAGGTTAAAGTAAGGTGGTTTCACCACAATCAGGAAGTCAAGGGTGCAATTCCCGTACGAAATCCTCACCCTCGGGAAGTTTTCATCACTTCTTATTCACAAGTCATCAGTGCAGAGTGTGTTGACGGACCTGCTACAGTCTTAACTCGTCAACATTATGAAAAATGCACGCCTTATTTTTCTCCCACTTCCAAAGACAGAATACATTTGTGCTTTCGGCAATTAAAAGGCAACAAAGTCAAGCCCTTTGACTTAAGTAAACTGCGTGGCTACTATACTCAGCCAGCTCTTTCTTCCTTGCACGTTGATACTATCAACAACACCGAGTCTCAGAGCAACAGCCTAACAGGAGAAGATGATGATTTGGATGTTGGTGATGATACAAAGAGCGGAGATAAAAGGAGTAGAAGTAATGGTCGACAAGGGGTTAGGAAGTTGATTAGAAGTAATCAAATGATGGGATACCAAACTTTTCAGGTTGTAAATTATGCTAGGCCAGATAGGAGATTGCTTTCTTTGAAACAGGTTGAATGTAAACCTTGGTATAACCTGACATGCAAAGTTGATGACAAGATAGAGGTACTCAGTCAGGATAGTGGCATCCGAGGCTGTTGGTTTAGGTGTACAGTTCTACAGGTAGCTCGGAAACAGCTGAAAGTTCAATATGATGATGTTCAGGATGAAGACGGAAGTGGAAATCTTGAGGTATAATCAAACTTTTAAGAGATTCTAATTTCATTTTTTATGTTAGTACTTGAAGCTATCTTTAATATGTAAATAAATAAAAGGGGTTCGTATTTAAGTTTTTATCTTAATAAAAGGGCAGTATGATGCTATAGGCAATCTTACTTTGCATTCACAAGTTGATTCCATAACACAAATTTTTCACCTCCTACTCTCCTAGTCGCATGGTGACAATCCCAATTGTTCTACCAAGGCTCCTTTTATTTAAGGTTTTATCACAACCTAAAAAAACATATTGAAGGTTTCATAGTTTTAGAAACTAAGTAATAAGTTCTGTACTCATTGTTGATTGAGTTTAAATATCATTCCGAAAGGTGGTGTAATCCCTTTCTGTATGAAAGTATAGACCATTCTAGTTTAAGCTTAATGTAGAATATAGACATGCTAATTATTGTTAAAATATTCAACTAAAATATACTATTCTCAGTGTCTAATATTCTTTTAAATGGCAAAGCTTTACTGTATAAAATATGGAGCTATGGCTTTACTGTAAAACAAAATATTCAAAGAAATGATTGATTAGATTCCCTTAATGCATGACATTTACTCTCCTCACTTTTGAATTCAAAACTTCATCTTGATCTCCTTTTTTTAGGAGTGGATCCCTGCTTTTAAGTTGGCCAAGCCTGATAAACTTGAGATGAGACAACCTGGCCGATCGACCATCAGGCCAGCTCCACCTAATGAAGAACAAGAAGTGATTGTCGAGGTTGGAACTGCCGTTGATGCATGGTGGAGTGATGGCTGGTGGGAGGGCGTTGTAACTACAATTAACAACTGTGGTGATGACAGTGTTCAAGTCTACTTTCCTGGTATGCTGTTTTATCGTTAAATTTATCCCTTTAGGCCCTGTTTGGACTTTGGATAAACAATTCACTTAAACCCCTATCACATACATATAAATTATTTATATAACAAAAGATAAAATAAAGTCAAACTATTTTTATATAAACTGTTTCATAAACTATCCTAGAAAGCTTATAGAAATAAACTGAAGAAACTTATGAACATGCTATATGTTATTTCCATAAGCTCTCTGGAACAATCTCACAAGTAGTTATGTTAGTAGATAAGTTCAAATAAATCAATTCAAACAGGCCTTAAAATTTGCCATCCTTCTCCAATTTGTACAACAACCAAGCCTTATTCCACTAAGTGGGGTCTGCTACATGGATCAAACGGCGCCTAGTGATTTGACTACCCTCCATCTGATCTATTCTGCTTCTAATAGAATTATTTTGTGGTATCAGGTGAAAGCTTGCAAGTGACAGTACATAAGAAGGATTTAAGAATATCTAGAGATTGGTTAGGCGGCACTTGGATTAATATAAAGGCAAAGCCTGATATAACCCCAACTATATTAACCACTAATAGCTTTAACACAAACCTCACCATGTCTCCATCTATGGTTAAAGACGCAGACTCTGTCGGTTTTGCTAATTCATGTCATGAAGTTCCTGCTGGTGAGAAGTCTAACGAACCTGATATTGTTGAAGAGAAACTTGTATGCAATGGTGTTGCTGAAGATAAGGTTTCTGTCGAAGATGATAAACCCCCTTCAGAAAAAAGTACAGATATTGAAGATAATGGTAGTAATAATGATAAGGACAACAATGAGAATGGTGATAACAAGAACGGTAATACTGAACATATCGATGTTGTGGAGGTGATAGTGACTTCGGGAGCTGACTGTAAAGCTGTAGAACTAATGGATGTGGATGTGTAATCAAATTTTCAGAAATCATGCTTAAACATATGATGGCGCTGAACATAGTTTTAAATTGCGGACCACAATGCAATTGCGGCTACTATTACGACTGCAATCACAACATAACTGCAGACGCTATTTAAAACCATGGTGCTGATTGTAGAGTCTTGGCATCATTTCATGCTTTGTTGTAATCTGTGTTTCAATGTTAGTCTGTTAGAATGTAATGTAAATAGTAGTTACAAGGGATATGGTTAAGCACTTAAGCTGATTGATTTTTAACTTCTTTAGTTGCCTTGTAGATGTACAGTGTTGAGTGTAACTTAGGAGTGTGTTTTTTTGTCCTTTCAGTTGGTTGTAGTAGAAAGTGGATTTATTTTGTATGAGACAAATATTGTTGAGTAATTTCATATTTTATATGACTAGTTTCAATTATGATACAACATTTTTGAGTATCTTAAAAGCACTGTCTTTTTTATTAAAAAAAAAAAGGCACCGTCTTTGTTTTTTGAGTTAAATATATTTAGTCTATAATTAACCCACGGTCTAGTAGTGTTAGCCGGAGACCTTGAAGTGTCCTACTCTTAAGGTTTCAAGTTCGATTCCAATTGGTGTCAATTTTGGTGGGTTAGACTTAGATCATTCAGAGCAAAAAATTTTGACTTTAAATGAGGCCTCTACAAGTAGACGATAGGATTAGTCCCTTCGGATTAGTCAGTCTTTCGACCGGATACCGAATTTAAAAAATTAGTCTATAATTATTACAAAGTTGCTACTATTAAATAAGAAATATCACTCAATAAGTTCAATATTATATATATATGAAAAAGTTGTCACTGATAAATATTATAATTGTAATTATGTTTAATTGCAGTTTTGGTCCTTTATTTTTTATCATTTTGTAGATTTGGTCCTCTTATTTTAAAATATGATAGTTTTGGTACTCCATATTTTTTAACTATAAATTGACGATGTGATATATTTAAAACGACATGGTATAAGATCTAATAATAAGAAAATACCAACATCAATGGAATTGAAAGAAAATTCATTTATAAAAAATTAATTTAAAACATGGTTTATTGCCATATTTTAGACAATATTTGTTGGAGGAACCAAAATTGTCAAATTTTAAATTAGGAGGACCAATTCAGCAAAATGGTGAAAATAAGGAGACCGAAACTGCAATTAAACCTTATAACTATTATACAGAAACAACAAACTTACACTAATAATTAATTTTATAACGAAACTATTTTACATTATATATTATCCGTGTGTAACTACGAGTATTATACTAGTACATAGCAGAGAAAAAGAACAAATGCTTCAATTTCGAACAAATTGAATAGATTGGATATGGATTATTCTAGTGCAGACAAACATCATGCATTATTTAAACTGTCTGATTGGACGGTTAAAATTTTAAATTCAGATATTAGTTAATTTTAAATACAAATTTTATTTTAAAATATAGACCGTTTAATCTTGATCGGACGGTTCAAATATGGCATAGTGACTTAAACCAATCACACTCTAAATATATGGCTCCTGAATTGGAATCAAAATAATCTCTTCATCTTCCTTATTCCATCTCTCCACACACCAATCACCTCTTACAACCCACCAAGCCACAATGTGCAGGTTCTCAGCCCATGCTGATGTACCAAGTGTGGTCATCAGTCATCCACACTAGCTTGTTCAATTTTTTTTGGTTTATCCACATAGTTTTTGTTCCTGCAAAATTGGTTAGTAACAAACTCAAGGAGAAGTGGACAATGATCAGATGTATGTATACCTAAGAAGATGCATGTTAGTGTAGCTAGGAAACATAGTTATCCATTGGGGAGATATGTTAGAAACACATCCAATCTGGCCTGGATATGGTGCACCCGAGAGGAGGGGACTTCAGATGTCATGTTCTTGTTCGCTCTATTTAGCAGCTAGAAATCTAAAAGGGTAAACATATTATACTTAATTTAAAATGCTAAATAATACACCGGATGCACTAACTAAGCACATAAATAAGGAAATTTGAGCATTTAATATGTTGAAAATATAAAATATTGTCTTTATCAACATGGTATTTACCAAAAATCTAATATTGAAGGTAGAAAATCTCCTACCCCTTCGGAGATGAGTTTTCATCTCCAAGAAGATTAGGTTTTATGGATCTAAGACCAAATAGTGCTTGGAGAAAACTCATCAATGATGAGTTTTATCATGAAAGATATACTGATTTTAGAAAATGGTATTTTAAGACTTTTAAACCCTGGGAATTAGCTTAGATAAAAGAAGACTTTTATACTCATCTAAGTCAAACTCAAGATTATATTCCTTTTGTAAAATGGTTTACAAATTTTTTTGTTGAAAAAATGAAAAAAGAAATTATGGTTTTACAATCTAAATCTTGGATGACTATAGAAGGAAATAATATTACTTCTCCTTTTCCCCCTGAGAAAACTCTAAGTTTGGGAAAAAATGTTGAAGCTACAGCCTATTTAGCTGTACAGAGTAAAAAGACTGATAATAATATTAGCACTATTCAAGAATTTAATTCGATAATTAAATCTCAAAATTATACTAATAGTTTTTTAAATTGTATAGGAGACCAATTAATATATATTGAAAAAGAATTAGTTGATATGAAAAATCTTTTTGAAAAACAGATTTTGCAATACAAAAAGAATTCTGAAAGAAAAGATTATGAAAAGGACCATAATGATGTTCCCATTATACAACCTCCTGTTAATATAGAAGGATTTAAAATCCAAAAAGATAGTGATGAATTCATTACTATATTAGATGAAAAGCTTAAACAATTACGTTTGAGTGTCATTGATAAAGACAATAGTTTATCAAAATCCGATGAACCTGTGAATTTAAAAGATGTTGATCAATTAGCAGCTATGTTTGCTAATCAGGATATTAATGAAACTGTGAACATAAATCTTGTTTATGCTCCTAGAGCTTTAGATAAGCATTATTATAAAAGACCTTCTCCTCAAGATTTACTTTTTGAGGAAACAGAGACTTTCCAGAATTCTTATTCTGGAAAATCCATTTATGAATGGAATATAGATGGATTAAATGATAAGCAAATCATTGATATAATACATAGAATGATTATGTATTTCACTGTCTGTAAACAACAAGGTAATTCAGACAGCTCTATAGCCTCCTTTATTACTACGGGTTTTGTCGGTCAACTCAGAGGCTGGTGGGATCATTATCTTAGTGATGCCCAAAAGAAAGAAATTCTTTCTCATAAAAAAATTATTAAAATAGAAGAATCTAGTAGTTCTATGTTGGCTACCACAGCTATGACTGGTGAAGAAGATGCAGTTTATAAACTGTGTCTCTCTATTCTTCAATATTTTGTTGGAACCAATATTCCCATAGCTGAGAAGCTGAATACCCTTCTTCAAAATCTTAGATGTCCATCTTTAACACAATTTAGGTGGTATAAAGACACATTCCTGTCTAGAGTTTTTCAATTAACTAATCCTAATTCAGTTCATTGGAAATCAAAATTTATTGATGGTCTACCTCACTTATTTAGTGAAAAGGTAAGACAATCCCTTCGCAATAAAAATGACGGAGTTAATATAAATTACTCTGATTTGACCTACGGCCAAATTATTAGTGCCTGTGTAAATGAAGGATTAAGTTTATGTAATGACATAAAACTCAAAAATCAGTTGAAAAAACAACGTCTCACAGAGAAACACCAATTAGGAGAGTTTTGTGAACAATTTGCCTTTGACTTAGGGAAACCTCCTTCTAAAGAAAGGAAGAGAGAAAAATTAGTCAAGGTATACAGAAACCCTAGAAAAAATAAGGGTTACACTAAACCTTTTAGAAAAAAAGGGTATAAATACAAAAAGGAAATAGACAACAAACCTTATAAATCTTACCCTAAGAGGAAGAGAAAAGCCAAGAAATTAGGTATCACTTGTCATAAGTGTGGAAAAGTTGGCCATTATGCTAACGAATGTTTGACTAAGAAAGCTCTCAATAATATTGAGGATGATGATCTTAGGAATCATTTAGAAAAAGTTTTATTACTAAACTCAGATCATGAGTCAGAAGAATCTGATTATATGTCAGAAATTAATGAGGAATCTGATTATATGACAAAAGAAAATGAGGAATTAAGCACTGGAGATAGTGATTCAGACAATAAGAATTGTCAATGTAATGAGTTAGATTACTGGAAATCCATTGTTAATATGAATGGATTAAATGTTCTTACCTCAGAACAAGATCAAGCTTTAAAAGTCTTAGAGTCTATTTCAGATAATAATCTGAAAAGGAAAATGATTGAATTTCTTATTAAAGAAAATTCCAGGGAAAAATCTCCTATGATTAATGAAGCTCCTTATCTAGATTTCAACAAGTTAATATCAAAGAAACTCCGGTTTCAATAACAGATTTAAAAAGGGAAATTAATCAGTTAAAATCCGAGATTATTCAGATAAAAAATAATAATGATATCCTTAATCATAAGGTTAGTACTTTAGAAAACAATAACATTCTAATAAATAATAGTGATTTAATAAAAAATCCTTCTTATCACTCTGAAGGCTATTTGAATATTATTCAAAGAGTTACTTCTCAAAAGTGGTTTACTAAAATTACTTTGATAGTTAATAAAGTCTTTGTTTTAAAAGATGAGATAGCCCTTATTGATAGTGGAGCAGATCTTAATTGTATTCAGGAGGGTATTATTCCTACAAAATATTTTGTCAAAACTACCCAAAGTCTTACCCAGGCTGGTGGAAGTAAACTTCAAGTTAATTTCAAACTTGATAATACTTATATTTGTAAAAATAATATTTGTTTGTCAACTCCATTTATTTTGGTAAAAGATTTAACTCATAGAATTATCTTGGGTACTCCTTTTTTACATATGATAATGCCTATAATTAAGATTGATCAAAAGGGCATTACAACTATTTTGGAAAACCAAAAAATTACTTTTGATTTTATTTCTGATCCTCAAACTAGAATGCTTAATGAGGTAAGAGATTTACTTTTAAAGAAAAAAGAGAAACAAATATGTTTCCTTAAAGAAGAAATTAATATTTTCAATATTAAAAATCAACTTGATGATGAGAAGATCAAAATTCAAATTAAGAAATTGGAAAGTCAATTTCAAACTGAAGTTTGTAATGACCTTCCTAATGCTTTTCGGAATAGAAAACAACATGTTGTTTCTTTACCCTATGAGGATGACTTTAAAGAGAGTCAAATTCCTACTAAGGCTAGACCAGCCCAAATGAATCAAGAATATCTTGGTTTATGTAAAAATGAAATAGAATCTTTACTTAACAAAAAATTAATTAGGACTTCAAAATCCCCTTGGAGTTGTACTGCTTTTTATGTTAATAAGGCAGCTGAAAAGGAACGAGGTGTTCCTAGACTTGTTATCAATTATAAACCCCTTAATAAGGTTTTAAAATGGATTAGATATCCTATTCCTAATAAGAAAGACTTATTAGATAGGTTAAATGACTCATTAATATTTTCAAAATTTGATATGAAGTCTGGATATTGGCAAATTCAGATTAATGAGACTGATAGATATAAAACAGCTTTTGCCGTTCCTTTTGGACATTATGAATGGAATGTCCTTCCTTTTGGTTTAAAGAATGCCCCTTCTGAATTCCAGAATATAATGAATGATATTTTTAACCCTTATCGGATTTTATTATTGTTTATATTGATGATGTGTTAGTCTTTTCTAAATCCTTAGATCAGCATTTTAAACATTTAAAAATATTCAAAAACATTATTATACATAATGGTCTTGTTTTATCTGCACCCAAAATGAAACTATTTCAAACAAAAGTCAGATTTTTAGGACATGAAATTAATCAAGGAACAATAGTTCCTATTAGTAGAAGTATTGAATTTGCTTCTAAATTTCCCGACGTTATCACTGATAAAACCCAATTACAAAGATTTGTTGGGAAGTTTGAATTATATTTCAGACTATTATAAAAAGCTAGCAGAGGATACCGCTATTCTTTATAACAGGCTTAAAAATAAACCTGGCCCTTGGACTGAGAATCATACCCAGGCAGTTAAAAGCATAAAAGCTAAAGTTAAATGTTTGCCTTGCTTATCCTTAGCTAATCCTAAATATTTTAAGATTGTCGAGACTGATGCCTCCAATTTAGGATATGGAGGTATCCTGAAACAGGTTATACCCGAAACTTCGAAAGAAGTCCTTGTTAGATTTACCTCTGGAAAATGGAATGACACTCAGAAAAAATATTCTACTATAAAAAAAGAAATGCTATCCATTATAAAATGCATTTCTAAATTCCAAAGTGACCTTTTAAATCAAAAGTTTTTACTCATGATTGATTGTAGTTCAGCTAAGTCAATAATTGAAAAAGATGTTAAAAATCTAGTTGCAAAACAAATTTTTGTGGGATGGCAAGCCCAATTATCTGCTTTTGATTTTGATATTCAATACATTAAAGGAGAAAATAATTCTCTAGCTGATTATCTTATACGTGAATTTTTGCAGGGCGACTAAGATGTCAAGCCCCTACGGGGGAAGAGGTCGTGGCAGAGGGAGACATGGCAGAGGCAGAGGGACTAGTATAGTGCCTTTGCAAGAATCTAACATTCCTCTAATAGGGGATTGGACCACAATTGCTTATAATAAAAATAAGCAAACACCCAGAAAAGAAGAAGCATCTTCTTCAAATTCAAATGAACAAAATAAGTTAATAACTTATAAGGATACTGTGATTAATAATCCAGAACAGGTTTCGGAATATTTTGAAAATCCTGTCACAGAGAAAATTATGCATGTTGAACATGATGACATAACCCAAGCCAATAATAATGGTTGGTCAATAAAAACAAAGTATCTAGATTCAAGAGGATATCCAGGTCTTTATGGAAAATCGAGACCAAATTTAGAAATTCTATTAAATGTTACAGAATCTGTAACTATAACTCATTATTATCAAGGTAATAACCCAGAAAATTTTATAAATTTTTCAAAATGTCATATTAATAAGATCTTACTCCCAAGAGAATGGGGATTTAACCCAAATGGGGAGAAAGCTATTAAATTAGCCGAAGGAAAATATATATATTTTAATTATTGGGACTATGTCCAAGCCTTTACACAGGTATTCTATTACCAGAATCCAAAGAATAAACATTCTTGGTTTTTCTCAATCAACCCAAATATTTTGGCCTCTGAAATACCAAATTGGTTTTTTGAGTGGTGGATCAAATTTGGTCCTTCTCTAGAAATTTTACCAAAGGAATTATTAGATCTTTATAATTCTTGGTGTGATAATAGTCCTTAAATTTTAAAGATCGCTTCAGATAATTTAATTACAGGACAATGTCCAGCTTTATTCTTAATAAAATTCCAAATTCCATGGATTTGGAGGTGGTCTTTGAAGATTTCAAAAGATCGGTTTAATATTCCGATTCTAGAAAGAAACTTTTTCTTTAAATGGTGGAATAAAATGTCCCCAGAAGATGTTCAAAATATTGTTAGCAGTGTTAATAGTTCAATTCAGGAAGATAAATCCAAAAAATTAAAAGGTCAAGATGCTACTCAATTCTCTTTGGATCAGATGAAGAGCTATTTTCAAAAGAAATATCCCAATGAATCTGAAGACGAGATCATGATCAGAACTCTTGATCATATGAAATCCCAGTTTTTGAAAACCTTTCCTTCATGCAAAGAAGATGCAATGTCTACATCTTCTCAGGGCTCAATAGACATCCTAGCAGGAGAATCTCAATCTCCCACTCCAGAAGATTTATGGGACGGTCTCATAGAAGCAGTGGCTCAAGGGAAGAGGACACGTGGTTAATTTTCTCCCGTTAAGAAAAATTTATTACAAAAAAGCAAATGATGCTGCCGACAAATTACACTACTTTATAAAAGTAATATATGCTTTTCAAAAAAGTTGTTTGTTTTATGTTGTAATTTTCTTTTTCTGTTTCAAAGTTGATAATTGTGTCGATGGGGCCCTCAGTATACCCGGCATTATTAACTTTTGTCGTTTGCTTGTATTATTAATTTTGTCGTTTTTATTTACTGGTTGCTTTAGGTAAGAAGCACCTTTTACCGGAACAAATAGTGTTTCATATTTCCTTATATAAGGGAGTTTGTTTTGAGGAAGTTACTCACCACTTTCCTCACCACTTTGTAGAATAACTCTTTCAAATATATCAGAGAAATAAAACTATTTCCTACTGTATACACCGCTGCGACGCACTGTAGCACTTTCGTCTTATTTTAAATATACATTTGCTACATACTTTGTAGCAAATGTATATTAAAAAGACTTGACCAAAAAAAAATTGTTAAAAAGAAAAAATAATGTTGTAATATGTCGACATAATAGAGTAGCTACTAACAAAAGATTGGTTGTGAAGTGTTTAAGAATTGAAAGTCAACTAGTCAATGGGAAACTTATTGACATAATGTCGAAAGTCGAAACTATATGATGAGTGTGCAAAATGCCGTAATTTCTTTTATTTTCTTTTTACAAAACGTCCAACTCAAAATCTTATAAATGAAAAGAAAAATATAAGAAATTTAAAAAAATGTACACCTCAAAATATGGAAATATCTAGTTGTAGAGTACTTGCACGTCAACGGTTTCACTTTGAATATTTGAGAATATGGAATTATCTTGCTTTGTGGTAACCAATAAAAGAAGGAAAAAGCATATAGAATAGGTCAATTTTGATCCCCGTATTTTAAAAGCCAACTTTTTAATTAGAAAGTGAGGGGAGCGGGAATCAAACTTTAGACCACTTAATCATAGAGATTCTGATACCATGTCAAATAACTGATTATCCCAAAAATTTAAGTTGTTAGGATAGAGCCACATCAATAATTTTATATTATTTTTAACATAATCCAACTCAAATTCAAAATAAAAAATTTAACTAAAAAAATAAAATAAGATAAATTTCAAGATGAACTTAACATATTTTTCTATCTCATCACTGAATTGAGATATAATACTCGATATAATACAATCATAATATCATGTCACTTATTTTTGACATCAAACAATCCCTAATAGTTTACAATTTTATTTTGATAAGCACCATAATAGTTTACATGTTAATTTGACTCGTGGTTTTGAATTTTAAATGCAACGATATAGGTTTGCTAGGTACAAGTTATGGTGCATAAGCCATGTTTATGCACCGTGTATAAATACCCAAAATTGCTTAGCGCACCCCCAAATTTCTAGTGCACCCACCAAATTACTTAGTGCATCCCCAGATTTTTAGAGGGTGCGTTAGAAATTTGGGGGGTGCGCTAGAAATCTGGAGGGTGCGCTAAACAATCTGGAGGATGCATTGAGTAATTTTCATTATTTATGCACGGTGTGAAGGTGTGAAAAACACAAGAAGGGGGGGTTGAATTGTGTTTTGGTAGTTTGAAAATTTCTTCAAAGTTATAAATAACTTGTCAGAGTTTGCAGCGGTTTAGAAAATAAAACACAAACAATCAGACTTTAAAGAGAGAAAGAAAATGAGAGAAAGATAGAGACAGAGATTTTATACTGGTTCCTCTCACAAACCGAGAGTAGTCCAGTCCTCTTGTACTTCCAAGAGAGTTCACTATAATCACAAAAGATTACAAATGCTCAAGCACAAAAGCAAGAGACTTCCAATGCTCAAGTTAACAAACAAGAGACTTCCTAATGCTCAAGCACGCAGGCAAGAGACTTCCAAACACAAAGTTAAGAAAAACAGAGTCTGAACAAATTGATATGAGAATCAATGTTCAGTAACAATAAAATACAACTTTTGATACAAGACTTAACTTAGAATCTTAATACAAGAATTTTAAGGTTCAACTAATGAGAAAACAGAAGCTGAAGCTGGAGTCTTGGATTTTAATATGAGTTCAAGTTGTATTTGAAGTTTTGTGCTTTTAGGACGTTTTTGGCAGAGTAACAGCCCGTTCAAATTGTTCAAAAGTGTTATATCCTAAAGCTTCAAATCTGCTCCTATTTATAGACGAAGGTGAAGCGTATTTTGATTTGAAATTATGCGGTGAGGTTGTGCCAGCTGTAGATAGTACCATTCTTTAACCAAATCAGGTAACCTTGAATACGATCAATCTTGGGGATAACGTTTTAGCCAAATCCGGTAAATAGTTCGTACAATAGTACTAACGTCACTATTCTGTGGATAAGATTGATTCTTCCAGCTTTTGAGATGTCAGAGGATGATGATGATATTCAATAATTGTTGCAGAGAATGTTCTTCTGACAAAACGGCTCTCACTGCTCTTATCAGAGTCTGATGTCTTCAAACCTCAGATTCTGAAAACTAGCTTCTGACGTGAATAAAGGTTGCATCTTCTGATGACTTAAAAACTTGGTCAGAATTTGCTTGACCCATCAGAGCTTCCAACGTGCTTCTGGTGAATATAAAAAATAACTTGTATATCTGCACACTTGGATCAAATAATCAGTATACCCTAATGTATATTAATATTTTTGTTATCATCAAAACTTAATTGGGTCATATCAGAACCTCTTTTGTTCCAACAATCTCCCCCTTTTTGATTGATGACAAACCAAGTATTAATTTACAAAGGTTGTTGATAAAATTTATCAAGCGTCTCTTAGGTTGATGAGTTTTGCAAGCTCCCCCTAAGTTCAGCAATGATTAATTAAATCAGTTTAAAAATGATTATTTGAATTTGAACTAAAACTCATACACTTAGACTTTCAGAGGCTAGGTTTGCAAGCTCTCCCCCTAAGTCTGATACCCATGAAAGAAAATTGCACTTTTCTTTTATACGTACCATGTATCAGAAGTTCAAATTTCAACTAATATTTTCCTCAAAATCATATCAGACGATGACATAAAATTAAATGTGGAAATTGATTTCAGTTTAGCATTTCTTAAATTAATAACTACTCTTACTCCCCCTTTTGTCATTAAACAAAAAGTGTAAAAACAGTTAAGTAATAAATGACACATTTTTAAAAAGAAATTGGTCAAAGATAGAGTTTCAATATAGTCAAGGTGGTTACAACTATACCAATTTAATGATTTGTCGTAAAACCATGAACTTGTCTGTTTTGAACTACTATATAAGGACCATAACTTTGTCATTTCACTCAACACTTCCATTTTATTGTGAAATACAACAATGGATAAGGATAGAAGAGTGATCAAAAGTAAGAAATCGCAGGAGAAGAAGAAGAAGAAGAAAGTGAAGATTCAACAAGATGCAGAGTCTAGGAAGAATCCTCAGAATATGAGGGCGTCAACTTCTGCTCCTGTCAGAGCCAACTATCAAACAAGGTCCAAGACCAAACAGCCAGAGTCTTCTTCTGAATCAGAATCTGAATGGGATTCTGATTGGAAAGAATTCTTGAGGACATATGTTCCACCTAGGGAAGAGTTCCCGTCCTTACCTTCTGATTCTCATCAGCTAGATTTAGAACTAGCTGTTTCTGATGTAGAATCCAAGTGAAAAAATTGGATAGAACTTATGTAATCAACAATATCTTTGAATAAAACTCATGATTTAGTTTTGAAAAACTTATTTGATATTTGTCTCAAAACATTTATGAATGCATAATATAAATAACATAAGATGAATAAAGATATAAACAAACACAAAAGATAGAAAGATAATCAACAGAGTACTTGAATGAAATGAGTTCAACAAAATTACAAACAAAAAAATATCAGGAAATAAAAAATAAATTAAAAGAACATAGTGCATAGAATCCTAGGTTTTAAGGTGGAGGAGGAAGTCTTGCATTGATGCTCTGGAGAGTAGTGAGAATACTTGCCAACACAGTAGAGTGCTCATCAATTTTCCTTTGCATATTCTCTTGATTATCTCTGATGTATTGAGCATACTCTGGTGCATTCCTTTCAATATTTTCAAGCCTAGCTTGTTCAGCAACTATTCTAGCTTCTTCTGCCAGCCTAGCTTCTTCTCTAGCTTGAGCTTCTAGTCTCTCCTTCTCTATTCGTTCATCTTCCAGCCTCTTCCTTTCCCTTTCTTCAGCTTCTTTCTTAAGTCTCTCTTCCTCCTCCTTCCTGGCCAATTCATTTCTGAATTCCAAATCCTTAGTATAGGCCTCTCTGACAGATCTGATCATGAGCACCAGATTCTCTTCCATAAGGTCACACTCTTTGTTGATATGTGCTGATTCAATTGACCTGTTAGGAATAGCAGTGGACATTCTCCTAATGTTCTTGTCAACAGCCATTAGAAATTTAGAAATGTCATCCTGGGTTTGGTCTAAGGGTTCATTGGTGATTCTGGAAGGTAAGTGAGGAGGGACATAAATGCAGTCAAGAGATAGATCCTGCATTAGGTGTTTGAGGTGGTTGGTTTGATTAGGAGGGGTTTTCTGAATGACATCCTGATTCATGTTATCATTGATTTGCTGGACTTGTTTCTTGAGTGGTGTTGGAAGAGTAAATGAGTTATCCATAGCCACATGGTGTGGGGATTTCTCAGCATTATGTTCTTCAGAGTCAAGGTTGTGAACCACTTCAGCAACTGGTATGTGAGGTGTGGGTTCAGGTGATTTGTGGGTTTCATGGTCTGAGTGGTCATGTTCTGGTGAGGGTGTTTGTGGTTTGTTTTGGTCAGGCACTGGTGAGTGTATAACAACATTTTCTGGTGTGAGTTGCTCTTGTGCAATCTCACGATTTATGTTGGATTCATATTTGGCAGGATAAGGGGATGGTGTTCTGTCAGAATCTTCATCTTCGTCCAGATTTTGGATGACTGGTGCAGTACTACCAGAGGCTTGTGCTGCATCATTAGATATTCTGTTAATTTGAAATTCTGAAGGGTTGGTTGGGTGTGAGTTAAACTGCTCTGATGATGGTTGATTTTCTGAAAGATTTGACTCTTTCTTAAAACCAAATCCTTGAAAGATTCTATCATAAGCACGTTTAACTTTAACCTCTGGGGGATGTTTGAGTTTTTGAAAGACATTTCTATAACAATTGCTGTGAACAATAAATTGAGGAGACTTACCATCTACTGGTCCATACAGTTCAAATGAACTAGACTTATTCCTAAGAGCATCTCTTTCAGGAAGGTTCAACTTGTGATACATATCATCAAATTCTTTTGGATCAATTCCTGAGTCGTATGTATCCTTCAGAGCCTCTTGCTTCTTATTGAATTGTTCTACCTTTTCCAATGCTGCCTGAAAATCAGCTTTTTCTTTTTCTTCATCTGTCAGATCCTTCATGACAATCTTCTTGGCTCTTGGTTTCTTTGCTGATCTAGGAGCTGTAGTCTTCTGGGTCTTAGCCACCTTCTTACCAGCAGGACTCTTAGCAGTTTTTCTCTTGACAGGAAAGACTCTGGTTGGTTGTTCCAGAATCCTTGACTGTCTGACAGTTAAACCTGTAGGCTCTCCAGTACCTACTTCAGCACCTAGCTTCTTTAAATAGTCAGCATGCTCTTCTATTATCTTTCTAGCATCACTATCACTGACATGTACAAGCCTACATTCAGCAATGTTATCCTCAGTGTCTCTGAGCAGCAGGGGATGTGTTGGATGTACAATCTGGTTGCTTTTCACCAGTTTCAAATACCTTAGAGTAGTACTATTAACCACTTTAGAACTAGTCAGAAAGGTAGCATATCCTGGGAGAAACGGTTTGATTGCATCCAACAAACCACACTGCGCAAACATATGACTGAGCAGCCTTGAATGTCGAACAATAGATTTGGTAGATAGTATAGATTCAGCAAGATGAATAAAAATAAGCCTACCAATGTCCAGAAGGTTTCCTTTACCAACATGGAAAGTGAACAGCTTCTAAAAGTTTGATACTTGATCAGTACCTCCAAGTTTGGACATGATACTGTCAATCAGAATCTTGTAGATAACCTTGTAGTTGTTGGTCATTTCAAACTTGTCTTTTGGGTCAGCCTTAGGTTTGTAGATAAATTCCTCAACATCAGAACCTATTTCTTCAGCGTTTCTGATGATAAGGCCACCACTTTCCAACTTCAGAGCCTCATAGATGTGGCATAACCTGATTGAGATTCTGAATCCAGCAACGAATGATTCAATCTCGGTAGACACAAAAGGTTTCAATCCCATTTCCTTAGGGGTTTTACCTTCTAGTTCAGGTTTTTCTTTGATCATATCCTTGATCCTCTGAATATACTTATCCTTGGTTATAACGGACGCTTTCATCCAAAACTCTTTGACAAGCTCCGTATAAGTTGGTCCATTCATCACATCAAAATAGTAATCCATTCCTTGTTTCTTGAAAAGGTCTACGACTTCTGGAAAACCGTTTACTCTTAGTCCTTCAAGATCCACTGGATTTTCTATTGCAAGATTTAGGTCTTCGTATCTGTAGGAACGTTGATCTTTTGCAAACACAGAAGGAGTGGAGTACTGAGTAAGAATCATGCAAGCATCGACATTAAGAGTAGATGATGAAGCCATAGATGAAGTTTGGAAGTTATGGTTACTAAAGAGGGCGAAAGAAATTTCTCTGAGTTTTAGAAGAATGAAAGTGTAGGTTGTGAGAGTGCAAAAGTGTGAATGTGAACAGTTAGTGTGTTTAAATAGAAAGTTTCGCGCAAAAACAAGTACACAAACATAGGGGTAGTAGAGTCATTTACCTACCAGGTAGGAGTTAGAAATACTAATCATCATTAACCAACTTCTTTATCCTCTTGCAACAAGACACGTGTTTCAGAAAATTATTTAAATAACTGACACGTAAGTACAGGAAAACGAAAGGGTTTTTACAAAAGGTTTTTCCTTACGCGCCAGAACCATTCTCCTTCTAGCAGACTCTGATAGTCTATCAGAAGATGTTCTCATCACAACTTCTGATACAGAAGGTTCTGATGACTTCAGCTTCTGATTACTATAAGATTCTTACAACACAAATTTTTCATCAGAGTCTAAGTTAATCAGAGATTTCCATCATGTTCAGATTCTTTTTGATAAAATCAAAACGTTCAACAGCTAAAGGTTTTGTAAAGATATCAGCCCATTGATTTTCAGTTTCAATGAACTTGAGATCAATCACACCTTTTTGAACATAGTCTCTGATAAAATGATGTTTAATCTCAATATGCTTAGCTCTTGAATGTAAAATAGGGTTTTTAGAGAGGTGAATAGCTGCAGTATTATCACAATATAAAGGAATATTATTACTGCTTATTTGATAATCTTCCAATTGATATTTCATCCAAAGTAGTTGTGTACAACATTTAGCTGTTGATATGTATTCAGCTTCTGCTGTTGACATAGCTATGGTGGTTTGCCTTTTACTGGCCCATGAAATTAAATTCTCACCAATGAACTGACAATTACCACTGGTGGATTTTCTTTCAATTCTATCACCAGCATAGTCAGCATCACAGAATCCAATCAGCTTGTAGTCATTGGATCTCTGATACAGTAATCCAATGTTACAAGTAGCTTTCAAATACCTAAAGATTCTCTTCACAGCAGTGAAATGAGATTCTCTAGGGTCTGATTGAAATCTTGCACACAAACATACACTGAATAAAATATCAGGTCTTGAGGCAGTTAGATAAAGAAGAGATCCAATCATACCTCGATACAGCTTCTGATCAACTTTGCCTTCAGATTCTTCTTTGCTTAAGCTTGATGAAGGATGCATTGGAGTGTTCATGGGTTTGCAATCTTCCAAGTTAAATTTCTTCAGAAGATCTTTTATATATTTTGATTGATGAATGAATGTTCCTTTCTTTGTTTGATTTATCTGAATTCCAAGAAAGAACTTCAATTCTCCCATCATGCTCATCTCAAATTCATCCTGCATAAGCTTAGAAAAATTCTTGCACAAAGTGGCATTAGTTGATCCAAAAATGATATCATCAACATATATTTGAATGATCAAAATGTCTTTCTTAAGGGTCTTTTTGAATAGTGTGTTGTCAACTTGTCCTTTTTCAAAACCATTGTCAACCAAGAAGGTACTCAGTCTCTCATACCATGCTCTGGGAGCTTGTTTGAGTCCATAGAGTGACTTCTTTAGTTTAAATACATGGTCTGGATTTGTTAAATCTTCAAATCCATGAGGTTGTTTGACATACACTTCTTCAGCAATGACACCATTTAGAAATGCACTTTTTACATCCATCTGATATAGTGTAATACCATTGTTAACTGCATAGGATAGAAGTAACCTGATAGCTTCCAGTCTAGCTACTGGAGCATAAGTTTCAGTAAAGTCAATACCCTCTTGTTGACTGTATCCTTGTGCAACAAGTCTTGCTTTATTTCTTATTACTTCTCCTTGCTCATTCAGCTTGTTTCTGTATACCCATTTTGTTCCAATAATGTTCTTGTGCTTTGGTTTGGGTACCAGATCTCATACATCATTTCTCTTGAATTGATTTAACTCTTCTTCCATAGCAACTATCCAAGCATCATCTGATAGAGCTTCATTTGTTGTCTTAGGTTCAATCAGGGAAACTAGTCCAAAAAGAGATTCTTCATTTCTGAAGTTTGATCTTGTTTTTCTGGGACTATCTTTGTTTCCTAGAATAAGCTCTTCAGGATGTGAAGATTTGTACTTGAATGTGTTCCTTGGAATATCAGTTGCTTCAGAGTTGTCATCAGAAGTTTGATGATCTTGAGGAGCATCAGAAGGTTGAGCTTCATTAGAACCAGAGTCTACTATAGGTTCTGAATAGTCATTATATTCTTGAGCTTCATCTTCTGAATCATCAGATCCTGAAATGTCTATAACAGGCTCTGACTTTTTATCATCAGGCTCTTTGTCATCAAACTTTACGTGCATTGATTCTTCAACTGTATTAGTTTCAGAATTATACACTCTGTATGACTTAGAGCGTTCAGAGTATCCAATGAAGATACCCTTACAAGCTTTAGAGTCAAATTTCTTAAGATGGACTTTATTATTCAGAATGTAACAAGTACAACCAAATTGATGAAAATAAGAAATATTGGGTTTTCTTCCTCTAAAGAGTTCATATGTTGTTTTATTTAGAATAGGTCTTATATAGATTCTATTCTGAATATAACAAGCAGTGTTAACAGCTTCTGCCCAAAAGAATTTTGCCAAATTGTTTTCATGCATCATGGTGCGTGCCATTTCTTGTAAAGATCTATTCTTTCTTTCTACAACTCCATTTTGTTGTGGAGTTCTAGGAGAAGAGAATTCATGGAGAATTCCATGTTCTTCACAAAATTTTTCAAAAGGTTCATTTTCAAATTCACCACCATGATCACTTCTTACTTTCAAAATTTTGGAATCCTTTTCATTTTGAATTTGTGTGCAGAAGATGCTAAACACTTCATATGTATCATCTTTAGTTCTCAGAAACTTAACCCAAGTCCATCTACTATAATCATCAACTATGACTAATCCATACTTCTTACCATTGATTGAAGCAGTACTTACTGGTCCAAGAAGATCAATATGTAAGAGTTCTAAAGGTCTAGAAGTAGAAACAATGTTTTTGGTTTTGAAGGAACTTTTGACAATTTTCCCTTTCTGACAGGAACCACAAAGAGAGTCTGAGTGATATTTAATTTTAGGAAGACCTCTGACAAGATTGTCCTTGCTAAGCTTAGAGATTAACCTCCAGTTAGCATGACCCAATCTCTTATGCCAGACCCATTTTTCATCACTCAGTGTTAGAAGACAAAGTACTTGTTGTTCCTTAAGATCAGAAAAATTGACTTTATAAACATTGCCTTTTCTAGAACCTTTAAATACTATGGATTTATCAGAGGTTCTGATTACAGTACATGAGTCCTTATTAAACATGACATCATAATTACTATCACATAATTGACTTATGCTAAGTAAATTGTGATGTAGTCCATCTACTAACCAAACATCAGAAATTGACAAAGAAGAATTACCAACTGTACCTATACCAACTATCTTTCCCTTCTGGTTGCCACTAAACCCTACTGTTCCTCCCTCTTGTTGATTCAGGGTGTGGAATAAGAGCTTGTCTCCTGTCATGTGACGTGAGCAACCACTGTCTAGATACCAAGAGCTTTCTTTTCTTCTTTGGGTGCATACCTGCAGCATACACTATTTCAGATTTTGGTACCCATACTCTGATGGGTCCTTTTTGGTTAGTTTTGAGAATCTTATTCTTCTTGTTTGAGTATTCAGAATATCTGGAGTCAACAGAGCCTTTAGAAAAAGATTTAGGCTTATGTTGTCTCTGAGACTTTCCTCTTGAGTGTGTCAGAGAACCAGTTACCAAGTTTGCTTTAGAAGTACTAGTGCCCCGCTTATCAACAGACTTTGGTACTCTGATAGCTTTAACTTGAGTAGACATGGGTACTGAAGTGAGGGGAACCTGGGTTTTAACAAACTTAGGTTCAGAGGATGAGTCATCTTCTGATACCTTATCTTGTGGTTCCAAGGTCACAAGAGTACCAGACACAGTCAGAGGTTCTGAAGTACCCTTAGTAAAGTTTCAATAAGATTCAGAGGGTGACTTGCTTAATAAGACAGGGTTGTTTGATTTCCCCACATCAGAAGATGTAAGAGAACCAAGTCCTTGTCTTTTATGATAGTTGCTAAGTCCACCATGAATTATGGAAGTTATCCTAGTTTTGTCAATGTTATGGTGAACAAACTCTTGAAGAGAAATTTCATACTCATCATAGAGTTTGTGACATGTTCTACATCCAGTCTCAAGCACTTTAATTGTTTTAAGAGATTTTTGATAGTTTGCTTGAGTCTGGCTGAGATTTTCGTTTAGCAGCTTCAATTTTTGTTTAGAAAAATCTAGCTCACTCAACTTTTCCATGTACTTCACCATTACATCTTTCAAAGCTTTGGTCATTTGAGTGTTAGACATTTTAGAAATTACCTCTTCAATATCGTCTGTGTCAGACTCTGAATCATTTTCATCGTTTGACTCACCAGTGGCCATAAACGCTAGGTTTGCTTCCTCAGAGTCTTCATCCTCTGATAGTTCATTAATATCCTCTCATGTTGCCATCAGACTCTTCTTGGCTTTGTTCTTGATTGTACTTTTCCTTCCTTTACCCTTGGAGTTGAGTTCAGGACAATCAGCCATAAAGTGTCCAGGCTTATGACAATTGAAACAATTTTTTGTGTCATCCTTCTTCTCTTTGCTAGTGCTGTTCCTTGACCCAAATTCTCTGATTGGAAAATTTTTGCCTTTCCTTACTGACCACTTTTGAAACTTCTTGGTCAAGAGTGCAAAGATATCATCATCTGATCCATCTTCTTGGTCATCTATGAAAGATTCCTCTGCTTCAGATTCTACAACTTTGGCTTTCAGAGCCTTAGATGAAACTGAAATAGATGGCAAGGCCACAGATTTTAGTTTCTTCTGAGGCTCATCAGAAGATAGTTCAATCTCATGACTCATGAGTGAACTTATCAATTCCTCCAAGCTAAGTTTGTCCAAATCTTTAGCTTCCTGAATAGCTGTTACCTTAGGCCTCCACCTTGAAGGTAAGCTTCTCAGAATCTTTCTTACATGATCAGAAGTTGTATAACTTCTCTTCAGAACTTGGAGACCAGCCACTAGAATCTTGAACCTAGAGTACATAGATTCAATATTCTCATCATCCTTCATTCTAAAGAGTTCATACTGTTGGATCAAAAGAGTAGCCTTTGCCTCTTGAACCTGTTTGTTTCCTTCATATGTGGAACACAAGGAGTCATAAATACTTTTGGCAGTGGATTTGTCAGTGATCTTGAGATATTCATCATGAGATATACAACCAATAAGGAGATCCTTGACCTTGTGGTGTTTCTTGTAAGCCTTCTTGTCTGTAGGAGTGAACTTCTTTCTTTCTTCAACAGATAACTTTCCCTTTTCATCAAGTCCTTGAAAAGTTACCCCTTCTTCAACTAAGTCCCAAAGCTCATCATCTAAACCAATAAGATGACTGTAGATTCTATCTTTCCACCAGGAAAAAGTAGATGCATCTCCATTGAACTTTGGTGCTTTGTTGTTTGTCTTATCTTCAACATCATAGTCATAAGAAACTGCTTTCAAGCTACCACTTCCAGATGATTCAGTCATGGTGTTTTTCAACAAGAAACTGTCTCACTGTTAGGTGATAAAAACAGAACCGGGCTCTTGATGCCAATTGAAGGTGTGAAAAACACAAGAAGGGGGGGTTGAATTGTGTTTTGGTAGTTTGAAAATTTCTTCAAAGTTATAAATAACTTGTCAGAGTTTGCAGCGGTTTAGAAAACAAAACACAAACAATCAGACTTTAAAGAGAGAAAGAAAAGGAGAGAAAGATAGAGACAGAGATTTTATACTGGTTCCTCTCACAAACCGAGAGTAGTCCAGTCCTCTTGTACTTCCAAGAGAGTTCACTATAATCACAAAAGATTACAAATGCTCAAGCACAAAAGCAAGAGACTTCCAATGCTCAAGTTAACAAACAAGAGACTTCCTAATGCTCAAGCACGCAGGCAAGAGACTTCCAAACACAAAGTTAAGAAAAACAGAGTCTGAACAAATTGATATGAGAATCAATGTTCAGTAACAATAAAATACAACTTTTGATACAAGACTTAACTTAGAATCTTAATACAAGAATTCTAAGGTTCAACTAATGAGAAAACAGAAGCTGAAGC
This sequence comes from Trifolium repens, assembly GCA_030408175.1. NCBI lineage: Eukaryota > Viridiplantae > Streptophyta > Magnoliopsida > Fabales > Fabaceae > Trifolium > Trifolium repens. The sequence continues at coordinate 8,562,908 of CP125841.1, forward strand.
TGGAGTCTTGGATTTTAATATGAGTTCAAGTTGTATTTGAAGTTTTGTGCTTTTAGGACGTTTTTGGCAGAGTAACAGCTCGTTCAAATTGTTCAAAAGTGTTATATCCTAAAGCTTCAAATCTGCTCCTATTTATAGACGAAGGTGGAGCGTATTTTGATTTGAAATTATGCGGTGAGGTTGTGTCAGCTGTAGATAGTACCATTCTTTAACCAAATCAGGTAACCTTGAATACGATCAATCTTGGGGATAACATTTTAGCCAAATCCGGTAAATAGTTCGTACAATAGTACTAACGTCACTATTCTGTGGATAAGATTGATTCTTCCAGCTTTTGAGATGTCAGAGGATGATGATGATATTCAATAATTGTTGCAGAGAATGTTCTTCTGACAAAACGGCTCTCACTGCTCTTATCAGAGTCTGATGTCTTCAAACCTCAGATTCTGAAAACTAGCTTCTGACGTGAATAAAGGTTGCATCTTCTGATGACTTAAAAACTTGGTCAGAATTTGCTTGACACATCAGAGCTTCCAACGTGCTTCTGGTGAATATAAAAAATAACTTGTATATCTGCACACTTGGATCAAATAATCAGTATACCCTAATGTATATTAATATTTTTGTTATCATCAAAACTTAATTGGGTCATATCAGAACCTCTTTTGTTCCAACACGTGCTAGGGAAAAAGTTTATGCACCATAACCACTTCCGGTTTGCTACATGATTTGAAGAGAAAAAAGGGAGGAAAAAAAGTTTGTTACCTATTTTTTTGGATTTATCAAATTCTGTCAAAAAAAATATATTTCTTACTAAAAGATAGGATAAAACTTGTTTTGAATGATGATTAAAAGATTAGATTTTTTTTATATAAGATAAGGTTAGTTTTTTTAAAAAAAACGTGTGATCAAGTATCTATAAATAACAAGCAATGCAATAGTTGATAGCATACAAAAACTAATCAAATATCTTATTTTCTTAAATCATGGCTTTTACTCGAAAACTTCTCTTGTTTCTCACATTGTTCATTCAAGTGAAAGAGATACAACCATGTATCTTCGCAAATCATGGAACCATTCATACTATCCAAAAGAATCAAAACCCTACCGCCACAACATCATGCAACACATACACTTTCCCAAACAACCTCAGGTACGCAACATGCAATGATTTGCATGTATTAGAATCCTCTTTGCATTGGAACTACTATCCAGAAATTAGCAAAGTTGATATTGCATTCAAGAAAAATAATGCAAAGGATTCAAGTTGGATTGCTTGGGCCATAAACCCTACTTCAAAGGGTATGATAGGATCACAAGCCCTAATCGGTTATCGAAGATCCGATGGAAATTTCAAAGCGTATACCTCATCAATAACAAGCTATGAAACTAGGTTACAAGAGGATAACCTTAGTTTCCCCGTTTACAATGTTTCAGGAATGTACATAAATGGTAGTATGATTGTTTTCGCTAGTTTGGAACTTCCTACAAATGTGAGTTTGGTTAATCACGTCTGGCAAGAAGGACTAGTTTCTAATGATGGCAGTTTGAGTGCACATACTATGACGGGACCTAATATTCAAAGTTTTGGAACTTTGGATTTTAAATCAGGAATTGTCTCTAGCAATAATGTCGGTGGAAAAGTGAAGTCAAAGACCATACTAAGAAATGTAAGTATAGCATGCTCATTTATTTTATTTTATTTTTCTTTTTAATTTAGGTGATCATCTTCTTTTTTTGATCGATGACATATATCATATAAATATGGAGACTCTAAAAATTGTCAATTTTATTTTTTGTCAAACCACCTTAATGACGAGATTGTAGGTTTGTTAACGTTGTTAATCTTCAAAACAAAATTAGATAAACAAACTTTTCTTTGGAACGGTTTTCGTAAGAAACTTAATTTTTCTTTTTTAAAGCTAAGCAACTTGAGTTGTTTTTTTGGTAAGCAACTAGTATATTTTAAATTTGTTATCTTATCTTCATTACATAATTTCATGTAAATCAATCACGATGAAACGGTTATTTATAAAGATAACCTTACTTTTAAGAAACATTTTCTGCATTACTTTTTTGTTTATATATTATTATTTTTAATGATACATATATTTTCTCATGAAATAGTAAAGATATTTTTTTATTATTATTTAAATATTTGTTATGCTAAGTTTTTAAACTAAAAAATAAATTGAAAATAATTAAATGACATTTGTTTTCTTGTTATTTAGATTATTAATTCTGTACACTTTTTAATTGCTATAATAGTATATATTTTCCATTTAAAAAATATATTATTAATTAATTACTAACTCTTTGTCTCAACAGGTACATGGAATTCTGAATGCTATAAGTTGGGGGACACTAATGCCAATTGGAGTAATATTAGCTCGCTATTTGAAGTCATTTGATGGATCAATAGGACCAATATGGTTTCAATTGCATAGAGCATGTCAATCTCTAGCATTATTAATTGGCACTATTGGTTTTGGCACTGGTTTATATCTTGGAAAGCAACCAGGACAACATGACACTCCACATAGATGTGTTGGAATCACTCTAATGACTTTAGCACTATCTCAAGTTTGTGTTGCATTTTGTCGTAGGCCAAAGAAGGATCACAAGTATAGAATATGGTGGAACATTTTTCATATAATAGTTGGTTATTCAACTATTGTCTTAGCCATATGGAATGTCTTCAAAGGCTTTGACATATTGGTTTATAGACTAAAAGGTATTGATGTCATGTGGAAATATATCTATGCTTGTGTAATTGGATTTTTGGGTTTAAGTGCTTTTGTTTTAGAGGTGGTAACTTGGATTAGGTTATGGATTAAGAAGAAGAGGACGACCCAAGGACTTGGTGTATAGGTTAAAGGGTTCTTTATCGTTATTGTACTCTTTCCTTATGGTTGTTTTGTTTATTTGTCGTTCGATTCGAGTATTTTATACTTGTAATATAATTTTGAAAGCAAATAAAAGCTACTCATTCTTGTCATTTTCTTTATAGACAAGTTTATAAGACTTTTGATAAACAAAAAGTTATTTTAATATTTTAAATAATTTGTATTTGAGATAAAATCGTGTCTTATGATATAGTGATGGATAAGAATTTTAGTTTGTTATCTAGTGTCTTGATCTTCAATTTGTCTAGTCCCAAAGAAAATCAAACACATTACGTACACTAAGAGTTATCTTAGAGCATCTTTAGTGGGAGTAAGTTAACTGGGTAAACTAAGTTACTTTTTGTGGGTTCAAAGTAATTTGTAGGATTTAATAAATTTATAGTTGATTTTAATAGTTTTTACTTTAATAATGGTGGTTGCTTATAAAGAATCAAAACTTGACCCCACATGTTTTATTTTTTTTATTTGTAATTAGTTTTGATTCAAAGTTAAAATTGTGTGTAAAAAAAATATAAGCTACAACTACAATATTTAATATTTATATGAAGTAACCATTTGAATAAATATATGGTCATTGGTGTTTTATCCTTTCAATTTTTCTATGAATAAAATAAGAGTAGTGATATTTGGACACCCAATTTTGGTACAACTTTTTGGGACAACTCTTTTTCCCTCTTCCTTTGAGAATAAGACAATAAAAAGAAAGAAATGGGGAGATAATAAGAATACAGTGAGAGTATGAGAGATAAAGATGTCTAAATATTGTACAAAAATGGTTGTACAAATATCATTTCTCATAAAATAATAATTATTTGGCTTCAAATATTATTAGTTGCCGTTGGTGTATGTGAAGAAAACTTAATACACCTACTTTTCCATGTCACACATTCACATTGCAAATTCCTTATTGTTTGCATTGGCTATTAGCAATATGGGTGTTAGTTGACCCGCACTATTGTTGCTCTTAGAGATTTATTATTGATCAATGGTGTAAAAAGTAAAATACAAATTACAGTAAATGAATAAAATTTAATCACTTTTCGAAATTCTTTTTTTTTTAAGAGAAAATAAATTAAAAATATTTTAGAAATAAATTTTCGAAAAACAACTAAAACATGAAAATGTGATAGGGAGGGGCATGTGGGGTACTGAATTGTATGGGTGGAGGTAGTAATAATACCCAAAGTCTGAATCACTAGATTATGGGCTTAGACGATCCAAGCCTGCAAAACAAAATAAATTAAAAAAAAAATAGAAAATAAAATAAAACTAAGGATAATTCGTTTTCACAACACAATCTTTTAGCTTTCAAGAGAAGAGGTTTCAATTTCAATGGCAGTTTCTTCTCTATCAGCAACATTTGTTCCTTCTCTTTCTCAAACCAATTCTTCACCATTATTATCTTCTAAACCTAAGTTCCAATCTTTAACCTTTCTCAATGGTAACCCAAAATCTCTTCGATTATCAACCGTTGTTCATGCTGCTCCAGAAGTGTTGAATTCTGAGGTAACAAAAGATTCTTGAATTTACATTTTTACCCTTGTCTTCCATTTTCATTCATGTTTATATATTGTGTTGGATAATGATGAACCTTGAGGCATGTACACTAGACACGACACTGATACGTAGACATTTGATAGTAAACATTGAAGTGCGGGTTTGGTTATGCGGTGAGAAAAATTGATTTTGAGTTAATTGATTTTGTAAAATTGATTCAGACTAAAATTGAGTTGAAAGTGAAATAATTTATATTTGGATACATTCATTTAAAATTGAGTATATAAATAAATTTCAGTGTAGAAATCAATTCTAGAATGAGAAGCTACAATTTTTAGCTTCAAGTTGAATCAATGAGAAACCAAATATGTCAAAGTCAATTTTACACCTCTAGAATCGATTTTGACCCCTCTAAAAGTGGAACCAAACATACACTGAGCTTTTTTTCCTCTACAATTGTTGTCATACGTGATTTGTGTTTGGATACATTTATGAATTGTAGACTATAAATCAATTGTAGAGGCAGGAACTTCAAATTCAAGTTTTAAGTTAGAATCCATTTTGGAGGCAAATCAATTATACTTAGAAAACATTTTGCTCATCTAAAAGTGGAATGAAACATATACTATGAAAATAGAAGTGAGTTAGTGTATGACACTGACACATGTCAGACACTGGATACACCTTCAATCTATTGATACATAGGTAGTGAGGACTTAAGAGTTTCTCATTGCTTGATTAATTATGTTTATAAAATGTCTAAATTGAAAATATGAAAAGTAATGAGGGTTGAATATACATAACTAAGCTTTATGGAGAAAGGGAAAATGAAAAAAAATTATGGCAATGTTGTGTCAATTTTTTTTGTAGTTTAATATGTTGATTATTGAGTGTGCTTAGTAAATACGAGTTACACTGGTTTCAACATTGTTATGGTTTAGATTGCCCTGCTTTTTTCTGAATGTTTTGAACTATTTTAAGTTAGTAGGTTGATGAGTTGGTTTAGATAAATACGAGTATCCTTGGTGATGAAAATGCCTTGGTGTTTTAGGTTGATGAGTTGGAGACTCCAAGCACTTCATCAATTACCATTGGGGATGATGCAGACATGGTATGTTGATCGATCGATTCACTATTTTCAAATTTTGGTTGATATTTGTTGGTTTTTGGGTTTTTTTCTAATGTGATGCTCAAATTCCAAATGTGCATTTTACACACTAATTGAATATGTAAATGTAATAGTAATGAAATTATAATCTAAGTTGATAAGTCAGGTAATAGGTTAATGATGCTACCCACAGTATGGCATAGTTTCTGGACAATTTGACATTTTTCTCAGTATTATTAATGATTTGTAATGCATGTATGTGGATATTTGATAATTTTTCTATATTCTTGTGTAAAACTTGTATCATGAAGTTTTCTTGAAGGGTTATAAAAATTACATGGTCACGTGTTTTGCAATTTGATATGATTCAATATGATTGAGCAAGAGCACGCAAATGATTTCAATCCAACAATTCAATCATTCCACACAATTTGGCAATTATATGATGTAACATATATGGCTTTGCATCATGCATGAATTGGTGTGATTTTTGTTCACTTTTATGATGGAATGCTTTAGGAGTAAATACCAAATTTATTCTTAAAATTTAAGGGTTGGATGAAGGTAGCCCCTTACGTTATCAATATTCCAAAATGGTCCCCTGAAATCGCAAACCCTTAATCAAGTTTATCCCTCAATTTTGATCTGTTATCCAGTGGATCCCTCACATTATTCACTTAGTTTAAAATTAATCTCAGATATTTCCAACTTAATGTCATTCTAGTCCAGACAGATATCAACGAGGGAACAAATTTGATTAAAACTGTACTATTTCAGGGATTGTTTTGGAATATCAATAATGTAAGGGACTAAATTCATACTGTCCTATAATTTCAAGGACTAATTTGAGTATTTACTCCATGATTTAGTGTTTGCTGTTTCTTTCTTTTCTTTTTCTCTCTTTTTGTTTTATTTCATCGGTTTTCATCCAAGAACCTAAAGGTCGGAGAAGTTTACATTGTTGATGAAAAGGAACTGAAGGAGTTATACTTAGTACACCTTATTTTATTATTCCGGTGATTTGTTATCATTATTCTGAAACAACTTAATAAGGTTTTATTATCCTAAGGCTTTGTGCATTTACTTAATATAGATTCGGCATCACCTGTTAGATTATTTTTTATGGATTTTTGTTATCTATTATACAGGTAAAATGATCCAAAAGCAACTTAAAGTTTTGTGACTTAGAATATTAATTTTAAGGATGGTTTGATTTTTTCGTATGTAAACAGAAATTCGAATAACATTTCATGACATGCTTATTATATTCCGTGAATTCTCATATAGCCCTATCATATGATGATTTTGTTTCTTTCTTTCCATTCTTAGATGGCACCAAAGCAGAAAATCAGAATCAAGCTTAGATCTTACTTGGTGCCCTTGATAGAGGATTCTTGCAAGCAGATATTGGATGCAGCAAGAACTACCAATGCAAAAACAATGGGTCCTGTTCCTTTACCAACCAAGAAGCGAGTTCACTGTGTCCTTAAATCTCCACACGTACACAAGGATGCTCGATTCCATTTCGAGATCAGAACTCATCAGCGTGTCATTGATATTCTCTATCCTACAGCTCAAACAATAGATTCTCTTATGCAGCTCGATCTTCCTGCTGGTGTTGATGTCGAGGTCAAGCTCTGAAGATATTTGCTTCAGGTTTATAAGCATCTTGAATATGAGTCAACTTCAACTTGCTACTAATAGCAAAAGAGTAGATAATTGGCAGATATCATGTATTTCACTCTCTCAATCTATATTTCTTTGAACAATGCAAACGATACTTTTGTTTGCTTTCACGTTCTGTCTTCACTAAGTTTTTAGAAAATTTATCCTTGTTGTTGCATAGATATTTCATATTTGCATATCCTATCCTATTCAATGTAATGTAAGTCTTGTAGTATGACACAGCACAATTATGTTATTCTTCCAAATTATGCACATGGAATTTTTTTTACTGAGTTGAAATGCTATTTCTCTGTCTCAAATTCTGTAACTTACCCTTTTTTCGATAATTCTCTTATTCGTATTTCGATCTACATTGCATTTAATTAGTCTTTCTACCTAAGTACTACTATAATAAATAAAGGCATATTAGGAAACAATAGATACATGAGATGGTGAGCATGTATGCTGATGGAATTCATGAATGACATTCAATTCTATAGTACTACCTAATTGATGTTTTGTTTTCAGTTTCTATTGTTGATATCATGTCTAGTTTATGTTATTTTTTATGTTCCTTTTAGTTTCAATTGTACTATCATATCAAATGAATGGATTATTTTCATGGCTTATTGACCTATTGTTCATATGCACCATAATTAGGGCATTTGTCTCCTCAGTTGGCAGCTGATCTTTTGGCATGAGACTGCCTTCAGTAATAAGATATCATACCTGCCTCAAAAATGTGCAATTTTAAGAATCAAACTCGGATTATTTATTTTGAACGATCTATGTTACCAACTCTTCCAAATCAAGAATGGTTTAATTTTTTCTCCTATGTTATTCTTTAATCAAACCAAATTCTGAATGGTTAATTTTCCTCTTATTCTCTCTATTTTCTTCTTCCATTATTATTATTATTATTATTATTATTATCATTCCCCAAATTTGAACATGTTTAATTTCGATTATAGAATCCAAATACACCCTAAAAACCCACCTATGGAATTTTTATTAAAATAATAAGGATAAAAGTTGAAGAAAAAATATAAGCTATAAGCTATTTGAAATCATGTTTGCAAATAAACTATAAATTAGTAAAGTTATAAGCTTCTGATGAAAAGACTATTACTCCCTCCATCCCATATTATAAGCAAAAAATATCATTTTTTTTTGTCTCAAATTGTAAGCAAAAGCAACTCATTTTCATCATTTTTAAGATTCACTTTTACTTACTCTCATAAAATTTAATACAAATTGCATTTAATATACTCTCTCTCTTCTTTTCCCCATAATCAATAACCAATAAAATTTCTCTTTACATCTTCCTATGAAACTTATTTCAAGAAAAACACAAAAAATCATACTTCAAATTATCACATTTCACTTTTCTTAATAAGTGTGATTTATTTTTTTTTGCTTACGATATGGGACGGAGGGAGTATTACCAAACAGTTCTTTTAATTATACTCCCTTCATCCTTAATTATAAGCAAAAGTCAACTTTTCAGATTCATTGAAAAAGTGATGTATCTGGACTATAATGAAGGTCAAATACATCACTTTTTCAATGAATCTGAAAAGTGAACTTTTGCTTATAATTAAGGATGGAGGGAGTAAGTCAGTTTTTTTTATCTTACCAAACATACCCTTGAACATTTCTTCAAAAAAGGGATTAGTACTTATGAGCATCTTGAACAACACCAACCCGTGAGTTAAATTTCTTCAAAGTTGTACTGTCAAGTTTAGCAGTATACTACTCCATCAATGTGAAAGCTGCATGAATCACTGCACATGGCGCTTAGTACGTGTTGCTTATTTTATGACAATTCCTCGAGACATGTGCGTATTATTTCTTCATTAAAAAACAATAATTTTGAAGATAAGTTGATTAAAAAAAAGATTTCATGCGGCCATAAGTTTGAAGCAATCAGTCAAAATTTTGATTGTTTTAAAGGTAAAAATATCAAACTTGAAATATGAATTATTTCATCTTAATCCAATAACAACGACTCTGAAGAATATAAATGAATCAAATTGCCTGCTACAGACGATACAGATTAGTAATGTGAACTTTTAGTGAATCTATGCAGATTGAGCAAGAATCCAAGAGAAGCTTTGCTTAAAAGCAATCCATAACATGCGTAAGAATCTTTGAAAAACAAAATAGTAATAATGATAACTAGTATTCTCGGAGCACTAGTTAAAAAATTAAAAGAAATAAATTTTACATTAGAATTTAGAACAAGCATTTTATATTTTTAAAAATTAAAATATAAAAGTTTCAAGACTTATTTATGTTTCAGGAACACTAGTTAGCATTTTTTTAAATGATGCGAAAAAGATAGTACTTACTAAGAGACGATGGCAGTAACAGTGTGCATCAATAAAGCCATGTCTTTCATTATGCGTGAGAATCTTATTTGTTGCGAGTATATGGCTTTAATAGTTGAACTTTATGATAACTTTATTTACTAGTAGCTTTTAAAAAGATAAGTTTGTAATAACGATGAATTGGTCAAAGTGGTAAAAACTTTGATACTCTTAAACATATAGTTAGGAGTTCAAGTTCAACTCCTGGTTCGTGCGTATAAAGAAAATTCAGTTAGGAGGTGAGAATTCATCTTGTGTGTTCTATAGATTTCCCGATGGAGATTAATTATCGTTAATGGCGGTGAAAACTTTCCACCAATATCATGATAACAAAAAATATATAAGTTTTTGTTTCCTTATATTCCCATCAACATAGTAGTTATACTATCAAAGAGCATCTCACTAATTGCAATAAGTGTGTGTTTCCCAAACAACCTATTCAGCATCTGTTGTAAGAACACAACACAAGTATGTTGAAATAGATATTTACAAGAAAATCTCAACTCTAACAATTACATTTCATAAATCATGACTATTGAACATTTGTTCATTCCATTTGACATCACTCTATTACATTAATCACTTCACCATTCAACCAGTTATTAGTTTTACACACTATTTCTCCAAACAATGGACCCTTACCAGAACAGCATCAGAAAAAGAAATGAAGCAAAAGCACAAGCACGTTTGAGAAGAAAGACATTCCTACAAGAAAGGAATGCAAAGAAACACAAGACAGTGCACAAAAAAAGCAGTGGCAGTCAAAACCAAAAAGAGACTCAGCCAAGGTTATTTCAATTCCCTTCACAGCCTGCAATAACTTCTCAAATGTTGAATCAGAAGAATCACCACAATCAGAATTCAATTAGTAACACCATCACAGATTCTCAAATGTATACTCGGCCGAGGTTATTGCAAAACACTTGGCAGCCTAAAATGTATACTCAGGCAAGGTTATTTCAAAGCACTTCACAGCCTGCAATAACTTCTGAAATGTTGAATCAGAAGAATTACCACAATCAGAATTCAATTAGGGACATCAACTCTAATTCTCAGCCAAATACTAGGCAAGAATCACCATATCATCAGAGGATAAAAACTGTGGCTGGTATTAATTCCTTGTGTGTCAATCTAATGAGCAAGTTTGGAGATATGAATTCAAATGTTGCATCATCTACATCAAACCTTAATTTGCCAACTGCCACAAGTATGAATACTTCAAGTACAGAAACACATGTGGAGAAAGAAAATGACAGTGATTCCTCTGAAGGTACTAATAACAACATCATATGACATTATTAATAAAAATATGTGTGTCTACTTCTGTACTGATCCAATGTAAAAAAAATAAAACATTCTTCAGGTTCAAGTGATGATAGTTGCTCAAGTCTAGATGAGGAAGAACCGGATACAAATCACAAGTCTATGGGTTATGGCATTCTTCCTGAAGGTAGTTTAAAAACATTAATTTGAAGTTCGCAACAATACAATGGTATAGTTGATATTATTTTGGTGTTATTCTTTATAGGTTATTATGATGTTGGTGATCCACTAATTGAATGTGAGTATTGCGGAGCAAAAATGTGGTACCAAGAGAGAATGGGAAAAACTAGACATTCTGCAATTCCTAAGTACCAACTATGTTGCGGAAATGGAAAGGTTCAACTTCCACTCTTGAAATCACCACCTCCATTTCTTCAACATCTTCTATTTGATCGTGATTCATCAGTTAGCAAGAAGTTCCAGCAGAACATCAGAGCTTATAACACGATGTTTGCATTCACTTCATCAGGCGCAAAGCTGGATAACAAATTTAATAATAGTAGAGGGCCACCAACAATCAGAATGCATGGTCAATCATGCCATAAAATAGGAAGCTTATTGCCTATGCCGGGACAATCACCAAAATTTGCACAGCTTTACATTTATGATACCGAAAATGAAATACAAAATAGACTTCATTGGTTAAGGTATGCACACATGCCTGTTTATCATATAATTAATTTATACTTCATATAACCAGACGAATAAATGTATTCATAAGCCGTATATTGTAACCACTCTTTACAATTAATCTCTTTTAATAATCTGATTTATAGGAACAATAACAACATTGATCCAAATATTGTTTGCAAATTGTCTGAAATGCTTTATCAGCATAATATACATACAAAGTCTTTTCGGATGGTAAGAGAAAGATTGAATCAAGGTAATGTAAACAATTTGAAGCTAAGGTTGATTTCTCAGAGGTATACTGATGGTAGAATATACAATCAACCCACAGTGTCCGAGGTAGCTGCTCTTATTGTTGGTGATGTTGATACTGCTTCAAAAAGAGACATAGTAATAGAGACTCAATGTGGAAAACTTCAAAGAATAGATGAATTTTATGCAAGCTATCTGGCCTATCAATATCCCTTAATTTTTCCTTATGGTGAGGATGGCTATCGACGCGACGTGCCTCATAGAGATGAAGGAAATTCTAAGAGCAGAAAAAGGAATTGGCTGAGTATAAGAGAATGGTTTGCTTTTAGAATTCAATCTAGAACAGAGGAAGCACAAACTTTACTATGCTCAAGAAGACTATACCAACAATTTCTAGTTGATGGATTCACTATGTTGGAGTCTGAGAGAATCAACTGGCTGAGGAAAAATCAGTCAAAACTACGAGTTTCTAAATATCGTAGTCTGAATGAAACTGGTCACCATACTCAAACTCAAGGGTCAACCAAAGGAAAGAGAGTAATATTACCTTCATCACATGTGGGAAGCCGTAGATACATGGATCAATTATATTTTGATGGAATGGCAATTTGTAGCTATGTTGGTTTTCCTGATCTTTTCATTACATTTACCTGTAATCCCAACTGGCCAGAAATTCAAAGAGTGTTAGGACCGATAAATTTGAAAGCACATGATCGTCCTGATATAATATCAAGGGTATTCAAAATGAAATTGGATGAGCTCCTATCAGATTTGACCAAGAAAAATGTGCTTGGGAAAGTTCTTGCATGTAAGTTTATTATTGTTAATGCACACAACATACTATACAATATTATTTTATCTACAAGCATTGCACACTAACAAACTTCACTTTCAGATATATACACCATTGAGTTTCAAAAGAGGGGATTGCCACATGCACACATACTTATATTTCTACATCCATCTAGTAAGTATCCCACTCCTGATGATATTGACAAGATCATTTCAGCAGAGATACCCGATCAAGAACATGAGAAAGAGTTATATAATTTGGTTAAAAATTTCATGATTCATGGTCCATGTGGTTTATCGCATAAACCATCACCTTGCATAAAAGAGGGGAAGTGCTCAAAATATTATCCTAAGAAGTACCAAAACTCAACATTTATTGACAAAAATGGTTATCCAGTGTATAGACGAAGGGACAATGGTCACACAATTGTCAAGAATGGTGTTTCACTCAGTAACAAAGATATTGTACCATACAATCCTATGTTGCTAATGAAGTACCAAGCACATATCAATATGGAATGGTGTAACCAAAGTAGATCCATAAAGTACTTATTCAAGCACATAAATAAAGGTTATGATAGGATAACAGCTGTTATTGCTCCAACACAAGACAAAGATTCAACTCAAAGTGGTGGTAACATTGATGAGATCAAACAATACTTGGATTGTAGGTATGTGTCACCAAATGAGGCATGTTGGAGAATTTTTTCATTTCCAATACATGGTCGGAAACCAGCAGTTGAAAGGTTGCACTTTCATATTCCAAGTGAGCAGCTAGTCTACTTTAACGATTATGAGCAGATTGATGATGTCCTGTTGAAGCCAAGTGTCACTGAATCGATGTTTACATCTTGGATGCAAGCAAACAAGATTTACCCCCAAGCCAAAAATTTGACTTACGGCCAGTTTGTTTCTAAATTTGTATATGTTAAGAAGAAAAGGTCATGGAAACCACGTAAGACAGGTCATACTATTGGGAGGCTAATTTGGGTTCCTCCAAGTACCGGAGAGCTTTTTTATTTAAGAATGTTGCTTACTATTGTAAAAGGACCTAGCAGCTATGAAGATATTAAAACTGTTGCCAATATCCAATATGAAACTTTCAGAGAAGCATGTTTTGCAATGGGTCTCCTTGAAGATGATAGAGACTATATAGAGACCATAAAAGAGGCAAATGAATGGGGTCCTGGAAAGTACTTAAGGAAGTTATTTATCATTATGCTCTTATCATGTGCCATTAGTAGACCAGACTATTTGTGGAATCAAACTTGGAAATTTATGTCTGATGGGATACTTAATGATCAAAGGAAATTGGTTTCCAATCAAGGTATGGTTCAGTAACCTTATTTTATATGCCAAACAATTTATGTACTTCATAATCAATACTTGTTGAATATGGGTTTATCTTATTTTTAGACTTGCAACTTACTTATGAAGAGATACAAAATTTATCTTTGCTTGAGATTGAGAAACATCTGCAAAAAAACCGGAGAAGTTTGAAGGAATATCCAACAATGCCATATCCAAAAGATTATGTCAGAGGTCAATTCGGGAATAAACTAATATATGAAGAGCTTGACTATGATCAAGCTATTCAACAACAACAATTCCAAGAATTATTCAGTTCTCTTACAGGTTATCTAATTTACATTTACCTATACGAATTGTCTAATCATTATGTGCCAAGTTTTAAAAATTGAATCTGACTTCTTTATAGATGAGCAAAGAGGAATATTTGAAACAATTATGCAAGCAGTCAACAACCAAAAGGGAGGAGTATTTTTCCTAAATGGTTATAGTGGAACCGGAAAAACTTTCATGTGGAGAACTTTAGCATCAGCCATACGTTCTCAACGTCATATTGTGTTGACTGTGGCATCTAGTGGAATAGCATCACTTTTATTACCAGGAGGAAGAACAGCCCATTCAAAGTTTAAAATTCCTATTCCTGTATTTGATCACTCGACTTGCAGTATAGAAAAAGGAAGTGAAATTGCGGAGCTGCTGAAACTAACAAAGCTCATAATATGGGATGAAGCTCCAATGGCCCATAAATTTTGTTTTGAGGCACTGGACAAAACTCTCAAAGACATAATGAGTTCAAGCACTTCAATATTTGGAGGAAAAGTTGTAGTTTTTGGGGGTGACTTTAGACAAATTCTACCAGTCATTCCAGGAGGAAGTCGTTCTGATACTGTCCATGCAACAATTAACGCATCATATATTTGGGATCATTGTCAAGTGTTAACTCTAACAAAAAATATGCGTTTGCATACTGGGTCACAAAGTTCTGATGCAGCGGAACTCAATGAGTTCGCACAATGGATTTTAGATATTGGCGATGGGAAGATTTCTGAGCCAAATGATGGTTATGCTGAGATAGATATTCCAAGTGAATTATTGATCACCAATTTTGACGATCCTATTGATGCAATTGTGAAAAGTACATATCCGAATTTAATGGAAAATTATAAGAATGAAGATCTTTTGCAATCTAGGGCAATTTTAGCATCAAAAATTGAAGTTGTGGATCAAATAAATGAATATGTCCTAAAATTGATTCCAGGTACTACTTGATTCACAATGTTTACTTAATTTTCAACTTTCTTTGTTCAAGATTTATTATGTTCATTGAAATATATCACGCTACAATATAGGTGAGGAAATGGAGTACTTAAGTTCAAATTCTATAGATCGGTCTGAAGCTCATACCAATGAAGCATTTGAAGTACTTACCCCTGAGTTTTTGAGCTCTCTAACAGCATCAGGCCTTCCTAATCATAAAATCAAACTCAAGGTTGGTACTCCGATAATGCTTTTAAGAAATTTAGACCAATCAGAAGGATTGTGTAATGGAACTAGACTCATAGTCACAAGGCTAGCAAATCATGTGCTTGAAGCAAAGATCATTGCTGGGAAGGATAACGGAAGCATTGTCTACATTCCACAGATTCCTATCTCTTTGTCTGATTCACCATGGCCATTCAAGCTTATTAGGAGACAATTTCCTATAATCGTCTCATATGCAATGACAATTAATAAATCACAAGGTCAATCTCTCGACTATGTTGGGCTATACTTGCCTAGACCGGTGTTTAGCCATGGCCAGCTATATGTGGCGATTTCCAGGGTTAAGAGAAAGCAAGGTCTCAAAATATTAATACATGATAATGAAAGACAACCACTAAGTGTTACCACCAATGTTGTCTTCAAAGAGGTCTTCCAAAATCTCTAATTAGTAAGTTTTTCAACATTCATATTCAATTTACTGTTAACATATAGTATCATCATATGCAATCATAACTACATACAATAAATTCTTGTGTAATTTTTTACACTTGCCATGCAACTTTGGTGCAAATTTAATGTTACAACTATTTTCCTTAATAATGTGAATTTTTTAAGTGTGCCTTATAATAAGGGATATTTAACATATAGAAGACATATATCAGACAGGTTAGATAATATTCACAATTCAGTTTAACAAAAATGGATTTTTTTTTCCAAAAATAAGGTTTCTCCCCTGACACTTTTGGAGCTAAGGAGGTGCTGGGAATATTTCAAAAATAGGGATCAATTGCGGAAGTTGTCATCCTGTCAAAAGGAGATCAGTGTGGGCAACAGTTTGGGTCTCATGGCTCAGAGTTTTTGGTTACTGGTTACTGGTGCATGTTTCGTGGGCCAAAACAAAGCTGGCGCAATTTACCAAGCCATTGCTATGTAGTGTTGATGTAATCTTTGTTTCTTTAACTTCTGAATCTGAATATATATATTTTAGCAATGACCATCAAACATTAGCTAACTAATAATATGTAAAGGATAGTGACTTTTATCCTCCCACAATGAAATTAGCAGGGTGAGTGAGGAGCTGCTATTGCTATACCAAAAGTCTAAAACTGCTATTAAATAGTAAACGAAAAGGCAGAAGTTGAAACTCTCTTTTTCCAAACACATAATCTTCATCTCCGAACAATTAAAACAGTATAAGTTCTAACTAGATGAAAAAATAATAACAATTATGTTCTTGTGTGCTAATACACGAGCATCTTTTTGATAAATAAATAAATAAATAAATAGGAGTAATGGACTAGATACCAATTCACTATTCAGTTTAGAAATTATTTCTCCTATCATGGATTGCAATACACAGTTACACACAGTATAATAACAAGTTCTAACTGCTTCATTCTTTTCTTTTTTTGATAAGGGTAAATTTAGGGTGAGGGGATGGTGCCCCAGTCCAAGGGGTAATTACATTTACCTCCCTCCAAAGACACTAGCGGGGCTCGAACCCGGGACCTCTCGGATTCAAGACCTGTCTTTTTACCACTAGACCAAGCCTTTGGAATTACTTCATTCTTTTCTAACACAAGATAACATAAACAAGCTACATAATTACCTCTGTACAAGCTTTTTTTCTCTTTTCTTTTATTAGAATTAAGAAGCTAGGTTAAACAATAATTTTTAAAAGTTCTAGTAAAAAAACAGCATCTATATTTCAAAGAAAAATACTAATAAAAGAATTTCAAAATAAGGTGATAATAGTTAGGAGTACTTTGCAACAACTTTATTACAGTATTATTTATCTAATTAATATATTTAAATAAGTTTTTTTTTTACTCCATCTTTAAATAAATTATTGTTTATAAAAAATAAACAATTTTATCTTATTATCAAACATCTTTTAACTCTATTATAATTTTTTAATAAAAAATCAACTTTTAACACTTTTTCAAATAAAAGAAGTAAAATTTCCTAAACAGCTTTATCTTCGAGTTTTAAAGCTCTTACTCCTAACTTTGTGGTTAAAATAGCTTTTACACGTAAAAAAAGTTGGGCCAAACAATACATTGATATCATTGGAGTGGCTTTTTTAAAAAAAATAATCTTTAAAATCTATAATGTTTAGTTGATATTGGTATTTTATAGATAAAATGTTTTTAAAATGAAATTTTGTTCATGAAATTGTTGTTTTTCAGCAAGAAAGTCTTTCAATTTATGAATTATATTCTCATTTCATGTATTTTTGGGTTGAATATAATGATATTGTTTGTATAGAATTGTTAGATGAGAGACAAACTATGGTCCAAATTGTTCATGAGGTCACAAAGCGAGATCAATTTCTTATGAAATTGTGATCCGATTTTGAGGGCATTGGGACTAAACTCATGAACAAAGCTATTGTCTCTTCCTTGGGTGAATGTCTTAATGAATTTATTCGTGAAGAACAGTGTTTTCTAACTCAAGGTACCATGGAACAAAAGAAATATGTCATTATCCCTGTGTCGTAGCCGTACAAGGCGAGCCTAGAGGGCGTGACATGAGTAATGTGTAAGAATAATAATTTTAAGAACAATATATTATATGAAATTAGAACACACTTACTTGTCGATCAGCAATTATATTTACCGGAAGCGCCAATATCAGAAGTCACTGATATGTTAGACAAGGTCTTCCTTTGCCTGATCACTTGCTCCAGTCTTTGTGGACTTTGATGGGATAAGCCACAAATGAGCAGTACTGTTTGTTTTGTCCGTGACGGCAAAGGGGACCTAGTCAATCTTATATACAGAAGATCTCAACCCTAGTACCACCCATCATGGACCCTAGAGTTGGGCCTACACTTTATTCTACACAAATCCGAATCAGTGTCCGAAGCCCATTATTGCTGATCACGTTTGTCGAGCTTAAGCATCATCAACTGGATCACATTTAATAACATCAAACCCGTTTTTCATAAAACCAAAACCCACAATTGATTGCAGCCGACAAAATATTAGAAAATATTCTAACATTCTCCCACTTGGGCAAAATCAATTGTGTATATTTAATTTGAAGAAATATTTTGAAAATGACTCTCGGGTTGATAACACATTTCCTAATTTTGACCGGTCACTAAACGAGTGATCCCAAGATGCAACACTTGATTAAGACTCTATCCAACAAAAATTAAATGATATCGAATCATGGCGATAGTTATATCCTTATTGATACAACACCTTCCATGGTTACAAATACCACCAATTCCGTCGACTAGTCATTCGTGTAGAGTGTAGCAAGAAAATGATATGTCGTCGTGATCCAACAACCATACTATCACTTTCTTTGTCAGTCCTAAATCTCTCTCAAATGCATCAAAGCCAGAGAGATTTTATGGTCCATAAGATACCACAATGTCTGTGCTCCAAGACAGTGTTGACCACCGCGGTTTAATGATCTAATCAACACCGAGCACCAAATTTTAGACATAATTTCTCTCAAGTGCCTGAAAGCCAGAGAAATTATATGGTCCATAAGATACCATAACACCTCAGCTCCAAATAGTGTTGATCACCGGCTAAGTGGTCCCGACAACACTGAGCTTTAATTTATTTATGTTTAGTGTTTACACAAAATGCCTCAGCTCCAAAATAGTGTTGATCACCGGCTAAGTGATTCTAACAACACTGAGCTATAATATTTATTTATAGTTTATACAATGCCGCAGCTCCGAAATAGTGTTGATCACCGGCTAAGTGATCCCGACAACACTAAGCTACAATTTATTTATATTTGATTAAAATAATTTCAATAATATAAAGGAGTTAATATAAAATTTAAACTCCCACTAATCAAACATATCAAAGAATCTTAATTCTTTTCAAACTCCCACTAATCAAGCATATTAAAATAACTTACAATGTCCGTGTCTGAAATATTACTCTTGAAAACAACGGACCTAAGTCTCCTGATTAAGGGATTAATAATATAAAACTTTTGCAAAAACAGTGTGACAGTCGAGTAGTAAATTCTCTCCCACTAACCCAAAAGTTCTTTCTATTCAGTTTTTCTCAGCATTAATCAAAGGGTTATTCTCCAAATTTTGCTTCCATTTCTTATAATTTTAAGATGTTCAACATTTCAATGGAAACGTAGTAATTATGTGTGGAGAAATTCATTATTGAATCAAAAGTATTATCATAACGAGGCCAATATAATAGTACAATCACCTTTAGGCAGAATGCACAAACTAAGGTTAAACCCTCAGTCAAGACCTCATATGAGTTAATCAATGAGTATACATTGAACTTCGAAACTTGTCACCTTTAGGCAGGCAAATTCTTCTGTTCAATACATTCTCCAATAACTTCATCTCAAATCAATTTTTAATTATAAAATATAATAATCACCTTTAGGCATAAAATCACATGTCACAATTAAAAACATTCCTCAAACTACAAAGAAAATTCCATCAATCAATATAAGCAGTCCCAATTTGATGGTAACGGCCTATACCAACGCATGAAATCTCTTGCATAGGAATCAATATCTCTTGTCAGAACACAAGACAGTAAAAATTATGCATCTTTTAATACATCTAAACTGGTCGCTCATTATTTTAATTTGCATTCTCAACATGTTTTGATTCATTCGCAGTAGAGAAGTGGTATAAGAGAAGCATAATATATTATTTGGGGAGAGAAATCATTACTATAAAACATGCAACTCATAATTAAATAATTTATGCAGCGGAAAAATTAAGAGACATCAATTTCAAATCAATTGAGGTTATAAAACAAATGTCCCGGACTTTTATAAATAACATAGGACAATGCTTCCTCAATTTAAGTCTCTATAAACATTTATAAATAGTTGACATGTAAAACTCTCCCACTTGATAGAGAATTATAGTTGAATTATAAATCCAAGATTTTTAAATATTTAAACAGATATTCAACTATTTTCTCTATCACACAATGAACATGTCAAGTAATGACACAATAAATTCGAAATTGTATTTTATCCAGAATAAAACTCTCAAAATATTAAACTTGCAATACTCCCACTCAATAGAGTCAAGTTTTAAAAATAAAAATTGGAGTATATAACAAGAAAAAAAAAAATCATTATAGAGAGTTTCTAATTTTAGAATATTCTGGAAAATAATAACACTTTCATATATAATTGCATATTTATTATTTTAAAAGGAGTATAGTCAATGTTGAAAACAAATTCTTCCTTATATGTAATTATATAATAAGTCACAAGAGGATAAATAATTGCGCCACTAACCTCCAAAAGTGTGACTTTCATCCTTGCAATCAGAGTCAATGAGCTTTGACTTTACAATTATCATAAAATCTTTGACGGTATCATCTCAAATAGTCACAAATCAGACAAACTGTTATATCATAATAAAAAGACTATAATAATAAATAATTGCAAGGATAATTCAATTTACAATTGCCTTAAAAATTACTCAAAAAACTTCTCTTATGATATTTCACAACTGGGCATTTATATAAAAACAAGGCAATACATATATAATATTTTAGGCTCGAAACTTGAGAATATGATTTACAAAACTGTATACGATTCTCACATTAATCAACACCAAATATTTAAAGATTTCACAAAATATTTCATTCCCAAGATCAAGAATATATTTGTTAAAACAATAAAAAAATATTCTTGTACTGAACATATAAAAATGTTACAAGTATATGTGAAATCATAATTTTATTCCACAAATAAAATAAAATAAAATATCATTGTCAATCCTTTTGCATACTAAATTGCACAAATTTAGGCACATCTTCAGTAACTGATTTTGCTCTTATAAAGTTCAGCCAATTATTTCAAAGTTATCACATACTTTTAAAACTGAACAAATTTAATCGTATGATATTGTATAGTTCACATATGAAATTAAGCAAATCAAGTGGGAGAACATCAAAATTGAAACTCACTTGATCCAGAATTGAGTAGTATGTCATTTATTTATTTTACTTTTATTGAAATTTGAATATAATAATGCCCAAAACAAAGTTTTGTTCCAGCACCAACAAATAATATTGTACACAGTAAACTGAGTAAAGTGGTGCATATCAAAGTGTCACAATAATAATAAGAAACCTCCACAAAAAGATTGGACACAAATATTTGAGAATATGATAATGTAAAATTACAGTTTATTCTCCAATGCATTAATAAAATATTTTCATGTGTCCAAAAATATCAAACAAATATGCCAAAATTATCATAGTTGAAATCGCAAAATGGCACTAGCTAGTTCAAATCACAGTATACACAACAATAAATCAAATAGTTTGAGGAATTAATCTATAATTCTATAATATGACACAATTCATACCGTGAACACTCTGGTAGCTGAATTCATTCATTGCGAACAGAAACCATACAAACATATGAACCAATATTATAAAATTGGCAGCATATTTGGAAACAACAAATATGCATACCCAAAATATCTTGTGCATTAATTCTAGATTTCCATAAAGAACGTAGAATATCCTCAAAGAATATGTAGTGTTCATATGAATGGAACATTAATTCAAAGGCTCAAAATTCATTGGAAACCATGGCAATCACACAAAACAAGTGGGAGATAATTTTATTATATAAGAAAAATAAATTAACCAAAATCTGAATAAAGTAACCTCAATGACCTTTTAAGAAATAATTTGTCATTTACTTGGTCAAAAAACTAAAAGGCCGGTTAATAAAATTGGAAAACCAATCCAACTGATTATGTGTTGCACATCTATGAAAACAATTTGAGAAATCCAGTAAAAGGAAAATATTAGTGTGTGTATACTCTGCGATCTAATTCATATGAAAGGTAAAAGGTCATTGGCTTAATCAAATAAAGTTTAAAACCAGTCGAAAATAGGGTTTTAAATCATAGCCAAAATTAACTAAACGTGATTGATCGAAAGATAAATATAGCCGCGAAGAAAAATTTCTCAATCATCAAACACGGCTATGATTCACATATAAACATGGTTCTAACTCATACAATACTAGGCTCTGATACCACATGTAAGAATAATAATTTTAAGATCAATATATTATATAAAATTAGAACACACTTACTTGTCGATCAGCAATTATATTTACCGGAAGCGCCAATATCAGAAGTCACTGATATGTTAGACAATGTCTTCCTTTGCCTGATCACTTGCTCCAGTCTTTGTGGACTTTGATGGGATAAGCCACAAATGAGCAGTACTGTTTGTTTTGTCCGTGACGGCAAAGGGGACCTAGTCAATCTTATATACAAAAGATCTCAACCCTAGTACCACCCATCATGGACCCTAGAGTTGGGCCTACACTTTATTCTACACAAATCCGAATCAGTGTCCGAAGCCCATTATTGCTGATCACGTTTGTCGGGCTTAAACATCATCAACTGGATCACATTTAATAACATCAAACTCGTTTTTTATAAAACCAAAACCCACAATTGATTGCAGCCCACAAAATATTAGAAAATATTCTAACATAATGTCCAATGTCTCTGCTGCAATTGCAAAGGTATTGGACATTTTGCTTCCCATAGTCCTAAAAAGTTCCACAACTATTGCAAAAATGAAAGGTTGTGTTATTAAAGAATATCTAACCAGGGCAACAAAAAGAAATGCAATAGTTTTCACTACTTCTGCTGTATTAAAGAATGTCTAATCAAGGCAAGAAAAAAAAATGCAATACTTTTCACTATTTCTGCCGATTATACTTCAATTTTTTCGATGGATCAAAATTTGCCTAATTTTGTGCCAACGTCGAAACCTAAAATGGTTCAACAAATGATTGTTTCAGCATTTTCTACTTTTGGACTTTTTAGATAAAGCTTTTTTATTTTGACTTCGATGCATGTAATCATATGACGATCTTAAACATGTTACAAATTTTATTGTGATAATTTGAAAATACATACCTATCACAACAATGATATTTCTTCATCTCTCACCAATGACTGTGTTTCTCTCATCTAACTTTATTACAATTGGTCAATTAGTAGACAATAGTTGCAAAGTTAAATTCTCAAATTCTAGTTGTTTTGTGCATGATCAAAGCTCAGGCAAGATGATTATATTCCCAATGTCTATTACACTAATAAATTTTCAAAAGGAAACATATATATGCCATCAACATTACATCAATTTTTTTATAGAAATCCTCTACCACTATATATGGAGCTGTTTTAAAGTGCTCTTCAGAAAGTATTCCCAATTTCCCATCCACTGGTCTAAATCTCTTACTTTTTGTTGAAATATCCCTCCAAAATTGGGCATATCTCAAAGAATATGCCAATGGACAGGCCCACTTTCAACAAAAGCAAATATAATATATTAATCTTCTTTTTTATAATAAGAAAGTAAATATTAATCTTAAAAAAATTTACAATCATTTTTTTTTAAAGGAATCATTTAATTTCTTTGTTATGTGAAATAACCATGGTTTAATAACAAATACAAGGGGCAAGATTTAACTACAGCCAACCAAACAAGATGCAGCTATCATTAGCTTACGCATTAATTCGTTTGTCAATTTTCAAACAAGACAAAGACAAGGATGCTTTAGCAAAGTTTAATTAGTCCAAAATAAGCTTGTCTGGACACTTTATCTTCTTATTATAGTCTAATATTCATGAAAAACATTCTTTTATACAAAATTCAAGACTCAAGACTAGGAGATAACAACCATCAAAATCATATATAGAATATTTTCCTGCTTGATACTTTAAAGAATAAATCTATAGCATGAGGTTCTATGTATGAACAATACTAAGATAAATCATTAGGCATAATCAAGTGGTGAGAGATTTTAGTAGTATGCATGAGATCTTAAATTTGACCCTCGATGCCTCTATTGTAAACCAAAAACAAATACTAAGATGAATTTTGTATCATACAAGATATAATCTACTTTCTTGAGTTGGAAATTCTACATTGGTTAAAGACTAGCTACACATTTGGTTTTTTATGTTTATTTAATATTTTAATTTGGTTTCTTACGTTTAAAAAATATCAATTTGGTTTCTTACTTTCCATTATTTGCATAAGTTGGTCCTTTCCGTTATTTTTATCACTAACACCGTTTCAACTATACAGTACATGTCCAAATTTCCAAGTGTCCAGGTGTTTGTCCGCATATGCAAACCGTTTAGGTGTTAGTTTTGAACATTTAGAGAGAGAGAGACAGAGTATTTGAATACAAAATAATGGTTTATGAATATTATGTATTTTTGAACACTTGCAAATCATACATATTTGAATAAAATTTAAATGATTTAATGTAAGTAAGTCTTTTTTTTACACCGGAGTCAAAGAAGTTGAAACTATAACATCATGCATACTACTTGAATTTTTTACCACTAAATCAAACATAGTGGCTTGTAATTCCTCAGATCGTGGGGATTATCAGTTCTTGACTTCACGGCAGCATGTTCCTTTGGAGGCAGTCGAAGTTCTTATTTGGCATAAACAGATTCCTCTAAATGTGTCGATTTTTGCTTGGAGACTCTTGCGTGACCGGTTGCCAACTAAAGTTAACTAGGTGACCCGAGACATCACTCCAAATGTTCACTCCTGCGTATCCAGGTGCGGCTGGGGGGGAATCAGCTCAACATTTATTTATCTCCTGCATTGCTCTCTTTGGTCGTTGGTTAGGTCGTGGATCGGCTTCTCGTCGATGGATCCCCACATCATTAGAGACCATTTCCTCCAGTTCACTTTCTCTTCAGGTGGCACTCGTGCGCGACACTCCTTTTTGCAGCTTATATGACTCTTATGCGTCTGGGTTATTTGGATCGAGAGAAATCACCAGGTCTTCAGCAACTCGGAAACGCCCTTACCTCAACTGCTGGAAAAGGTCAAACTATACTCCTATATATTGGTGGTTGAAGGCTACGAACATTATAAAGGAAACTTAATAGAATAGCCACAAATCATAGATATAAGATTATAGCATATTGATATATTAGAGAAGATCATGATGCGTACCTTTAGGATTGTGGACACAACGCAATTTGAAGCTTGAGAGGATGACTACCCTAATTTCGTTTAGAGTTTTAGAGAGTGTCAGGTTGTATCTTACGTGAAAACGTTTGATGGGATAACTTTTATATAACTAAATGGCTGGGGCAGAGACCTTTCATTAGGCTTAACTGAATGGTCTAACCCATCACAGTTCATTCAGAGATAAAATCTCAATCAAATAATTCATCAATAAGTGCTTAATAACAATAGACCACAATTTATATATTAATAATAGTTCCTAATAATTTATTATTGTCAATCCATAATTGACCCAACACATTACTATTGTTTCAAATTATCATTGTTGGGAGTTGAACCCGTTTATATGTTTGGGCATCGCCTAGTTCTGTTTCTCCTGTTGTTTCATTATTTGGATGTTTTGCAAACTTTTTTAGTTAGCTTCGGACACATCTTGTGCTGAGGCGGCTACTCGGTTGATTAATATATTTTTATTTTGGCTTGTTAAAAAAATAAATTATATTCATCGAATAATTAATAAATTTAAAAAGTTCCATTTTGCTTATATTTAAAACGGGAGTGAATAGTCACTGTGAGCATAACTCAATTGATATGAGCATTGTATCGGAATTCAAAGTTTAATCTTTGCTTACCTTTATTTTACTGTAAATTTTTTATGTCGATTTCTCTTTATAATAGTCGAAATATTATTTCGATCAAATTAATTGTCTCTTTCGGTATAAAGTAACACAATATAAAATAGAAAACAAAAGAAAACTATGATAATAAAAAAAATGTTTTCTGTCAAAAAAAAAATGTTAAGGAAATTAAATATGATAGCGTACATGGAAAGTGGATAAGGGGGTGACATATTCTATGACGCAGAGTAACAATATACTAATACGGTAAAGATCAACAAGCTAGTATCCCTTGACAAGCAAGACTTGTACAGTTGTATGGGGAGAAATCCAAATAAAATATATTTGGGTGCACATGCATTTTATTTCTTTTCTTTTAATTTTTAGTTTGTGCCTATATTAGAATTTTTATCCCTGATTATTCAAATTTAATTAGAAATATTTTCTCTTTGAAAGTTATGAAATCAATACCTTAATTTTTTTCTTTTTTAAATATATAATTTTGGTCTTATTTCTATTTTTGTTAGCAGTACACTAATACTAATTCTAAACAATTGATTCAAGTGGTTAGAGATTTGAACTCTTTAATAAAAAAGTCACACATTTAATTTTTGGCAAAAAAAAATACAAGTTTAATAATAATAAATGTCATAAAAAAAGTAATAATGGTGCTAACTTGTCTCTTATTATAATATCTCCAATAAGAATGTCAAAGAGAGTTTGATAGACTGATTTGTACCTTAAATTTTTTTATTATTATTGGAGTTTTAAAATGTGATATAGAGGGTATCAAAATTGATGATACGATACCTTATTTAAAATATCGTATCATCAATTTAATATTACATTTTTTAGGAGAATCAAATTAAATAAAAGGGATCACGTACTTGTTAATAATGTATGATATCCAAAATGACATTATTATTAGAGCAAAATATGTAGGAGTTGCATAAATATTACATAACATTATATGAACTATTTGTTTAGTAATATATGATATCTAAAGTAATATAATCATCGAAGATTCTCTTAAGCAGACATGTTAAAATAACCATTTAAATAATTAATTTCAAACACTTAGTAACAATTATGACTTACACACATATAAAAAAAATAAACATTAATTTCCATTACAACATCTCACTTAACCATTTCAGCAATTTTGTTTTAACTAGGATGTATAGACTTCACATTTGATTTTTTTTTTGACAAATTTGGTAAACTGAATTTTTAACATAGCTACAAAGGACAATTATATGGATGCAGATTTGGTGCATTTACCCCTCTCTATCTCTCTCCACAAGTGTTTTTTTTTTTTTGGAACAAAATAATTAAATGGTGAATAATTGATTAAAAACAAATCCAATGGTTGGTGGGGTTTTGACTGCAGTGACTGCACCAATTTATGAATTCACTGACTGCGGTGACTGCACCAATTTTCTACTCCCTCCGGTCCTATATATAAGAAACATTTTACTTTTTAGATTCATTGTAGAATTGATGTATTTAGACTATATTATTGTGTAGATACATCAATTTTATAATGAATCTAAAAAATCAACTTTTTCTTATATATAGGACCGGATGGAGTATTTAAATAAAATAATAAAAAATAGCCGCCGTTGAAATTCAATGATTCTTTGACTTCGAGTGTAATGCATTACGTCACAACATAGAGATTCACTGTGCCAAGTCACAATCACTTCCATCAAATGATTGGCCACTTTCAAACCACGAGTTCTCCTTTTTTTTTTTCTTCCTTCAGATAAATGAAGTGATAATAGTCCTAATTAGGATTTATGGACATTTTTTTAATTTACTCTAGTTATTACTAATTTTTATTTTAATCAACCAAAGAACAAAATAAATTAATAAACACTCAACATTAACATAAGGTATATATACACAAACACAATGAAGAATACAAAAAATAAGTCAAATTACAAACAAGATTAGAATGATGATATTTACATTTCAGTTCAAAAATTTAAACCAAAAAAATTTAATAATTGATTTGGATTAATGCATTTTATAAAACTTTTTTGCTTTTAAATAGACATTTGATAGGGATATTTTTGTTTTACTTTGTGTTTTGCTAAATTGTTTTAGAGTTTAATAGATATATTCTGTCAATGTAAATTATTTATACATATATATTCAATTAGAATTAGTTATTTTTCAACATCGTATCATTAAATTGTGATCTATATTAGATTTAGTTATTTCTCAACATCATCTTATTGTTTTAAAAGTCTAGCAAGTTTAATTTACTTTTCTTTTAGATTGAAGACAAACTCGCTTGAAATAAAGAAAAAGTGATTGCTACTCTGTTTAAATTTGGATACAATTTAACTATGCATCATATCACTTCCTACAATTTAGCTATGCTTAATATCATGTGCCGAAATAAAGACCGAGTAACTATGGATATAATTGAAATGTTTTTTTTTTTAGTATTTGACATCACCGAAATAATGTAGTTTGGAATGTGAGTCTCAATTTACTGGGCGAATTGCATTCGACACGTGGAATGATTGGTTTATCGCAACTTACCAAAAAACCCTCGCATTGATTTTATTTACAAGGCCAAAAATCAAATTCTTTATAAAGACAAAAATTATATTTTACACTTTTTTTCTCTTTCAAGGATCACGATCTTATTCTACTTCAAATTATCAATCTTATTTTTGGTACAAGATCAGAATCTTATTCTACTTCAAATTATTTAAAACAACTTGATTATAAGTCAAAAGTATTTATTCTTTTGTTGATTCCATATCCGATTTGTTTTATGAAACATTGTTTCAAAAAGTTATTCTCACAATAATTGCCTTTTAGACTTTAAAAACAAAAAGAAAAAAAGGAAAACACCCTCTATTTTTCACACCATTTGCAATAGAGTTGTGTTATTTGTACACCCAAAAGTTGACAACTTTTGGGACAACCTCATTTTTCTTTTACAACAAAAGAATAAAGTGAGAGGAGGAGAGAGAGAGAGTGAGAATATAATGAGAGTATGAGAGAGAGTTGTCCAAAGTTATCCACTTTTTGGTTGTACAAATATAATTTCTCTTTGCGATATTGCAAAGTACTAAGATGTCCTCCATAAGAGCTCAATTTGTTATTATAGATAATTCACACAATTTATCGCACTAGTAAATTTGAATCATCTATTCATATTTTAACGGTTCAAAAAACATTAACTAAATTTTAATAATTTTTTATAATATAAAATTTCAACCATTCATTTCTAATCAAACGGTCTTAATTAATTATTTTATTAACGCAGTAACCAGATTAAATAGAATTTAAGGCCCTTTTGGAATAACTTGTTTTGAACTTATTCAAATAAATAAGAATTGATGTTAATTTATAAGTTTTCACTAACGAAAATAATATTTTTAAAAGTTATTTTTTCATAAACTAACTTAACAAACTTATAAAAATACATAAAAATTTATTTATTTATATAAACTCAAAAATAGACTATTACTCGATATGATTCATTTTGTCTTTATATCCTTCCGAGTGTCGTGTGTGGTCTCCTCAAGACCAGGACACTATCCATTCCTTTCGGTACACGAATCAAATTCATCTTTCTCTCTTCCTTTCTAATTTTCCTTTTTATTTATTTCTTTTTATTATTTTTTATTCTCAAACCCTATCCCAAAAATTAATTTTAATTTTCCCGAGAAAATTTTCCTAATTTTCCATGATTGTTCATGTTCTAGGTCGTACCCTGACTTCATCTTTATATAAGACTTCTCCTTTCACTCAAAATCCAATTCAATTCAAACCCATTTTTCTTCTCCCTTCAAAGTTTCAACCTTTAATCCCAATTCACCCTTTTTCTTCTTCTTCCATGGCTACTTGTATTGATTCTTCTTCCCCTCCTATTTCTCGTAAACCTAACGTTTCTCATCATCAACCTGATGATTACTTTGCTAAATTCTGTCGACCCACTTTCTCTGATCATGTTTCCTCTGTACCCATTTCAATGAATCATGAAAAAACCTTACATACTAAAACCATTGTAGATGATTTTGAACATGTTCATGTTAATGATGATGTTGGTGAAAATGATTTGTGGTTGAAGATTCAAGAAGAAGCAAGGTTAGATTTAGATAAAGAACCAATTTTATCTAGCTATTATTTCAGCTCAATTTTATCTCACAAATCATTAGAAAGTGCTTTGTGTAATCAACTCTCAATTCATTTGAGTAATTTGAGTCTTTCTAGCACAACACTTTTTGAACTTTTCATGAGTATTTTGAATAATGATGAAGATGTAATAAGTGCTATGAAAGATGATTTGAAAGCAGTGAAAGAAAGAGACCCTGCTTGTATAAGCTATGTTCATTGTTTATTGAATTTCAAAGGCTTTTTAGCTTGTCAAGCTCATAGGGTAGCTCATAAATTATGGTTACAAGGAAGAAAAGTTTTAGCACTTTTGATTCAAAATAGGGTATCTGAAGTTTTTGCTGTTGATATTCATCCTGGTGCTAAGATTGGTAGAGGGATTTTGTTGGATCATGCAACAGGAGTTGTTGTTGGTGAAACTGCTGTTATTGGAAATAATGTTGCAATTCTGCATAATGTTACATTAGGTGGAACAGGTAAAATTTGTGGTGATAGACATCCAAAGATTGGTGATGGTGTTTTGATTGGTGCAGGAACATGTATTTTAGGGAATATTAAGATTGGTGATGGTGCTAAAATTGGTGCTGGTTCTGTTGTTTTGAAAGATGTTCCACCAAGAACTACTGCTGTTGGTAATCCAGCTAAGTTGATTGGTGGAAAAGATAATCCTATCATGTTGGATAAGGCTCCTAGCTTTACTATGGACCATACTTCATGGTCCGATTACGTTATCTAGGATTAGGATTTGCCGCAGTTACTTCAGACCATTGAGAGATGTTTCACACAGTTAACTAATCTCAGCCATCGATTCAGGTTGGTTCGACGGCCAAGATGCAGTTACTGCGTCTAATCCAAATCCGTTATCTAGAAACTAATGTTGTTATATGTTATAGATTAATTTTCTTTTTAATTAGGTAATTTTGGTTGGGGAATTTTGTTTGTTTGTTGTATAAGAGAGAATCTAAGTTCTCCTGTTAACTACAAAATGATGCCTCTTAAACCATGGAATTAGTTATAAGAAGAGTTGCATGTAGAAGCTTAATAATGTTATGTTGTTGTATGGTGTTAGGACCACTTTATATTTATGTGGTATATATATGAAAATG
The DNA here is from genome assembly GCA_030408175.1 of Trifolium repens. Classification (NCBI taxonomy): domain Eukaryota; kingdom Viridiplantae; phylum Streptophyta; class Magnoliopsida; order Fabales; family Fabaceae; genus Trifolium; species Trifolium repens. The sequence goes on from CP125841.1 coordinate 8,594,113, forward strand.
AATTTTGCTTGTTTTTGGCTGCTTTCATTTCCTATTATTGTCTTTTTCCTCATGCTTATTAGTTATTATCATTGTTGAAGATTTAATTGAGTAGTAATCTCAATTAGTTTAATAGGATGGTACATAATCTCTGTCTAATACAAAAGATTTACTGAATAATTTTTTAGTTCTGTAAATGATATGCTGAACTATGCAAAGTTTTTTTTTTATTGCAAGTTGTATGGTTTTCTACTTTTGTTTTTGTTAAAATGTCTCTGTTTGAGGCCAAGTTCATAATGCATTATTGTTACATTTTTTTAATAAATATTTTAAGTTTTTTTGTTCTCTTCTATATAAATAATGTGTTAAGCTCATTCAATTATTGATAGCACCAAAAATGTATTGATCATGTTAACCAATGTCTTCAAGTGACATAAGACACTGATTTTTCTTACCTTTTTTTTAAGCATTGAACTTAGATTTGTTATTGAGAACAACCAAACTTATTGAGAATTTACAATAGAATTTTATATAAAAACTATTAGCTCGAGAAGTTTGAATTTAAACCAAAATCACAGCAGATATGAGTGAAAAGTCTAAAGTTGGCACATAAGACAATTTCTAAAGGTATGATTTGGTTTATATTTTTCATAAAATTAGTTTTAGTTTGTTGAGAGTCAAGACCATACTTTTTTTGACAATGAGTCAAGACCATACTTAAAGACTCAAAAGTGATAGAAATATTTTTAGATCGGTAACCGAATAGATCCTCGTACCAACTGCCGTGTGAGTTGAATTCACGTTTTTATATGAGCTAACTCTTTATCACCTTATCAACTGAATCAATTTTCATTGAGTAACTCTTTATCACCTTATCAACTGAATCAATTTTCATTGACCCAATAGTTTACTCAAGAATAATTTTAATCTGGAAATTGAAAATCATCATCATTAGTTTCATAACAAAGATTTTATTTAAAGGTCCATGTTAACTAATGCTCTAGGGGCATTAGTTAAGCAAACAAAAAAAAAAGTTTTACATTGAAAAGATTACACAAGTCCCAATAATCTTTTCGATATAGTTTAATTCCACCAATCCAATAGCATTGTGTCAAAGGGCTTTCCTTTAGAACATTTTCTTACCTGCTCGTGGGCATGAAATGAACCCCGAGGTGACTCTGTCCCTGACATCTCTTTCTGCCCATCAACTTTATTCACTTCGCTCGCGGTAAATGTAATAGCAAGTAGGTTGGGACATTAGTTAACATTTTCTTTATTAAAATCATGATTTGGACTTTGCGTTCGGAAAATAACATCTTCAGGGTGTTTAAATCATGTCCACTTAGCCGCAACTTTTTAATGTTATTCAAAACTAAATGCCAATAGCATCAATTGAATCACGAAAGGATGATAAAATTCTTACTACTAGTAGTTAATTATTACAGCATAACATGCAATGTACTACCAAAAAAAAATTGACAGAACATGCAACTTTTAGAGCGTTCAAAGGATAATTATTTGTTGCCTTTCATATAGAAAAAGACCATTCAACTGATTGAATTCTATTCATCTTCAAATTAAGTAAAAAGTTAGTGGTTTCAAAGCCAATTTAAACACATCAATAAATATATTAATTCATCATGTCACTTTATTTTAACATTTAAAATATTATTTGAAGCATTACATAATACAATATTAAAATAATATACATTATTACTAAATAATTGAGTTCGAGTTGTTAATGAACTCCTTCTAAAACAAATCATTTAAAAGAATATGAATATGTATTTGATTCTTGAAAGAAATAATTCCTAACCAAAATTTAATTATATCTTGCCTCCGAGTTCTGAATTATCAAAAGGTTAAAAAAGTATATTTAAATAAATATACACAATTTAGATAAATATTATATGATTATGTGATTGAACTGGTTAATTATATATTGTACTACTATAAATAGTAATAATTTTAAGTGGATTGTTAGTTTTCTTTTAAGAGAAAAAAAAGATTGTTAGTTAAGTTGGTTGACAATGTATAATAGGTATATGACCAAAATAAGGGAATTCTGTTTGTAAAGCTGAAAACAAAACAAAACACGCAAAAAATAAATTGACTCACTATTTTAGGCCAAATAAATTGATGTTGTGGTGAGAAGAATTATTAAAATTACTAGTTAATTAAATAATTTATCAGTCAATAACATCTATCTAGACATCAGACGTGATCAATAATACGTAATTAACATATATATTAACCCCTTTTGAAAAAACAAATGTATGAATAAACAACAATGATGCATGTAGTGTTGGGGTTGATTGTTAAGTCTCACATTGTCTAGTTTCTTAAATAAAGAAGGAGGTTAAAAATTAGTTATTGTAGAAGTCACACATTGCTTAGAATTGTGAAGCAAGGGGAAAACCAAGGCTATATATAGAACCTAAGTTCTTTGTTTGTAATTGCACCAGTCAGTAGCACTTTAAGCTTATATCTGACTCTTAGTTTAAATATTTGCTTTGTGAGAGTGTCGTTGTATTGGGGCATTGGGGTGAGAGTGAGAGAAGTCTATGTGTTGTAATAATTTTCACATAGTGATAATTCTCTAGTTGTCGGTTTAGACAACTGTTTGTGGTTTTTTCTCCGGTTTGGAGTTTCCACATTATTTTCTTGTGTTGTGATTGTGTTTATTTTTCCTTCTTTTGTGTTGTTATTTCCTAACAGTGGTATCAAGAGCTTCGGTTCGGTGAGATATCACAATTCTTTGTATGCTCTGTGGTTGCAGCATTGTCTGATCTTCCACATCAGAAAAAAGAAGTGTGATATTGTGAAGGTGCTAAAGAAGGGGCTTTGCTATGTCTTATTCAAGTGCTATGAAGTTTGACATAGAGAAGTTTGATGGAAGAATCAACTTTGGCTTGTGGAAAGTACAAGTCAATGATGTGTTGATACAATCAGGTTTACACAAGGCGCTGAAAGGAAACACTTCCAAGATGGAGGCCGACAAGTGGGAGGAACTAGATTTGAGGGCTGCAAGTGCAATTCGTTTGTGTTTGGCAAAGAATGTTCTTGCGAATGTGCAGAATCTGTCATCAGCCAAGGAACTCTTGGAAAGGCTTGAAGGGTTGTATCAAGCAAAGGACATCTCAAATCGGTTGTTGCTGAAGGAGCAATTCCACAATTTGCGCATGGATGAGGGTACGAAAATTTTTGATCATCTTAGTACTTTGAATAATATTGTTTCTGAGTTAGAATCTATTAAAGTTGAGATTGATGATGAAGATAAGGCGTTAAGGCTCATTTGGTCCCTTCCACCTTCTTATGCTCATCTCAAACCTGTTTTGATGTATGGGAAGGAAAAATTGAATTTTGGAGAAGTTGCAACTAAAATTATTTCTGAAGAAAGGAGGATGAAAAGTGATGAAAGCACTTCATCAAGCTCGATGTTGCTAACTAGAAGTGGGACTAATGAGAAGAAGATCCATGCAAAGAATCTGCCGTGTTGGAAGTGTGGAAAGTCTGGGCATTTAAAGAGAAATTGTCCAGGTGGAGCAGTATCTGAAAAAGACTCTGAGACAAGTGCTAGCAATGTCTCCCTTGTTTTGGGAGATGATGGTGATCTTATCTAGAAGATAAAGTGTGTCCTTATGGTATTTCCGCTATACCATGGAAAATGACAAGTTATTGCTAGCGGATTCAGAACAACACACGGGCATTGGTTGGCATTGATGCAAGGTGTGTGGTGAGGTGTGTCGATGGCTGAAGAACTTCCTGAAAGCCAACATGGGAGTTGCACCATAATCTTTCAGCAGGTTTCGACATGAAATTCTTGGGATGATTTAGTTCCAAGTGAAGAAAAATATTGGGATGATTTAGTTCCAAGTGAAGTATACTCTTTATGGTGGAGTATGATTGTCGGTATAGACAATGGAAGCGGAAGATGGAACTCTTGCAATCAAGGTGGAGATTGTTGGGGTTGATTGTTAAGTCCCACATTGCCTAGTTTCTTAAATAAAGAAGGAGGTTAAAAATTAGCTATTGTAGAAGTCCCACATTGCTTAGAATTGTGAAGCAAGGGGAAAACCAAGGCTATATATAGAACCTAAGTTCTTTGTTTGTAATTGCACCAGTCAGTAGCACTTTAAGCTTATATCTGACTCTTAGTTTAAATATTTGCTTTGTGAGAGTGTGGTTGTATTGGGGCATTGGGGTGAGAGTGAGAGAAGTCTATGTGTTGTAATAATTTTCACATAGTGATAATTCTCTAGTTGTCGGTTTAGACAATTGTTTGTGGTTTTTTCTCCGGTTTGGAGTTTCCACATTATTTTCTTGTGTTGTGATTGTGTTTATTTTTCCTTCTTTTGTGTTGTTATTTCCTAACAGGTAGAGATGAGATGGGTAGCTCAATAGTTGAGCTAACGTTCAAAGGAGACAAAAGTTTAGAGTTTAAGTTCTAACTGAAAATTATTAATATTAATAACTAATTATTAATTTTAACTGTGTTAAAAAAATAATAACACAAGTAATAAATATTTTAGTCTCTTAATCATTTAAATTACTGTTTGACTCTGGTTGATGAACCTAATTTTTGGAAAATATTTGTATAGATACAAATATAAATAAATGGTGTTAGATATACTTATATATAGCAATGTCAAGAGTGGTCTCTATTAAAAAATTATTTCGAGAGGAGACACTTTTTTTTTTGACACACGAGAGGAGACATTTAGATATCATAAGATTTTTGTTTTTAAATTAATTTTTCACGACAAATGAGAAAGATATAATTTGGGAATATATTTTTGTGATGTCCAACAAATCAAAACTTTTTCTAACTAAACCTATAAATATAGAAAAATCTATATTTTTTCATCACAAGTCTTTGTGGGATCGATACTTTTTATTACGATAATATAACATAAACTTTTGGCCTATCACCCTGATACCCTTCTTATCCACAAATGTATTTTTTAGCTTCCTTGACAAATATATTGGGCAAAGGCCCCTTAACAGAACATCGCCAATCAACTTCACCTTCCAAAGTTCAATAGATCTTTAATAAAGCTACTAACATTCGAAGGGATCCAAAGAGTCAATCGAACCATCTAACCCTAACACATCTTTCCACCAAATATAATATATAAGAAATAACCGAGGTTCCTTCTAGTTCAACGACGTTACATGCATAAAATCATACCTATAACTCAGCAAATCAAACCACAAAAACGTCACTTTTGATAATACATCTCCATTTTCATTAAAAATTAAACAATTCTAATTTTTATTATCCCGAGTTCTTCTTTTTCTTTAGGTAAGCATACTTGATCCCAACTCACCCAACAAATAATTTTGTCCTTCAGACTACCCCACAGAAAAATTTCTTTAAATCTTAATCACTGATAATTTAAACATATGCCTTGAAAAATGAAAAGAAATCGAGAGGTAAGCTTGACAAAACAAAATTAATCAAAGTTACTCTACCTCTAATGTAAGATGACGACTATTCCAATGTCAAAGTATGTTAATATTCATTTAAAAAATAGTATAGAATTTACAATTATTTTTTGTTGATGAAGTCCCTACAGAATCCTGATCTTAAACATATATCGTATTTTCATACTCAAATAAACTAAAAGAAATTAATCTCATAAACAATTGAAAAAACGTAGAGAACCTTCTAAATAATAAAAAATGAAAAAAGACACAGACAATCTTCAAAAGAAAAAAAGTAACATATGAAAATAAATATTATTGAAAAATTAAAATTATCCCGTGTTTGACAATAAATCTAATGTAGATTTTTTATAAAGAGTCGGCTGGAAATGAAAAATAAAAAAATTATGGTATATTTTAATTTTATGGGTACGCTCCCAAAAAATATCAAAGCCATGAAAAATAAGAGTATATTTTCATTTGAAAATGAAGTTTATAATTATTTTATATTTATAGGATCACTATATAGTTTCAGTGATAAGGATGAGATAGAATCTATCTCATAATAGTGTAAAATGGAAAACGAAGTAATACTCTTCAACTCACTTTATTTTATCGTAGAATTTTAAACCAAATTACTCAAATAATATATCAAAAAAAACACATAAATAATATTAGAAAGAAAATAATCCCGTGCACGGCACGAGCTACATACTAGTTATAGTTTAGTTTTATATATCCAACATTTTGTTTGTAATAATGGGTTAGGGAAGATATAAAAAATACATAAACTATAATTGAATGTCATCTAAGCAATTTAGCTCTAATTGAATGTCACCTAAACAATTTCTATCGATAATGCACGAAAAAGTTTTGTGTGAATCTCGCTATCTATATAATAGAGATAGAGATAAAGATTTATTTGTAAAATAAAGTGTGTGTAAAAAAAATAAGAATTTATTGATGGATTAAAATTAGGATATAATAGAAAGATAAAATGCGAAAATATATATTTTTAATTTTGTGTTACTATTCTAAAAAGAAAAATAATAAGAAACTTTAATTACTATCTTTTTTATTAATATAAATGTAAAATATTTGGGTGCGATTGTGAACCTGCGATTTGCGATTGTGAACCTGCGACTTGCGTACCTGCGACTGTGAACCTGCGACTGTGAACCTGCGATTGTGAACCTGCGATTTGCGATTGAAGAATCTATAAAATAAAGTCGTGAACCTGCGATGTAAATTAAAATTAAGAACGGCTTAGCGATTGTGAACACCTGCGATTGAAGAACCTGCGATTGTGAACCTGCGATTGTGAACACCTGCGACTGAAGAAGATACCTGCGATTGAGCTATGCTAGGGTCTTGATTCTACCAGAATTCTTGAACATACTCACTAGGGTTTCTGCTTGGGAAAGTGTAGAGGATTCATCCGCGCTGATGTTCACTGGATTTAATCTAGTTTGAACGTCACAAAGGTTGATAGAGCCCCTCTGCGCGATTCAAGTGAGACTTTAGTTTGATTTCTCCGCTTGTGAGTTTTTTTGTCTCTCACCTTGAGAGTTTTTTCTCACCAAGTGACTGCTAACTTATCGCTGCAACAATATAGCATGGAGAACCACTACAGGACCATGAATCAAATCAATAACACAGTTCCAGACATAGGAAACCTATGCCTCAACGATGAAGAAGAAGAAGAAGAGCTTGAGATCGATCTCAACGAGGAAGAAATCAGGGAGAAGCAGCAATCATTCAACCTGGTGGGGCGATTCCTTACCAATAGGCCCATCAGAGTCAACATGATGAGTAAACTGGGAGACATATGGCAGCCAGGGAAAGGGATGAATATAGAGGAAGTGCAACCAGGATTATTTGTGTTTAGACTGTTTCACCAACTGGATGTACAACACATATTAAAACAAGGACCATGGTCATTCGACAATCACACCCTTGTGTTAAATGTCCTACCAAACGACACTGAACCGCACGAAGTCCCTCTGGTTAAGGTACCATTCTGGATCCAAATCCACAATCTTCCATCTGGATACATGTCACAGAAAGTGGGCACAACCGTGGGAAACTATATAGGAGAGTTCTTGGAGTATGATGAGAAGAATGAAAGTCTTCCATGGCGTAAATATATGAGAATCCGAGTCTTAGTGGATGTTCGATCGCCACTAAAGAGGTACAAGAAAATCAAGAAGTCGGATGGAGACAGCAAGCTGGTGAATTTTAAATATGAAAGGTTAGGGACATTCTGCTATGTATGTGGGCTACTTGGGCACTCCGAGAATAGATGTCCGAAGTTATTTGACATGGCTGTGACTGACTATACTAGAGGCTGGAGCCCGGAGCTACGGGCGGAGATGGGAAAACGACAAGGCGGTGAATCGAAATGGTTCCGACACGGTGGCGATCCAAATTGGGTTGCACCCGATCCTGTCTTTACACACAATCATGGTGACAGCAACACATCAGGAAGTAAGGGATCCAAGGCAGACAAGGGAGTTATTGCTAGTCAAGATGAGAGAAGGAAGCCAATACAACTTGCTGATATTTTTAAACAACCTGACATATTATTCCCAAAACAAACAGCCAGTAATAGTGAGGACAAGAAGATTAATCAAGAGATGGAGGAAGATGACGTGGATATTCTAATACTGGAAGGTGATAGGAAAAGGTCCAGAACCAATAATGAACCAAAAGGAGTGGCAGATACCTTGCAAGCACGGGAGGAAAAGCAGAATGACAGTAGCGACAACCCACACAACTCAAGTGTGAATTTTTTAGTGGCCGGCCCTGGCGGGGCCCGCCAGGGACAATGAGTATAATGAGCTGGAATTGTCGGGGCTTAGGTAACCCGAGTGCAATTCCAACTTTGCGTGACCTCGTTCGGACGTACCAACCGGACGTTATTTTTCTTTGTGAAACTTTGGTACATGCTAATAAAATTCTAGAAATCAAAAATAGAATTGGCTTTGAAGAATCCTTTGCTGTAGATAGGATTGGAAGAAGTGGGGGACTTGCCCTCCTCTGGAAGCGCAAAGTGTCATGCCAAATAATAAACTATTCCCAGAACTTTATTAACATTGAAGTGAAGTATGAGGACAAAAGTCCATGGAGATTTACAGGATTTTATGGTTACCCAGAGCATGACAGAAGACGAGACTCTTGGAACCTTCTTCGACAACTAGCCCAAGATGTATCACTTCCCTGGTGCATTATGGGGGATTTTAACGAAATGTTGTCAGCTGATGACAAGCGAGGAGGTACAGCTCAACCTCCCTGGCTTCTCCGGGGCTTTAGAGAGGCTGTCCAAGATAGTGACTTGATTGATCTTCCCATGGAAGGGTACCCATTTACTTGGACAAAAGGTCGTAGAGCAGTGAATCCAACCGAAGAACGTCTGGACAGAGCAATGGCTTCACAAAGCTGGCTTGACGAATTCCCTCAATTTAAGTTCATTAACGCCATTGCAGATCGATCTGACCACTCTCCTATCCTACTGAGACTCACGCATAGGGTGAGAGAATTTACACCGAGAGTTTTTAAATTTGAGAATGCTTGGTTGGAAGAGCAGAATCTTAACGACATCGTCCACAATGCGTGGATCAAAGACGGATGTGCACCTCTACTGTCAAAGATCAAGGGCTGTTCGGAGGACTTAGAAGAATGGGGATCGCGACTAAGAACCAGGTTCAAAAAATCAATTGCTGAATATAGAGAAGAGATGAAATTGAATCAAGATAGCAGGGAAGAACTTTGTGTCAAAAAATACAACTAAGCCCATGAAAACTTGAGCAAGGTTCTTAGACAAGAAGAAGACTATTGGCGGCAAAGATCAAAGACCCATTGGCTGCGTGATGGGGACTCTAACACCAAGTTCTTTCACGCCATGGCTACAACTAGAAAGAAGAGAAATGGTATCACCAAGTTACAAAATTCTGAAGGCGAGGTCTTCAAAGATCAACAAGGTATGTGCAATATTGCCAAGGAATATTTTGACACCTTATTTAAGAACTCTGACAACGATGACGAAGAAGTGACAAATCTCTTAATGGGACGAGTTACTGAAGAAGATAACCAGAGCCTTACGGAGGAATTTCAGCTAGAAGAATTCAAAACGGCCCTCTTCAGTATGCACGCAGATAAGGCCCCCGGGCCGGATGGTATGAACCCGGCATTTTACAAAAGATTTTGGGACCTTTGTGGACATGAAGTTTTCTCTACAAGTAAAGAGTGGCTGCAAAAGGGAAGCTTCCCCCCACAATTAAACAACACCAACATTGTGCTCATCCCCAAAGTCGAGAATCCGACAACTATGAAAGATTTAAGACCTATCTCCCTTTGTAATGTGTTGTACAAAATCATATCCAAGGTCCTGGCCAACAGATTGAAACCGCTACTTAGCAGGTATATTTCTATTGAACAGTCTGCTTTTGTTGCCGACAGATCGATTCTAGATAATGTTATGGTAGCCATGGAAACCATCCACCACATGAAATGTAAGGTTAGAGGGAAAATGGGAGAAGTCGCGTTAAAAATTGATATTAGCAAAGCCTATGACCGGGTTGACTGGAGGTATCTCTTAAATGTCATGAAAAAGATGGGATTTTGTGAGCGGTGGATAAAGTGGATTCAAATGTGTCTCGAGTCAGTCGAGTACTCAGTGATGGTAAACGGCGAGAAAGTTGGACCGATTTTTCCAGGGAGAGGCCTTAGACAGGGAGACCCATTGTCGCCCTATCTATTCATCTTATGTGCAGAAGGCCTTACATCATTAATTAAAAAATATGAAGCAAGGGGTGACATTCATGGTGTATGGGTATGTAGAGGGGCCCCCAGCCTCTCACACCTACTTTTTGCTGATGACTGTTTCTTATTTTTTAGAGCCGATGTTCGAGAAGCTCAGTGTATGAAGAAAATTCTTAATGACTACGAAAAAGCGTCCGGACAAGCCATAAACTTTGCTAAATCCGAGATCTATTTTAGCAGGAATACTGCAAGTAACGTTAAAGAGAGCATCTCAAATATCCTTGAGGTCAACGAAGTGATGGGGACAGGTCGCTACCTGGGTATGTCATCCATGATTGGTAGAAACAAGAAAGCCTTGTTCAGCTATCTCAAGGACATAATGTGGAAACGAATTCAAGGATGGTCAGGTAAACATCTCTCTAAAGCTGGCAGGGAAGTGTTAGTCAAATCAGTTGCTCAAGCGATCCCAGCATACTGCATGAGCTCTATCTTACTCCCAGAATCCCTCGGGGAGGAACTCGAGAAAATGATAAACTCCTTTTGGTGGGGATCTAACAAAACATTAGGTAGAGGCATTAACTGGCTGAGATGGGAAAAATTGATCATGAGAAAGGAACACGATGGGATGGGGTTCCGACACATGTATGGTTTCAACTTGGCAATGCTAGGGAAGCAAGGTTGGAAGTTATTAACCAATCACGATACTATATTAACTCAAGTCTTCAAAGCTAAATATTATCCGAATGAGGGATTTCTTGGTGCGAAATTGGGCCATAACCCAAGCTATGTCTGGCGTAGTATCCATGCTTCTCAGGTTGTAGTCAAACGAGGCTTACGGTGGAGGATAGGAAACGGTACGAATGTGAGAATTTGGAATCAACCTTGGCTCCGGAATGATAAACAACCCATCATAACAACAGAGGCAGTTGAAGGAATGGAGAATTCGACGGTGTCTGAGCTTATTGATCACGAATCAGCGACCTGGAATTATCAACTAATACAGCAGATCTTTAATGCTCGCGATAGGAGAGAAATTCTCAAGATACCACTAAACTTGCTGCACACAGAGGACGATTGTATCTGGAATTGCAACAGGCAAGGCACATACACAGTGCGCTCTGCATATTACCTTTTAACACAAGTCATCATAGATAATAGTCACCTCCAGGTGGAAGGAAATTGGCAGAAACTATGGAAAATTGCAGTCCCTCAAAAAGTGAAATTGTTCCTATGGCGGTCACTTCGTGGATGCTTGCCCGTGAGAAGCCGTTTAGTCCAAAGAGGAATTCAGTGTAATAATAAATGTCCTCATTGTGATCAAGTGGAAGAAAATGAATGGCACTGTTTCTTTGGTTGTAACACGGCGTGTGACGTATGGAAGGAGATTGAGGAAGGTCAGATTGTTGGTAGCTATACCGAGAATGCTGTAGGCTTCGTCGACATGGTTTTTCGTATGATAAACGAAGTTGACATGAATAAGATGGCGAGAATAACAATGGTCCTCTGGACACTATGGTGGAGGAGGAACCAACGGTGTTGGAATGACAAAATACCAACCAATTGCGAAGTGCTCCGTCGAGCAACCGATGCGCTGAATGATTGGATAAACGCGCAGAGAAGGAATCAACCCAAGGAAAGCACGACCTCAACTCAATATCAGTGGACTAAACCAGCAGCAGGCACTCTCAAGTGTAATGTATGGCACTGTTTCTTTGGTTGTAACACGGCGTGTGACGTATGGAAGGAGATTGAGGAAGGTCAGATTGTTGTTAGCTATACCGAGAATGCTGTAGGCTTCATCGACATGGTTTTTCGTATGATAAACGAAGTTGACATGAATAAGATGGCGAGAATAACAATGGTCCTCTGGACACTATGGTGGAGGAGGAACCAACGGTGTTGGAATGACAAAATACCAACCAATTGCGAAGTGCTCCGTCGAGCAACCGATGCGCTGAATGATTGGATAAACGCGCAGAGAAGGAATCAACCCAAGGAAAGCACGACCTCAACTCAATATCAGTGGACTAAACCAGCAGCAGACACTCTCAAGTGTAATGTAGATATTGCCTGTTATATGGAGGATAATGCCTACTGTGTTGGAATGTGCATGCGTGATGAGCATGGAAATTTTTTGCAAGCCTACATGATCAAGAAATATGGCACACCTAAAGTAGCAGAAGCTGAAGTAACAGGTATCAAGGAAGCCTTGCAATGGATTCAAAATAATTATGGAGTGGATACAATCATTGAAGTGGAAAGTGACCGCCTACATGCAGTGCAAGCTATCAACTCAAGGCACACAAACAACACTGAATTTGGAATTACTACTGTTATGTGTCAAAATTTATTATCTTTATATAACAACTGTCAGGTCAGTTATGTTAGGAGGCAAGCAAATCGAGTAGCTCATGACTTAGCTCAGGCGGCTCGTTTTATCGCTAGTCACCAAGTTTATAATTATTGCCCACCTTGTATTGCTACTACAATTATGAATGAAATGAATTAAGTTTGTTTGCTTCAAAAAAAAAATAATAAGAAACTTTATTATATCATTAGTAGTAATTATGGCAAATTCTAAAATGATTCACTTCATCAAGTGGTCCATGGTGGACCACTTATGAATAACACTATAACGAATATGAATTTTACAAAGTCCACCGTTGGATTGAAAGTTTGTTTCATATAGATCATCCATAAAAATTTTAGAAAAATTAAAAATAATTTAATATGTTATTGAGATCCATTAAGATTAATGGTTTATAAGTAGTATTAGTCATTGATCCACGGTGGACCACTTATGAAGGTGGTCCACCGTAGCATTAGCCAGTAATTATATTATGAGTAGTGCTATTTGGTACGAGAGAATTTGATTAAGAAAAACAAGAATGCTTACATGTAGTGTTATAAGTGGTGAGTCAAAATGTAACTCCCCTTTTTGAGGAGATCATGAGTGAGTTGGTATTAAAATTACTCCCTTAATTTTGCCTTATTGTATTTCTTATTTTTCACTTCTCGTACCAACAATCATTTTTCTTATATTATACTAAAATCTTATCTTATACTAAAATAATGATTATGATTTTTTAACTAATGAATTAATATCTTAATCAAACATTTCATAAAATTAAACTCATTTCATAGAAATAAACTTTCGGACCGCTATTCTCTAACTTTGTGGCGGGAAAGGCAGGTAACTTTAGGCCACTTTTATGCGTTTGATCAATCAAGTGTACCACAACTTGCCATGTGTCTTTCTCTTACCTAGGAAAGGAAACATCAGAACAAAACAAAAAATAAAGAGTAGAGTTGCCATTGTCCTCACTCCTCAGGCTAACAACAAACCACCGTTCACATTTAGCCTACAACCACAATAATTTTTTCTTCAAAGTTGCCATCAGAACAAACCACCGAGTCAAACATCACCGACCACCGCTTTCATCCTGGCCAACAACAAAGGAAAGGCGGTTGAGTCAACTCACTAGAACTCACTCGGCGGATTCTTCCAAGGAAAGGCGGCGACAAATAAGCTTCGACGGAGAAGATGTCGCTGTCATTTGGGGAAGCGGAGAAATACCGACACAGAGAAGTGGAGTCATCGGGCGGCGAAGATGGAAGAGGCACGGTGAAGATTGAGAAGATACAGACGGCAAAATTGATTTGTTCAGATTTTTGTTTTTCTTAAAGTAGGTACAGACCACGTGGCGTGATGTGGTACAAGTGATTTATCAAACGGACGTAATTAGCTCAAAGGTACCGTGACTTTCTAGTTTTAAAGTTAGGGAATACTTATCCTAAACTTTCCCTCAATCGTGTCAGACAAAACACACGCTTTTCATTTCCAAAATTGAAACCAAGACCGAGACGAACCCTATAGCTTCTCCATCGAGCTTCTGCGTTGGGACAAAAAAATCGATTTTTCTTTTTTAATTTGGACCAAAATAACTGAAAAAATTGTAGGATATTACTGAAATACCCCAAATTTATAGGGTTTGGAAAAACCCTTTCGCTTCCACAACGCATATCCCTGCCTCTGCATCGCTCGTGTCTCTCAGTCCATCTCGCACCTTCCTCCCTGAGTCTGTCGCCGGCGTAGTGACGCTTCTCCCTCTGTCTCTCTCAATTTTCTGTTTCAGGTTCGTTCCATATTATTCTCTGCGCACATAACCTGTTGCTTAGGGCCATTTGCTTTTCTCCTTTCAATTGTTTCTTCGTCCCGTTTTAATCGATTTTTAGTTTTATTTTGCTTTTCAAATTGTAGCACAGAGATTGACTCAGGAGGAATCAGTAATTTGTTTGTGCATTTGTGTTTTTTTTTTTCAATGTTGCTTAAAATTTAAGTGCTTTATGTTATTAGTAATAAATTTGAGCATTCTTTTTGGAGTGATACAATGGTTAAACATAAGAAAAACAAATTATATACGACTTTTTATAAATTACAATAGTTTAATTGCTTTTGATAGTTTTGATTTTACTACATATAAGTCATTTTGAATCTGATATTGAAATGTATTTGTAGGTTAGAAACTGAGAATGGAGGAAGAAAATAATGAAACGAAATCATTTAAGGATCTGGGCTTACCTGAGGAATTGGTGGAAGCTTGTGAAAGTTTGGGTTGGAAGACTCCGCTAAAGATTCAAATAGAAGCAATTCCTCTTGCACTACAAGGTTGGATGTGATCTATGCTTCAAATATACCATTTTTTTTTTGTAAAATAGAATAGAATTGGACTGGAAGAAACATTGCAAAATGATAATCCTTGTTATACAACCTAATGCAATCTGATTTTGAACCTAAAATTTTACAATTTACATATCAATTTTATAGTTTTTACTTTTTATGTTTTCAAAGTTATTGCATTATTGTTTCAATAGTATTCTATTTCAACCACAAATTTTCATCCCATATTTACTTCTTCAGTTCTGGACAATGTCATAGTTAATGTTGGTTAAAGTTAAACTTTATTAAATTGCATCTTTATATTTTGTGTTTCCCAGGAAAAGATGTGATTGGACTTGCCCAAACGGGGTCTGGTAAGACTGGAGCTTTTGCTCTTCCTATATTGCATGCACTCTTACAAGCACCACGCCCAAACCATTTCTTTGCTTGTGTGTTGTCTCCCACAAGGTTAGATATGTTGGTAACGGATCATGGATTTAATACACATATATAATTCAAATTCTCAGTCTCACTGATATTTAATGTAGTAAATTTCTTCTGTTCTAAACTTTTTTTTTTTAATCTAGGGAGCTTGCTATTCAAATTTCTGAACAGTTTGAAGCTCTGGGTTCTGGAATTGGTGTGAAGTGTGCTGTGGTGAGTTCTAATATATTTTCTGCCATAATACGCTGTGTTTGAACATTTTTTTTCCTTCTTGTTTGCTATATAGCTTAAGTTTGTATTTCTCACTCTTATCATATGGTGGTTATATACATTCATACTAAACAATTTATTTGATTGGTATCTTTTCCTTTTTCTCTAGCTTGTTGGAGGGATTGACATGGTACAACAATCCATCAAGATAGCAAAGCATCCTCATATTATTGTAAGTGTTACCACTGCTTGTACAAAATTGATTATTGCGATTGTATGTTGATTCAGTACTTCTTTTAGTCTGCTAACTTCATCAGTCCTGTATTTTGTTTATCATTTATTTATATTGATTTCTTGCTTTTTAAGGTTGGGACTCCTGGACGTGTCTTGGATCACCTAAAAAACACTAAAGGATTTTCTCTCGGTAAACTAAAATACTTGGTATGGTTTCTTCATTATTTGATTTAAGCATGAGTTTTATTTTTTACATCCAAAGGTTAGTAGTGAATACATGTGTAGTTTGAACCAAATATAATGTTTATATATTGACAATGACCTTAATTGCTGCATCATAAGGGGGTTTCTGTATTCATGTGATTGTCCACTAAAATGCTTTATTCTTACTTTATTTTTCTCCCTGATGTATTGATGTGATAACTTATAAATGCTTTTGCATTCAAAACTAGAAATTTCTCATGAGCCCAATTTTCCTTAACTAATTTTTTTTTTTTGAAAGTGCCTTCCTTAACTAATTAGATTTTATTTTTTCTGTGAAACGAGAGCATGTTGCCAGAATTACTATTCTTCAAGTATATTCCTATGTGTAGTTGGATTTGTTTGATTTCTCTTCCTTTTGGGCAGGTCTTAGATGAGGCAGACAGACTGTTGAATGAGGATTTTGAGGAATCACTTAATGAGATTTTAGGAATGATCCCTCGTGAGCGAAGGACTTTCCTTTTTTCTGCTACGATGACAAAGAAGGTAAATATGTAGGTTTATTAATTTCTGTGAATATATTAATGATCCCTTGTGAGCGAAGGACTTTCCATTGGCATTAGCCAGACATATTCAAATGAAGCCTTTTTTGCTTTACATTTACGAAGATCATTAGATATAGGCTCTTTGAGAAAGCCTTTTTTCATTTAACATTATAAAGTAACAGCTTTCGTAGAGCCATATAGTAGTTTATTTGTATGTTTAAATTCTAATTGAGCATAAATTTAACATTATTCAAATCTAATGAACATAAATTCTAGTTGTTGGTTTATATATTTTTAAACTTCGGAATTGATTTAAGCTCTTATATTTCTAAGTAATTAATCACATTATTTTAGATCAAAGCTCTTATATTTTGTTATAATAACACACAATTGCTCCATTAAGGATCTTATACTTCGGAATTTATGCATTGCTTATACACTACAAATTCTTGATTGTGTAATTTATTCATTTTTAATAGAAGTTGCACTCTTGCTATTTCAGGTCGAGAAGCTCCAAAGGGTTTGTTTAAGGAATCCTGTGAAGGTACAACCATAATATACCAATATGTTTATGCATAAGGAAATTTATACTCCTCTCCCTTGAAAGATTAATATCTTTTGCTGTTTAGTCGATTTTATTGCCTTCTTGGGGACAATTTTTGTTCCCGATTTTATTGCAAATGTAAATTGCAGCTTTGAACCTCAATTATTGACTTTGGGGATGTAGACCGGTGGAAAATAAAATGAAGGTTTTGGGTCAAACTCCAAAATTAGGGTTTTCTAAAATTCATTTTGTCTGCCTTAAAATCAATAATGGAGAGTTCAAAGTGAGCTCTCTAGGACATTGAAGATTGCATAGTAAAATGTCCTTTGGTGGCTTACTCACCAGTACCACCTTTTAGTGGTTCATCTAGATTAAATGGGACTATAGTGTAACATATTATTTCATCTCTTATGGAGGGAAATGTAATTATTATATTTAGACTGTGTAATTTAGTAATCTTCCTTGGGAAGGAAATGTGGCTTATCTGTATATGTACAGTTTTTTACAATTTTATTTTCAATTTAGATTGAAGCATCAACCAAGTATTCTACCGTGGATACACTAAAGCAACAATATCGCTTCTTGCCAGCAAAACATAAGGTATTTGTTCTCCCTTTCAAAAAAATGTTGGAATTCAGTTACTTGGGCTATCATTTTTTCGATGAATTTCTTACCATCAGGTTTTATAAAGGCTATTTTTGTTTGATATTTGATGTATATATTAAAAGTAGATCAGAACAGGACTTAAATAGTACCCTTTGGTTTAGGCTATCTAGTTCCATTTTCTGTGTGCCAAATGCTATTGAAGTAGGAATCTAATAAGGTGGCATCATTTCCTTTCGGAAAATATCTGCTGCTTTCCATCGTTTTAAACTGGAGACATATAGTCAAGGTTACACAGGACAAATACAAAAGAATTAGCAAAGTAGAAGTATTGTATTTATTCTAACACCAAATAAGATTATGGTTATGGTTGTCAGATGCCGAAGAGACAGCACTTGGGTGATAAGCGAAATGTTTATGTTGAACTCTATACAAATTGCCTACTTAGAGTGAAACTTACAAAATTTGCGTACTTCTTTCCTAGGATTGCTACCTCGTATACATTCTCACTGAAATGGCTGGAAGTACATCAATGGTGTTCACTCGGACATGTGATGCAACGCGGCTTCTTGCTTTGATTCTTAGGAATCTCGGTTTGAAAGCCATCCCAATTAATGGTCATATGAGTCAGGTAATTGTTCTAGATATCCTTCATTATAATTGTAATTTGTTCTAAAATTTCCTTTTTTTCTTATTATTGGAGGGCATGCTGTTGTAGATGGAGTTATTCTCTGTCATCTCCCCCCATTATTTGTGTTTGTAGGTGTGCCAATGCCATCGAAATATCTCTAATTTATATTATAATATCTTTCTTGTGACAGCCAAAGCGACTTGGAGCCTTGAATAAGTTCAAGTCTGGGGATTGCAATATTCTCCTTTGTACCGACGTAGCTAGTAGGGGACTGGATATTCCAGCAGTAGATATGGTGATTAACTATGACATTCCCACAAACTCTAAAGTAAGTTGTGCTATGTAATACTATTGTTTTACCCGTTTCATTGCAGTAATAATTAATCAAAAGTTCACAGTTGGCTTAATGTAGTGATAGGAATTTGTTAAGAACTGCATGGCTATTTTTGGATGATACATCTTACTTAAAAGAAATCCAAAAAACATGGAAAGAGAATTTTTGTATTCATTGGATTCGTGACCATGTGAACTACAGGATTATATACATCGTGTGGGAAGGACTGCTCGGGCAGGGCGTTCTGGGGTAGCCATTTCCCTTGTAAACCAATATGAGCTAGAGTGGTACATTCAGATAGAGAAGCTTATAGGTGGGGAGCATAATCTCTCTCTCTCTCTCTCTCTCTCTCTCTCTCTGTGCTGTGACTATTTAATGATCAAAACATTCTTAATCTTAATAAATAACAAATGCAAGTGTTTTTCAGGCAAGAAGCTACCAGAGTATCCTGCACAAGAAGAGGAAGTTTTGCTTTTAGAAGAGCGTGTTGGTGAGGCCAAAAGATTAGCTGCAACGGTAAAAATTTACATTGAGCTTAGCTATGGTTTAGGCTACTTTAGTCTTTCTATCCATTTCTTTTGCTACATAGACCAATTAAGTTGGGGAATTTAATGGGAATTGAAATCCGGTGCCCTTTTATTTACCTGCCCCAGTTGAGTTTTATCTTCATTGTGTATTAGTAATGTTTCCAATAGCCACTAGCAGTACAATGATAGAAAGTGATGTATAAAAGATGCATAGATTATGATGGGTTAAGTTTTTTTTTTGGTCACGATGGGTTAAGATATTTATTTATAAAGAGAATGACACTAAGATATTAATTTCTTTTTTTAAAAAAAGGAATTAAATGATAAAGAAAAATTTATTACATTATATATTGTGTTTTTCATTCTCCAAATGAAGGCCTCTATCTCTTTTGAGAAATGGAGAGGGTCTCAACTTGGTTATGGTTATATTATTGGATTTAGTAAATTATGGAGTTTTAGAATCTGAGTTGGACCTAACTCAACCACAAAACCAACTTATAAATTGAGGGATGCCTGTCATTTATAACCATTACTTAGGCCATATTACTGTCCAATGGTGGATATAGAGGCCAAGCCAAAAATTCTGCCATATAAACACGGTGTTGCAGCCTATGGCTGCTAGCACAAAATCTGCCATCACAAAAGGCTTTTAAAGCCACTGCGGCAGAAAATTGACAAGTGACAACATTGCACTCAGGATTAGACATCTTGAGCTTCACACGAGCGGACCAATATCAGATGGTACAATGAATTTAGGATCAACTTTGATATTGTCTTAGAATTTGCGTTCGAGCTTAATGCAACCCTAATAGTAGCTCATTGTGCGAAGGTTGCCTCTTACCACCATTCAAGCCATATAACTTTCCAACTATTTGTTATCAACATCGAGAATATGAAAATAGTCAATTCTTATGTGCTTCAATTCAATTACTTTCTAAATATTTAACTATTTGTATTTGTATTTTTTATTGTGTAGAAAATGAAGGAAAGTGGAGGGAAGAAGAAACGGAGGGGCGAAGATGATTCTGGAGAGGATGAGGATATTGACAAATACTTTGGCCTGAAAGACAGAAAATCGTCTAAGAAGTTTAGAAGAAAATGAATGTTGTTTGTTCATTAAAAAAAGATAACACATGTTCTTTGTTTCTGCAAAAAAATGTACTATGTTCTTTCTTGCTCTGATTTTTCTCATCAGAGGTTTTCAAAACAGTGTTGAGAAAGTCAAATTATTATTTGGTTATAGGAAAATTTTAAAAATTAGGATTTGTGTACCTCAACTTAAGTTATGAATACAATAGCTTTCTTCTCTCTATCACATAACTTTGGAAAGCGTTGAAACGCGTTGAAACGGACGCTACCGTGTCCTTCTAATTGCTACTAGTATTTTGTAAGGTAAATAAATGTTTACATTTTATTTATTAAATGATATTACTTTTTCTTTTTGTTATCTTGGTCCCTCTAAAATCAAAATTTTGGCTTTACCCGGCTTATCTCCTTTCACATGAGTTTCCATAAGGATAACAAAACTTGCATCATGATTCTTCATCCGATCATTAGGGCTTGATAGTTCCAGTTAATAATGTGTAAAATTTGGTGGACATATCAATGTCTAACTGAGACATTCTTTAGAGATTCAGTCCTCCCACCAGAGTGTAATAGTCGGATGGAAAGTGCCCATCATTTTTCATTCTACACCACTGAGAGATCCCCATTTTTTTTTTCTCTCTCTCTCTCTCTATTTCTCTCTCTCGTCTCCGCTACAGAACTCTATAGGGGCTCTATCAACAAAAAAGTTGTTAATTTTATATTTTGTTTTAATGAGTATCAATAAAATTCTCGTGCTAAGTTCTCATTATTATCCACAAACATTTTTCATCACAGAATCATTTTTCATTGTGCTAGATAAAATTTTAAATAAGTGATCCCATAAAAAAAAATGAAATATAATTTAAATTTATTTTAAAACAAATCAACATAGAATTATAACATAAGTCAAAACCAAAACATAAAAATATAACATGTAATTGAATGATTGGATAATAGATATATGTCAAATCAAATTTTAGTCGAAGTGTTCACATAGAGAAACTCTAATTGAATAAAAAAAAAAAGAGAAGCTCTAGTTTTTTTTTTTTTGAAACCAAACAAAATATTTTTGGGAACCAGAGAAGCTATAGTTTAGTTTTATATATCCAACATTTTGTTTATAATAATGGGTTAGAGAATATAAAAAATACAGAAACTATAATTGAATGCCACTTTAGCAATTTAGCTTTAATTGAATATCATCTAAACAATTTCTATCGATAATGCACGAGAAAACTTTGTGGGAATCTCGCTATCTATATAATAATTTTGTATTATAATTTTGATATGGCATGAAAAATTAATAATTTTGTATTGAACTTGCATCTTCATTAAACTCTAAAAATATTTAGCTTTTTTATTTTTTATCCATGTGAAAAAATTATTAGAACCAAAATGAACACATGTATATTATAAAATAAAATAAAATAAAATAAATAAAACACATGAAAAAAATAAATTAATACAAGGAAAAAGAAAGGGAAAATTAGACAAATCAATCAATCATAAAATCTTCACATTACACAAAGAAAAGTAAGCGAAACATTATTCTCTCATCGACGGCGATCTCTTCTTCCCCTTATTCAACCCTATCTTCCGATCTCAGGTGAATCAACCTCTTCAATTTCCTTCTATATTCATTTCAATTCCGCAACAAATCACAATACCTGTAATATTTTTTTTATTATTATTTATTTTGAAACGCATCGATCGATTTATTGATTTATAATGTTGTTGTTGATTTTCTTTTTCTGTCAAATTAGGTTTGAATTTTAGCGTAAGTAATCATGTTTGGTGTCGTCAGACGAAGGGTTGCTTCTGGAGGCACATCTTCGGTGAGTATTTGCTCTCACTATTTCTGTTTTGTTTTGAAATTGAAATTTTTTTATTTTTTATTTTTTTATGTTTTTTAATCTCTATGGATTGTTAAGTTAAGTGAAAGCTGATACCTTTGTTGTATATACTTCAGTTGCTTGGTCAGTCAGGGCTGAAAATCAGGTCTGGTCCTGCTAGAGTTTCTTCCATTTTGGAAAAAGAGGTATTTTTTTGATATACCCTTTTTTATATTAGTTTTGTTCCTTTTTATAAGATGCGTATGATTACCTGAGTGTTATTTTGTGGATGAGTTTTTAGCCTGGCCAAAATTTGTTCCCCCAGAAATCGAACTCGGGTTCTCCCAAACGATTAGTCCTTTGGTTGAGCTCATTAACCACTTGAGTCCAATCACTTGGTTTTTGGGATTTGGATTTAAAATCGCAACTCACTAATCTTGCTAAACTTTTATGATTGTATTTGATTAAAAGTAATATGAAATTGCCAACGTAGGTTGGTCCAGTTGATAAGGAGTTGGCTCATACTTGCAAGGGTGTGGGTTCAATTCCCGCTGCCGACGGGAGGACCTAATTGGTGGGAAATATGTTCGTACATTTGTAAGCACTCGCTGAGCCCCTGGGACACACCTTGTAGGTTGGTCTAGTTTGTAAGGAGTTGGCTGATACCCACAAGGGTGCAGGTTCAACTCCGGATGCCAACGGGAGGACCTCGTTGGTGGGCAATATGGTAGTACCTTTGTAAGCGGTTGCTGAGTCTTGAGGCTTTCCCTGGCCTGGTGAGCCCCCGAGACCCAACTCATCTAAACTTTGTATTGGCAAAAAATAATAATATTAACTTTAAGTCATGAAAGACTCCCAACTCGTGTTCATTTAGTTATTTTAATTTTATAACTTCTTTTGAAAATAAGGCTTTGTATGTGATTCTCAGTTTTTGTATGGTTTGAAAAGAAATGGTCAAAATTTCTTTTCAAAATTGTGACGGGTTCTCTTTGGTGTTTGATTTCTATTTGAGTTCTCTTCTGTGAGATGTTTGTGTATGTAATTGTTCAATTTCAATGTGGTAGGGTAAGGATTTCCCTTTTTACTTAACTGAAATTAGTAAAGCATGCTATGTGCTAATTGATATAAAACTTCTTATATCAAGTTATGAACTTCCCACACTTACTCATCAAGCACTGCTTAGAGTACTGACTACGCTTTACAAATTTACTGGGAAGATCCATTGGAGGATGTCCTATTATTGTTATTTTCTAGCATTCTCTTCTCTGTATCAAATTCTTATTTTCCCAATTTTTTATTTATTTAATGGAATGGTTAGCATACCTGCTAATGTTGTTGTATCTCTGTTTTTTACCTAGTTTTTTTCCCTTCATTGTTACCGAGTGTTTTCATTGCTTTCCATGTTTAAGTTATTAGTCATGTCCTTGGATGGTTCTTACAACTATATTTATTTTGTTTAACAGATTGCAGTAAGCTCAGGAGGATGTGGGAATATCCGCAATTTCTGTCATATAACACCTGGTAATTCTGCTTTTTTATTTAAAATTTGTTAATGGGTGCAAATTTAAATGATTTATGCAATTGTGCAATTCACATCACCATCTATTTTCTGTTGCAGGACGCTGGATTAATTCAAAACCAATAAGGTTAGTAGTTCCCTTGTTAGTCACAGGATATTTAATTTTTAAAAATACTATGTTCTATCCGAATTAGAAAAATGAGTCAGTTATAGTAATATTTAAAATGGAAAGAGTAGTTACTGTTTCTCATTCAGTGGTGGTGCTCTGATAACCTTATTGCTCTGCAGGGACATTTTTCATCAAGAGGCTTCGATTCAAACATGGAAGCGTTCATTTTCTTCGGATAGTGGTGAGATATTAACGAGAGTCTCAGATTTCGGTCATTTAAGTTACCCATACAGCTCAGATTTATCTTGTTCATGAAAGATAACTGCACATGCATTATGGTTATTGCAAGAATTTTAGCTTTTATGAAAGAGTAATATTTCACAAAATCCATGGTTATATGATGCTAGAGTATTGCACTAGCGTATTTCTGAAATTTAGTTACTGTATAACTGATTTTATTGTAATAGAATTTAGAATATGTATTGTTTGCTTGAAAAGATAGTGTATTTCTATCCAGTGTGGTATAGAAGAATGACAACCCTTGGGTGTTTTGTAATTGATCTGATCATGAAATATATATAATCATCATCAATCTGCTGAACTACACATTAAAGTTGTGAAGTTATGCTCTATTCTGTGTTCATTTTGTCGTTTCTAAAATGTAGTTTCATATTTTTAGTTATAGACTTATAGTCTAGAGTCTTGGGCATATGATCAAATTGTCCTGTGAATGTGAATTTCTGTTTAGTTTAACTTTTTTCTGGTATTTATGTTCATTTTACTTGTTCTGGTTTTTTTCTTCTTCTTTTGATTGCTGATCTTTTTAAATATTTTTATTTGTGATAAAGGAGATAATGTTGATGTTGTGGTCCCTCCATTGGCTGAATCCATCGAGGATGGGACTCTTGCAAAATTTCTGAAGAGTATGTCAACCAACTCTATACATTTTGTTTACAATTGTTATTTTTAGTGGTTATTGATGATTGACTGTCATATTTTATTTTGATGTATGAGCGCAGGGCCTGGTGACAGGGTTAATGTTGATGAACCAATTGCTCAAATTGAAACAGATAAGGTGTTATGTTGAAACAAACTTCAAATGTTTGTGAAAGATTTGGATGGTTATAAGCGACTCCAATTATCTTTGTTCCTAAATAATCATTAACATTTTTTTCCTTATTGCTGTAATAGGTGACAATTGATGTTACGAGTCCTGAGTCAGGTGTGATTCTGAAGGTACTGTCTAATAGGTTCAGATCATTTTAACCCCCACAAGCCAGCCCATGAATTCTACAATTATTACCTCTTTTTAATTAAATTTTGTTCATATGGTATATTTAATGATGTGCAGCTTCTAGCCAATGAAGGAGATACAGTTGAGCCAGGTAACAAGATAGCAATAATTTCAAGGTCTGCTGATGCTACAACTCACGTTGCGCCATCTGAGAATGCACCTGAGAAACCTGCTCCTAAGCCAACTCCAAAGGCTAGTGAGCCAGAGAAGAAAAGTGAGCCAGAGAAGAAAACTCCTAAAGTTGAAACAGAGAAGCCAAAAGCACATACTCCACCAAGCTCTCCATCTGAGCCACAACTTCCTCCTAAGGATAGAGAAAGCCGAGTGAGTCATCGTGATTGTTATAGTTTCGTCAATTATGTTTACCAATTTTTTTTATTTTAATGTCTGCCTTCATTTTCAAGGTTCCTATGACAAGGCTTCGGAAGCGGGTTGCTATACGATTGAAGGATTCCCAAAACACATATGCTATGCTGACAACCTTCAATGAAGTTGATATGTAAGTTTTCGTTGATTGTCAAATTGTAGCAAAACTTTGAATATTGCTTTAAGCTTTAAGGATTTTCATGTGTGCTGTGTACATATTCCCTCTCATGCATTATTTGGTGATGCTTACTTTGAATTAGAATATTGGAAACTATGGGCATATTCCTCGTGGTACATGTACATACTAAATATATATAGATATCCATTTCTTATGTAGATTAACATGATAGAAAAGGGGTGATTCCATTTGTTTAGTATCACTTTTTGGTGCAATAGTTCTTGACGTAATGGCTTTACATATTGAATAACCATTATCATTCTCTCCCTGATTGCTCTGCAATTTATAACAGGACTAATTTGATGAAGCTCCGTGCTGATCATAAGGATGCTTTTGTTGAAAAGCATGGAGTCAAATTGGGACTTATGTCCGGGTTTATCAAAGTATGCTTTCAAATTATGGACGTATAGAGTAAATAATATTTCTTTCTTTTTATCATTTTTTTTCTATGTACTTACTTTGGGCTCTATGTTAGGCTGCTGTCAATGCACTTCAATATCAACCGATTATAAATGCAGTCATTGACGGGGATGATATTATATACAGGGATTACATTGATATCAGCATAGCTGTTGGAACTCCAAAGGTTTTTATCAGTCACCTCAACCTTCACTTATTTACTTTTGAGGCAACCTAACTGTATGTCATTGGCCTATGTCGATTGATGTTGTCATGGTTGATCTGCAAAATTTAGATGGTTGGATTAAAGGAGCTAATTAGGTACATGTTTGCTGATTTCCATTTTTTGCTTGCATTCTCAGGGACTTGTTGTGCCTGTTATCCGCAATGCTGACACAATGAACTTCGCGGATATAGAAAAACAGATCAACACTTTTGCAAAGAAGGCTAATGCTGGAACTTTATCAATTGATGAGATGGCTGGAGGCACTCTTACAATATCAAATGGTGGTGTTTATGGCAGTCTTTTGAGTACACCTATTATCAACCCCCCTCAGGTTTGCAAGTTCTGCTAGGATGGAACTAATTATGGTTTTTTAATTTATTCTATAGAACATTCTTGGATTTATGGTAATACTTAATCATTGACTGCTTTCTTCTTTAAAATATCCATCCCCATGGATTATGTTTGATAACAGGAAGTAGGAATAAACAATCATTGTTTTAGTGTCATGTTAACAGACACATCACTTGTAACTTGTCAAAATGAATTTTGTTTTCACATAACCAGTATTATTCAAATTTCCTAACCAAATGTTCTGCTTTTTTACTTTGACAGTAGTAAGATTTCAAAAATTGCATTGCTTTCCTTTTCCTTTTCCTTTTCAATGATGCCAAATAATTGTGATCAATTTTTTATTTATTTATCTTTTTGCAATTTTTTGTGTGAAAGAAATCTCATGCAGTTGTTTTTGACAGTCGGCAATCGTGGGTATGCATTCCATAATGACCCGTCCAATGGTTGTTGGAGGAGTTGTTGTTCCAAGACCAATGATGAACCTTGCTCTAACATATGACCATAGAATCATTGATGGAAGAGAGGCAGTGTTCTTTTTGAGACGCATCAAAGATTGCGTGGAGGACCCTCGCAGGCTTTTGCTCGACATATAAAGTGAATCACAAAGTCAATTAAGTAAATTAAACCTCTTAGAATTCTAATACCATAATGGGTACCCTTTTGTCTGGGTCTTGAATTTGCGGCGTGATTTACAGTATTTATTGAGCAAGCTCTTTAGGATCAAATCTCAATTTATTTGACATAAACTCAGCATGTTTGTACTTCCCTTTCACCTATCCCTCTCAAACTAGAGGGTCACAGTTTTTGGCTCATAAATTGTATGAAATTACTACGAAGCATATCATGGGATTCTCCGTGAAGCAATAATGCGATTTAATTCCATTTTACTTTTCGCTACAATATTCCTTCACAAAACAAAAATTTCCAAACATGTCTTTATATAACACACTCTGAATCAGCCTAAGTATGTGTGCTGGTATGTTTTATGCTACATATTCATTTTCCAATCTTTCTCGGCTCCTTGTTTGTTTTCAATTCAACTGAACACACATTGGCATTGTAGTTTTGTTATTAAGGATAATGAAGCTCCAATGACTGGATTCTACTGATAAAAATAGACATGTTTGCTAACATTCTCTTACGAGTTTACAATACGTTTTTTAAATATAACGTATAATTAAATATTACTTTAAAACATGTTTCTGTGTCATTTCATATTGAGCAACTATTCTAATCAATAATTTTATAAAAAACATCACAAATTCAATTCACTAGCTTATCTATTATGAGTTAATTTATTTGTTATAAGTTAGCTCAGAAGCTACTAATACTTTTTGGACAATGCTAATAGATTTAAGTTGAACTCAAATCAAAGTTTTAAGATGATATCAGAGTTTCTTTCAAATCAATTTTCCAATGCATCAAATAAATAAGTTTCACCTTAATAATTATTATCAAATCATCCTAGCCATTAATTGATATTAAATTAAAGGTCAAGATTTGGAGTAAGTTATAAAACTTACATTTGGAGTCAATATATCCCTCCTCTATACACCAATCCAAATAAAATAAGTGGTTTAATTTCTGTCAATTTTTAATTTCAGGGACATCAATCCAACATGTTGCGATACCCTTCTCCTTTTCAAATCTTTGTCCCAAAATCGCATCTCCACGAACCCTAATTTCATCATTCGATATTGTTTGGCACCGAAATGAAAGTCAAAATCTTACGTATCCTTCTCAAAATTACAATTCCTTTTCATTATTCATTGTTCCTCCTAAGCATTATTGTTCCTCTTTCTACCGATAATCCTGGTAAGTACAATATCCTCTTACA
The DNA here is from genome assembly GCA_030408175.1 of Trifolium repens. Taxonomy (NCBI): domain Eukaryota; kingdom Viridiplantae; phylum Streptophyta; class Magnoliopsida; order Fabales; family Fabaceae; genus Trifolium; species Trifolium repens. The sequence goes on from CP125841.1 coordinate 8,622,410, forward strand.
AATAATATCAAGATGAAAAACTAACACATCCAAACACACATTTTTGCAGTCATCAAATTCTATTAGAAAACTAACACACTTTTAATCCCAACCAATTTAACCAAAAGAGGAGTACATCCCCATGAAATATCTCTACCATTAATTAACCAACTTTACACCAAACCAATAGTCCTTACATTTCCTCATATAAATGAATGAAGAAGCAAAATCTTGTATAAGCTTTCCACTACAATAATGCTTAGGAGGAGCATGATAACAAGGCTCCATTGAAAACTCTCTCTCACAAGCTGGAAAGTGAGTCTCATTATTTGTAAGCTTGTAAAGAAGCCATGGCCTCAAATTTCCCAAACCTTGAGCAACATATCCAAATGTAGACAAAGAAGTAGTAACCAACACATCAGATAAACTTAGTAGATACATATCAACCCAAGCCTTCATATTATGCTTATTATCATTAAATTTTTGTTTCTCTGCACCACTTGGTTGATAAACCTCAATTACTTCTCCGGTATCCGTTGATTTATTCATATACACCATCTTTAAATTCTCACCATATTCTGGATATAAAGACGCCACAAGAACAACTTTCGTAATCGTCTTGTTTTTGTCACTTGAAGTAGACATTGAATTTTTCACATCAATTACTTTGGGAAGTAATTTATTGTGTATAGTGCAATTTAAAACTAGATTCATAACTACTTCTTGTGGAGTTGAAATAGGATTAAACACTCTTATTTGAAGGTCTATTTTCTCATATGCTTTAGCCAAGTGTGCTTGATAGAAATTTGTGATTAGTCTCCACGCCGAATTTGAAGGGTGGAAAAGGTATCGTCCCAAATGGTGAAAAACCGTGTCTTTTTCAACGAACATTGTTTCAAGTTCCTTGTTGAAAAAAGGTGTCATGAAAAGAGAAGGTACAAAATATTGATCTGATTGCAAAATCAAGAAAGGAACTTTGATGAGAAGAGCTTGACTATCATCACAGTGAAAGAATTTCTCATGAAAATTTGGTTGGTATTGTAGATTGAGAAATAGTGCTAATGGCAAATCCAATTTTGAATTATTGTTAGCTTTTTCCTTCTCTATCACACTTTGATATGTTTCAACATGATTTTCATTCCAAAAAGGAGATTTTTCTGGTAGCAACCAAGTCGAATTTAGAAATGGTTCACAAAATAGACCTTGTTTGTCTTTCCTGAATCGCACTAGTATCGTGTGGTTTGTGAGAAGAGCATAAAGAAATGTTGCAGCTATGCTAACCATTTGGTTCCCTAAACCATTAGCCGGCGTCCAAATAAGGTATTTGCACATCGAAGCATCATCAACCTTAATGTTCTTAGAATGAAGAATCTTTGTCATGATTTTGTTGTAAGCTTTACTATTAGGTCCACACCTTCTATGAATTTCTTCGTATTTGCGTAGTTTCGATATCAAATACGAAGAAGGTTTATGAGGCGAAGATTTGCGGTATAAATGAGATTGTAACCTGCTTATGCATGATGTTTCATCAAATACAGAAGCTAAAAGTCCATCAAGAAATTTCTCTTTGTCATCATGGATTACTTTATGTATAGTTGAATCATTTGTGGAACTTGTAATTGACTCATTCTTCAAACCTATAGTTGTAGCTGATCTTTCTTCTTTTGTTGTAGTACCATTTTCAATTTTCCCTTGCACCTTAAATTGGACAAATTCATTAAGGAAATAGAGTGAGTTTTTGACCATAACAAAACAGAACAAAAATAATTTATTTTTTTGAAAGTTTGATATATAAAGAAAAATAAGTTGAATATATAAAAAAATTAATTACTCTAGAGGTTCTTGAACTATTTAATAATTTTTATAATATGTAACAAAGCCACCTTAATGAATTTAAGCTTAGTGATTTTTTTTTGTCAAGTAATCTAGTGGCCGTAATTTTATCCCTAAAAGTGAATAAATGAAAATTTTGTGTTCGAACTTCGACTCCTACATAATGAAAGTTTTAGGTTTGAACTTTAACTCTACATATTACAAAGTCCCTAATCTCTACCTAACAACTGAATTATGCAAGAAATAAAATGATTTGTGTTCATATTAAAAAGTGTTTATTGTATATTTGACTTTGAGAGAGGGTTCTGCAAATACATATATATAGTAAGGGTAGCTCCTATAATTGAGTAACCGATTTAGTAATGCCAGCCTATGATTTTTATAATTAAAGGAATTATAGGAAATGTCATGATAAATGTACAAATATCTAAATAAGATGTGTATTGAAGTGTTTATCTATTAATTAATTAATGTTACATCCGGTATGAAAATAATTTTAATCTTGTGCTAAGTTTTAAAAACTAAATAAAAAATGTAAACCGATTGAACCACTAGTCCATGGATCCACTAGTCCTCTACTTGTTATGTCTTTTCTCATTAGTCCTCTTAGCTCTTGCAGTACAAAAAGTAAGAAAGAAACTCAAGAAAATAGACTCAGCTTTTAATCTCCCTAAAGGGCCTATAAAGATACCAATTATAGGAAATTTACACAATCTAGTTAGCTCTCAACCACATCAAAAACTAAGAGATTTAGCCAGAAAATATGGACCCTTAATGCATCTCCAACTTGGAGAGATTTCCACTGTTATAATTTCATCACCAGATTCTGCTAGGGAGGTGATGAAAACTCATGATATTAACTTTGCAATAAGGCCTCAAGTTTTAGCTTCAGTGTTACTTGCTTATAACTCCACAGGTATTTGTTTCTGCTCCTTATGGTAATTATTGGAGACAGCTAAGAAAAGTTTGCAACTTGGAACTTTTGAGCTTAAAACGCGTCAATTCACATCAACCAATTAGAGAAGAGGAGCTCTCTAATCTTGTCGAATGGATTGCTTCGGAGAATGGATCACCTATTAACCTTACTCAAGCTGTAATTTCTACAGTATACACTATTGTTTTAGAATGCACTCGATAATGAAGAAATCACAAGCTGAGGTGAGAGAGGTTTTCAGAATGAAAGGAAGGGTTGATGAAAATCGTGTCAATGAACTCGATTATTTGAAATTAGTTGTCAAAGAAACCTTGAGGCTACACCCTCCAGCACCACTTTTGCAACCAAGAGAATGTGCTCAAGCATGTGAGATACTTGGTCATCACATTCCAATTAAGACGAAGATAATAGTCAATGTTTGGGCAATTTCAAGAGATCCAAATTACTGGACTGAACCAGAGAGATTCATTGACAACAGTATTGACTATAAAGGGAGTGATTTTGAGTAAATTCCTTTTGGTGCCGGAAGAAGAATATGTCCAGAGATCATATTTGGTCTGAGAAATGTTGAGGTGGTCCTTGCAACGTTGTTGTATCATTTTGATTGGAAACTTCCCAGGTGAAGAATTGGACATGACCGAGCAATTTGGAGTTACAGTGAACAGAAAAGATGATATTTTATTGTCACCTTTTGTTTATCGTCCTTTACCTGTCATGTGACCTTAACTAGAAGACACTGTTAGTAGGCCTCCTCCTATAAGTAATGTGTGTGCAAGGCGCAGACCCGAGCAATTAGGCAAAGTTAATGTAACAGTGTGCAATTGTGTGTTTAAATAGAATAAGGATGGGATAACAGTTTCCATCGGCTGGTTTTTAAGTCGGTTTGGTTGGGAGAGACTAGGCTCTCTAGGTCCCGGCGGGCGGTTATGTTATTTCCTGACAGTTAATTTCTGCATTAACCGCAGTTTGTATATTTTATTGTCTTTTTTTAACCACTCTGCTGGAGTTTAGTCCGAGATAATGCAATATTAATAACAGTACCATAGTCATATAATTCAGTCCCTATATACACGCAAACAACAGATCTGTCACAAATCTATCAGATATCTATACTTTCAGTTCAAATAAGGCTATACAGAAATAAAATTATGTAAGCCATGGCACATCTGTTGACTTAATTTGTGGAAGTATGAATCTGAAAATGTAGATCCAATTGAATATTCAGAACTATATGTTTTATTCTCAAAAGATATATAATTAGACAAGCAGGGTCATATTTTTAAATAAAAGATGGTGTTGCTACAGCTAACATTACAGTGACAAGCATTTTTAAATATTTTAACAGATAAGCTAAATTAATCAAATGATTAACAACTTGCTCTTGTAACAAAGACAAAGGAAAAATATTTTAAAATCACCAAAGGAAACTGAAAAGTCCTCCTTGTATTGTGGAACATGCATATAAATATCGATGAATTCGCTGGACCTTAATGATGGCTATTGTTCAGGACATTTTCGGTGCTGGAGGTGAAACATCGGCAAACACCATAGATTGGGCAATGGTAGAAATGGTAAGGAATCCAAGAATAATGAAGAAAGCACAAGCTGAGGTGAGAGAGATTTTCAAAATGAAAGGAAGAGTTGATGAAAGTTGCATTAATGAACTCAATTATTTGAAATTAGTAGTCAAAGAAACCTTAAGGCTACACCCTCCAGCACCTCTTTTGTTACCAAGAGAATGTGGTCAAGCACGTGATATAAATGGTTATCACATAACGATTAAGACTAAGGTGATAGTCAATGCATGGGCGATTGCAACGGATCCAAACTACTGGACTGAACCAGAGAAGTTTTATCCGGAGAGATTCATTGATAACACTGTTGACTATAAAGGAAATAATTTCGAGTACATTCCTTTTGGTGCTGGAAGAAGAATATGTCCCGGTAGCATATTTGGTTTGAGAAGTGTTGAGTTGACTCTTGCAACGTTGTTGTTTCATTTTGATTGGAAGCTTCCGAATGGAATCAAAAGTGAAGAATTGGACATGACTGAGGAATTTGGAGTCACAATGAGAAGAAAAAAAGATCTTTTATTGTTCCCTTTTCCTGTCATGTGAGTCACAAAGGATTTAACTAGAAACCTGATAACAGGTGACCCAACATAGAATTGAGAGTTGGGTATAACTCAACCCGTGCCCAGCACTATTGGGCTAGGGGCGCAGATATAAACGTACATTTAGGCCATCTCACAACCAATGTGAGACTCTTAACAATTCTAACAATTCTCCCACCTAACTGTCTACAATTATGCAAAACAGCATGATTTTAACAATTATCTTTAGGCAGTCATATTATATTACCTATTTTGGTAAAGGATTGAAATATTTCACTAAGGTGAATGTTTGTTCATGTTTTCCTCCAACTCAATTATTACAAAAGGTGGGCAATTATGTAAAACATCAAGATCTGCCGGATTAGGGAGGCAATGGAATCAAAAGCATAGGTATGACCAAATATATAACTGTTCATAAACATTATTTAATTTTATTAGTTCTTGATTACTCCAATCAAATACCAATATTTAATGAGGACAAAATTTATAAATTTTCAAGCCAAGATAAGTTGTTTGTATATATTAGAATACAAGATAATATCATATAATATTTTTAATATTATATTAAGATATTATAAATACGCCATACATTTTTTTTACTTTGGCCGGCTGCATGGTAAAATACAAGGCTTCAACTACAACCTATGATGATGTCAAAATAATATTGTAGCAAGTAAGAATATGAAAAAATAATAGCATTTTAAAAACTTTCTTGTTCAATTCAATTTTCTCAGTCTTAATAATGGACAAGGACACCAATTTCAAACTCTTCTTTTGAGATAAGACAAAGATTTCATTGAACACAAGGGAATCTTTACATTTGTACTAATAAGTCAGGTTTAACCGTTTAAATAGTAGATATATATCCATTTCATAGAAGAAACCAAACATGGAAAGAAATCTAATCAAACATAGGACAAACAGCAGAAAATGACAGGGAATAAAACAAACTGAAAATGTACAAGGACACTATGGTTAGGGATAGTGCTAAATAATGTATATGCTATATATATATAGACACTAGCTAGTAGGATATAACTCATACTGCCATGGCTCTATTAGTCCTCTACTTTGCATATCTTTTCTCATTTGTCCTTTTAACCCTTATGGTACAAAAGATAAGAAAGAAGAAAAGTTACTCAACTTTTAACTTACCACCAGGGCCTAGAAAGCTACCTATTATAGGAAATATACACAATCTGTTAAGCTCTCAACCTAATCGAAAATTAAGAGATTTGGCGAAAAAATATGGACCTGTGATGCATCTTCAACTTGGAGAGGTTTCTACTATTATCATTTCATCACCCGAGTGTGCTAGGGAGGTGATGAAAACTCATGATATTCACTTTGCAACAAGGCCTCAAATCCTAGCTACAGAAATAATGACTTACAATAACACAAATATAGCTTTTTCTCCTTATGGTGATTATTGGAGACAGTTACGTAAAATATGCACATCCGAGGTTTTAAGCTTAAAAAGAGTAAACTCGTACCAACCAATTAGAGAAGAAGTGCTCTCCAATCTTGTGAAATGGATTGCTTCACAGAATGGATCGCCAATAAACCTCACTCAAGCTGTAATTTCTTCAATATACACAATTGTTTCAAGGGCAGCCTTTGGCAATAAATGTAACGAGCAAGAAAAATTTATATCGGTGGTAAAACAATCAATAAAGGTTTCAGCAGGTTTTAACTTGGGAGATTTGTTTCCTTCTTCTAAATGGGTACAACAGGTTACTGGTTTGAGGCCTAAGCTTGAGAGTTTTCATCGACAAACTGATCAGATATTTGAAAACATCATCAAAGAACATAAAGTGGTTGAAAAACACACAAAAGGAAAAGATGATCAAGGTGAAGTACAAGAAGATTTGGTAGATGTTCTCTTAAAATATGAGGATGCTAGCAACCAGGATTTTTCCTTAACAAAAGACAATATCAAGGCCATAATCATGGTAAGCATTTTCTTTTACAATTTTTGAACGCTCGAAATACCGTTTTTACTTTTATCTAAAAATATATCTTATCTTTTTAAAAATCCTTGGATCAGCTTGACCTTATTGATAGCTACTTTTCAGGACATGTTTGGTGCTGGAAGTGAGACATCTGCACTTACCATAGATTGGGCAATGGTAGAAATGATGAGAGATCAAAGAGTAATGAAGAAAGCACAAGCTGAGGTGCGAGAGCTTTTCAAAACGAAGGGAAGGGTTGATGAAAATTGCATCAATGAACTCGATTATTTGAAATTAGTAGTCAAAGAAACGTTAAGGCTACACCCTCCAGCACCTCTTCTGTTACCAAGAGAGTGCGGTCAAGAATGTGATATAAATGGTTATCGCATTCCGATTAAGACTAAGGTGATAATTAATGCTTGGGCAATTGCAAGAGATCTAAACTACTGGAATGAACCAGAGAAGTTTTATCCAGAGAGATTCATTGACAGCACTATCGACTATAAAGGAAGTAATTTTGAGTACATTCCTTTTGGTGCCGGAAGAAGAATATGCCCAGGGAGCACATTTGGTTTGAGAAATATTGAGCTCGGCCTTGCAACGTTGTTGTATCATTTTGACTGGAAACTTCCTACTGGAATCAGAAGTGAAGAATTGGACATGACTGACGAATTTGGTGTCACAATGAGAAGAAAAGATGATCTTTTGTTGATACCATTTTCTTATCATCCTTTGTCTGTTATGTGAGCTTAACTAGAAGATCCGTACTGTCAGTTAAGAACACTATACAGAAATAAAATTGTTGCAAAACTTACTTCAATATATGTTGTACGCTATGACGCATCTTTGGATATAATTTGTGGAAGCATAAACCTGAAAATGTAGAACCAATTGAATATTCAAAAATATATATTTTATTCCCAAAAGGTATATAACCAATCAAACAAGGATCATTTTTTTAAATAAAAAGTTATGCTGCTACAGCTAGCACATACAAGAAAGAAAAATCTCAACTTTATAAAAAACTATTGAAGAATGTCAAAGGGAAGCTGAAAGTGTTCCTCGCACCATAGACATTTTGCTATATAGTTCATGAAGTTATAGCTTTCATTATACCAAGAATTATGCAGGTTCATTTTATAATAGGAAATATTTTACAAAAGAGACATACTGTACTGTCAATTGAAATAGAGAAGTTCTACCATCAAACTCTCAAATACACTCCACTAGTCACACTCCACATTTTGACTATGGAACATCATAGCCGACACATCGCCAAAGAAAAAGTTACCGTCAGAGGTGGCAGAGATACCAAGGGAGGTGCACCAGTTCAGAAACATAAATTGCAGAATCATGGTGAAGGATCATGGTTGTAGTGTCGTTGGTAAATGAGCGACCCGTAATGAAAAAAAATTACAAGAAAACACGCGAACTAGTTGAATCAGATAACAAGTAAAATATCAAAAAGAAATGATGATGTGGTCCAATTAGAGAGTGTGTCAAGAATGGAGTGTGTTTGAGAGTTTGATGGTAGCACTTCTCATTCAAATAAAAGGCTATGTTATGTCTGGCTATTATAAAAATGAATTATTGGTTACAGCATATTATGAATATTGAATAAGTTAGGCTACATGATTAAAATAACTAATAAGATAATTAATACCAACAAATTTACCAGCTATATGTGATGTCATGTATTATTTTTTTAGAGTATTATAAATGATGTACATTTGTTTGCTTACACATGTTCAATATTGGCTATTCAGAATCATACAAGAACAATAACTATACATTTATCTTGTTAATTAAAAATGCTCTTTGCCAAATATCATGATGAGAAACTCTTGTAAATTAATTTGTATGTTACACAATCTTTTCCCTGTGGTTTCTTAGTGTAGTCACTAACTTTAGTTCATTCTAACTAAATTTTGTAAGATCCTGCCACTCAGCGATGGTTTCCACCTGCTTATGATCTTCACAACTCTGCAAAACTGCATCATTTTAACGATTATCTTAACAATCGCATCATATTAGCCTAATTTGGTAAAGGATTGGAATGTCAATAAGGTTAATGATTGTTCATGCTTGCCCTCAACTCGTTACAGAAGGTGGCCCTTATGTAGAACAATAGGTTCTGGATGTATAGGGTCTGCCGGCTTAGGGAGGCATTGGAATCAGAAGAATAGGTTTCACCAAATATGTTAGAATATAAGCTAAGATAATATATCATATAATATATTTAATATTATATCCAAGTATTATCATATGCATTTGATTCTTTGGCCGGTGGCTATAAGGAATCAACAACCAATGGCCTTTTAAAAAGTAGTATTTTGTCAATCTTATTGAAGGACAAGGACATCAATTTTAAACTCTTATTTCGAGATAAGACGAGGATTTAATTGGACACAGAGGAACCTTTACATCTGTACTAATATGTCAGTTTCAACCTTTTCAATTTGGAGAAGATATCAAACGTCATAGAACAAACCGAAGTGATGACAGGGAATAAAACAAAACAGAAAATGTACAAGGACATTAAGGTCAAGGTAAGTGCCCAATAATGTGTATGATGTATACATATAGACACTAGCTAGCAGGATGTGGCTCATACTAAGCTTCTTTGCCATGGCTCTATTAGTCTTCTATTTTGCATATTTTTTCTCCTTTGTCCTCATAACCCTTGTGGTAATAAAGATAAGAAAGAAGAGTACCTACTCAACTTATAACATACCACGAGGGCCTAGAAAGCTACCTATTATAGGAAATATACACAATCTGTTAAGCTCTCAACCCCATCGAAAATTAAGAGACTTGGCCAAAATATATGGACATGTAATGCATCTTCAACTTGGAGAGGTTTCTACTATTGTCATTTCATCACCCGAGTGTGCTAGAGAAGTGATGAAAACCCATGATATTCACTTTGCAACAAGGCCTCAAATCCTAGCTACAGAAATAATGTCTTACAATTCCACAAATATCGCTTTTGCTCCTTATGGTAATTATTGGAGACAGTTACGCAAAATCTGCACTTTGGAGCTTTTAAGCCTCAAAAGGGTAAACTCATACCAACCGATTAGAGAAGAGGTGTTCTCCAATCTTATCAAATGGATTGCTTCACAGAATGGAACACCAATCAACCTCACTGAAGCTGTACTTTCTACAATATACACAATTGTTTCAAGGGCCGCCATTGGGAATAAATGCAAAGACCAAGAAAAATTTATATCAGTGCTAAAACAAACATTAAAGATTGCAGCGGGTTTTGACTTGGGAGATTTGTATCCTTCTGCTAAATGGCTACAACGTGTTACTGGTTTGAGGCTTAAGCTTGAGAGGTTTCAACGACAAACTGATCAGATATTAGAAAACATCATCAATGAGCATAAAGAGGAAAAGTATACAAAAGGCAAAGCTGATCAAGGTGGAGTAGAAGAAGACCTTTTAGACGTTCTCTTAAAATATGAGGATGGTAGCAACCTGGATTTTTCCTTAACAAAAAACAATATCAAGGCCATAATCCTGGTAAGCATATTAACCTCTTCCAAATACTTTCGAAAAGAAAAATTTGCTTACTACAGTAAAATTTAAATGAATATCTAAAACTCCCCCACATCTTATATATATCCGCGCGATATCTTTCTAGCTATGAATTTTGCCACATGATTTGTCTACTTTGTAGGATTCTATGTACAAGTTATCTTATTAGGTATCACATTAAACATTCTTGGATTAGCTTAACCATATGGATTGCAACTTTTCAGGACATTTTTGGTGCCGGAGGTGAGACATCAGCGAGCACCATAGATTGGGCAATGGTAGAAATGATAAGGGATCCAAGAACAATGAAAAAAGCACAAGCTGAGGTGAGAGAGCTTTTCAAAACGAAAGGAAGAGTTGATGAAAATTACATCAACGAGCTCCATTATTTGAAATCAGTTGTCAAAGAAACTCTGAGGTTACACCCTCCACTACCTCTTTTGCTACCAAGAGAATGTGGTCAAGCATGTGAGATAAATGGTTATCACATACCGATTAAGACTAAGGTGATAGTCAATGCATGGGCGATTGCAAGAGATCCAAATTACTGGGATGAACCAGAAAGGTTTTATCCAGAGAGATTCATTGACAACACTTTTGACTATAAAGGGAGTAATTTTGAGTACACTCCTTTTGGTGCCGGAAGAAGAATATGCCCGGGGAGCACATTTGGTTTGAGAAATATTGATCTGGCTCTTGCGATGTTGTTGTATCATTTTGACTGGAAGCTTCCAAATGGAATCAGAAGTGAAGAATTAGACATGACTGAGGAATTTGGAGTTGCAGTGAGACGAAAAGATAATCTTTTATTGTTTCCTTCTGTTTATCATCCTTTGCATGTCACATGAGCTTCACAAGAAGAAACTGTAACCTTGGGCAGTGTACTGGTAATATTTTTAGTGGAGTGCGTAAAAGATACCTTCTGTCGGTAAAAATAGGTAGGCTATGCTTGTGTTTAAGAGTTAAAATAAATGAAGATTTTGCAATTTAACCATGTCTTCTAGATTGTATTCAGTCTGTACAGTTTTCGTTCATTCTTAATTAAATAAATCTCTAATTAGTAAAATTCAAATCTGTCCCCCAGTTTTCAATAACTTGCAAAGAAATCTATACCCTTAAGCTGAATATTAAGGGAATGAAATTTACCTTTCCCTTTTCAAAAAAATCTAAATGCTAACCCTTGCATTTCATAAGTATCCACAATGGCATTGTAATATGAGCAGTATAATTGAATTGTACCAAACTTTTACTCATTCCTTCACTATCTATTGTTTAAGATATCAAATAATTTTAATGAGTAACTTTTAGTCAACCTCAGAAAAAAAATATACAATAGGCATAATTCAAATCAAAATTAGCAGCATTTCAAATACCCTTTTATAAAATACTATTCTTTATGATGATTTATGATTCATAGGCCTTAAATGTGATTTCACTTTGTAATGTACTACTCAAACCTTAATTAACTATAAGCAAAAGTTCACTTTTTAGAGATCAGATATATCAATTTTTCAAAGAATAGAAAAAGTAGACTTTTGCTTATAATCAAGGTTAGTGGGAGCAATAACAATCTAACATATACATGATCATGCATTATTACAATGAACACAAAAACTAGAAAAGTTACAAAGCGTGTGTACTTGCAAAAACACATGATCATTCGTGATTCAATCCACTGCTGCATTTCATCGAACACCTCAAAAGCAGCTTTGTGAACCACAAATTGCAGGAATATTAGAGATAATGTATTATCGTTGCATGGTCTTAGAGGGAGTGCCATTTCACTATTGATCAGAACCGTAAACAATTGTGATCAACTATGCTAATTAAATTAGCTTATCAAAATAAGTTATAAGCTACTAAAAACATTTTATAAGTTCGTGAGAGAAAAGGTTACCATCTTTTTTCAAAATCAGCTTATAAACTATATAAGCGCTATAAGACATTAGCTTTGGCATTGCCAAAGCAACCAGCCTAAAGAAGTGTTTTAGAAGATTAGCCATGACAATTGATCCGTTTGAATTAGCTTATTTTTGAGCTTATGCAAACAAATGCAATATAAATTAAGTTTTATGCTAAGTTACAAGTTTACACTAGTGAAAATTCTATTTTTATAAACTATTTTATCATAAACTACCTTGGCAAACTTATATAATACATAAAAATTGTATAAGGGCCCGTTTGACCTAGCTTATTTTTGAGCTTATGCAAACGGCTTATGCAATATAAATTAGGTTTTATGCTATTTTATAAGTTCAAACTAGTGAAAATTGAATTTTTATAAGCTATTCTATTATAAACTACCTTGAAAAAATTATAATAATATATAAAAATTGCATAAGCTGTTTGCATAAGCTCAAAAATAAGCTAGGCCAAACGGGCCCTAAGTTGTTTGCATAAGTTGAAAAATAAGCTAATCCAAACAGGCCCAATATATATAAAAGTAATTAAACAAAAATAATTTCTATTATAATAAACAAACACAAAATAAATTCAATTTTTTTTATAAAATCTTTAAAAATTAATCTCTAAATTATTGAATATCAAAATTACTACTTTTTTTAGGGTCATGCTAACTAGTGCCCCCGAGGCACTAGTTAAAAATATAAAAGAAGTAATTTTTATATTGAAAACAACAATTTTCTTACTTTTCAAATATTAATTGCACGCACTTTAATGTATTATTACTATTTGAAGTATCCTTAACTAGTGCCTCATTTTCCTTTTTTTTAATCTATAACAAACACATCCTAAATATTGTGAAAACCAAGAATCCAACAAGAATTTAATTCGAGTAGGCATATCATTAACATCAACGGATTTCACGTCACAAAATTATCACTTGAAAGGAAATTGGTCGGAAGATGAGGATGATGATCACTATTTCTTCAATAGCATCAATTATTATTAAAGACTATATATAAGCCCTCAAGTAAAAAACTCCCACAAATAGTGTCATTAAACAAAATTTAAAGATCAAACTTTTGTTCTTCCAATCTCTTAGCTATTTTTCCACATGATGTTTTTTTTTTTATAAGCATTTCTCCACATGATGTGATTTGTCATCAACAACCAATTCACGTACACGTAACGTTTGTAACGTTGTTCAAATGTAGTAATGCAATTTCCAATCTCTTACTCCTTCCATTACAAAATATAAACAATTTTTTTTTTGATGGAGTATAAACAATTTTTTTTATTCATTGTAAAATTAATGTGTATGATCTGTAATAAAAACAAAATTCATCTTTTTAAATTAATTGCATAATTAATGTATCTAGTTTATAACATATGTCAGATACATTAATTATACAATAACTTAAAAAATTAATTTTAATTATATTTTGCCACGGGGAAGTACATATATATTTTTCAAAGGATGATTTATGTGTATGATATGTCATCAGTTTATGCAATTTGTCATCAACAACCAATTCACGTAACTGTTTGCAATTACATTCTTCGATTCACATACATGGAGTAATTGCATTATATTTGAAATCAAGTATATATACCTCTAACTCACGTATATAGCTTAAACTAGACAGTAGACACATATAATATAATTTTAGTAGATAGACGAATTGATAAGTTACTAAAAACTCACATAGTTAAAATGGATGAGTTGAAATTCGAACTTCAATCATAAGATTTGACCTAATAATTTTGACATTTCTGCCGGTTGAGCTAGAATTTATGGGCATATACATATATACAAATGTTAAATATAAAATAGATAATATGCTTGATTAATTTTTTTTAGGTGAACCAAGAACATTGAGTGGCTAATAAATATTAAGTGTCCCCAATATTGGAATTAATCCTCTATCTTGTTGTTTATGTAAAAAAAAAGGGAAAATATAATATACAATATAATACTATACCCTAAAATATAAAGCAAAAATAAAAACCAAAAAACAAAAGCAAAAGAAAAGGAAAAAATAAAAAGAAAACAAAGAAAATCTAAAAATAAAGGATACCTCAAACTCTAGTCAATTTTAACAACCAACTAGAATTTTATCAACTAAGGAATGAACTAGAGTTTTATTAATTAGCAGATGAACGTGTCATATATCAGCGTTGTTTTTATAATTAGGTCATTTGTTTGTAATTTGACTAACCCTTATGTAACTGAAAAACTTGAATACAAAAAAGTACTTATTTCGTCCCAAAACTTTAGTTCTTTTAGAATTTTGCAAGTAGATTAAGAAATAACAAATATTGATAAGTTAAGTTATTTTTATCCTTACTTTATTAAAAAAAGAGAATTCATTTAAATGATTGCTTTAGTTTTTGTAAGAGTATAAATTGTAAAATATCATTAATTGTGTCTTGGTTTCCTAAAAGGACCAAAGTTTTGGAGTAAAACTAAAAAGCTAAAAGGACTAAAGATTTGGGACGGAGAGAGTATTAATTTAGGAATTTGAATACAAATATATTTTGCTTAGAGATATCTTTTTAGTTTTTACTTTTTTTGAGCATTACATTTTTACACACAAGTCAAATTCAACCCTTTATTTTAAACTAAGGTTAATGATGTGTTTGTGGTATATATAAACCAAAAGTGGTAGCACATAAATCTTAACACTACTTTCATTCTTTTCCATGGCTTTACTAGTCTTCTACTTGCCATTTCTTTTCTCCTTTGTTCTCTTAGCCCTTGTTGTACAAATAATAGGAAAGAAGAAAACTGACCCTAACCTCCCTAAAGGACCTAGAAAGTTACCTATTATAGGAAACATACACAATGTGTTAAGCACTAAACCATATCGAAAACTAAGAGACTTGGCCAGAGAATATGGATCCTTAATGCATCTTCAACTTGGAGAGATTTCAACTATTGTAATTTCATCACCTGACTGTGCTAGGGAGGTGATGAAAACTCATGATATTAACTTTGCAATAAGGCCTCAAATCATAGCTTCAGAATTAATTACTTATAATTCCACAGGAATAATTTCTGCTCCTTATGGTAATTATTGGAGACAACTGCGAAAAATTTGCACATTAGAGCTTTTGAGCCTAAAACGTGTCAATTCGTACCAGCCAATTAGAGAACAAGAGTTCTCTAATCTTGTAAAATGGATTGCTTCAAAGAATGGATCGCCCATCAACCTCACTCAAGCTGTATTTTCTTCAATGTACACCATTGTGTCAAAAGCTGCCTTTGGAAAGAAGTGCAAAAACCAGGAAAAATTTATATCAGCAGCAAAAGAATCAATAAAGATTGCCGGAGGTTTTGACTTAGCAGATTTGTTTCCCTCTATTACATGGTTGCGTTATGTTACTGGTTTAAGTCGTAAGCTTGAGAGGGTCCATCGACAGATTGATCAAATAATGGAAAACATCATCAGTGAGCACAAAGAGGCAAATAAACAAAGTGAATCGGAAAAAGATCTGGTAGATGTTCTCATAAAATATGAAGATGGCAACAAACGGGAATTTGTCTTAACTACAGACAATATCAAGGCCATAATCCTGGTGAGAATATTAATAACCTGTTTCAAATAATTTTAAGAAAACAAACTTGTTTACCGCAATATTGTTTAAATAAACATTTTATCTCACATATGACATCTTTGAAGCTGTGAAATACTTTCCCCGTTTCATATTAACTTTCCTTGTTGAAATATTTGCGTTACACTTTCTTTTTTAAACCGAAAAATATCATTGATAATTCTCAATCAATAGTACAAGGAGTACCTATGAAGAGGTTCAAAAACTGTTACAAAACCTGCTAAACATAGGCAGCACAGAGAGACTAAACCAGTCGCAAAACAGAAACTCCATTTCAAAACAATTCACCGGGTCCCAATACCACTCCTAAAGTAAGCAGGATGCGTTCCACGACAAAAAATTAATTTCCTCTACAACCTCCTTAGTATTCTTCACACTTGATATTAGATGGATAAAGTATTTTTTACATAATTATTGCAGCATTAAATTGTCTTTTAACTATCTCTTTAAACATCTTTGGATTAGCTTGACCTTATTGATAGTATTAGTAATTGTTTCAGGACATTTTCGGTGCTGGAGGTGAGACATCAGCAATCACCGTAGATTGGGCAATGGTAGAAATGATAAGGAATCCAAGAATAATGAAGAAAGCACAAACTGAGGTGAGAGAGGTTTTCAAAATGAAAGGAAGGGTTGATGAAAATTGCATCAATGAACTCAATTATTTGAAATTAGTTGTCAAAGAAACCCTGAGGTTATACACTCCAGCACCTCTTTTGCTACCAAGAGAATGTGGTCAAGCATGTGAGATACATGGTTATCACATACCGGTTAAGACTATGGTGATAGTCAATGCATGGGTAATTGCAAGAGATCCGAACTACTGGATCGAACCAGAAAGGTTTTATCCAGAGAGATTCATGGACAACACTATTGACTATAATGGGAGTAAATTTGAGTACATTCCTTTTGGTGCTGGAAGAAGAATATGTCCAGGAAGCATATTTGGTCTGAGAAATGTTGAACTGGCCCTTGCAAAGTTGTTGTATCATTTTGATTGGAAGCTTCCCAGTGGAATTAGAAGCGATGAATTGGACATGACTGAGGAATTTGGAGTCACAATGAGAAGAAAAGATGATCTTTTATTATTACCTTTTTCTTATCATCCTTTGCCTTAAATAGAAGATAACTATTGTCAGTATTAAGAAGGCTATACAAAGTTGTAAATAAAAAGGCTAAACAAAATAAAAACTGTCAGTTCTAAGCCCTATACAGAAATAAAAGTTGTGTAAAACTTACTTCAATATTTTAAGCCATAATTTGTGGAAGTATGAACCTGAAAATGTAGAGCCAATTGAATATTCAGCTAACACTGACATGCATTTTTAAATATTTAACAGAAGCCAAATAAATCACATGATTAACAAATTGCTCTTGTTATGATTAAGACAAAATTTATAGAATAACAAAAAACAAAATCTCAAATTGCTAATAAAATTATTGAAGAATGACAAAGGGAAACTGAAAATCTTCCTCCTACTGTGGACTTTTTGCTATTTTAGTAGTTTTTTGAACAAGTTGCTATTTTAGTAGTTGTTTTAAGGTTACTTGCAAATATCAATAAAATCAATAAATTTTTCTACTTTTGATGAAAATGTTTCTCTTTCCTATAATACCCTTAATTATTCAGTAGTTGATTTCACATACTTCTCTCTGCAATAAAACATTAAGGGTATTATTGACAAATCAATAATTAATGTTGCATTGAATTTTAAAAACGACAACTACAACGAAACAAAATTCTTTTACAAATACGTATGTAAAAAGGAAAGAAGGTAATATCTAGTTTTCTTAGTTCTTGATTACTGCAACCAAATACAAAAAGTTAATGAGGAGCAAATTTTCATGTCAAGGAAAGTTGTTTGTATATGTTAGAATATACAAGATAATATCATATAATATCTTAAATATTATATTAGAGTGCTATCATATGTTTAATATTATATTAGAGTACTATATATATATGCATTTGATTCTCTGGCCGGCTGAACGGAATCAACAAACAATTGTCTTTTAAAAAGTATATTGTTCCTCTCAGTTTTGTCATTCTTTTTGAAGGACAGGGACATCAATTTCGACCACTTGTTTTCGACCACTTGTTTTAAGATATCAGACAGTGATGTCAGGTTCAAAATTTTAAATAGAAGATATCAAACTAAAAATGGTAAGAAATTAATAGTGGCTAGTAGGATATAACTCATACTGCCATGGCTAGTACTAGTAGGATTCCCACTTGTTCTGAGCATAAAACAAAACAGAAAATGTATATATATGAACACTGGCTAGTAGGATATAACTCATACTGCCATGGCTCTATTAGTCCTCTACTTTGCATATCTTTTCTCCTTTATCCTATTAACCCTTATAGTACGAAAGATAAGAAAGAAGAAAACTTATTCAACTTTTAACTTACCACCAGGGCCTAGAAAGCTACCAATTATAGGAAATATACACAATCTGTTAAGCTCTCAACCCCATAGAAAATTAAGAGATTTGGCGAAAAAATATGGACCCGTGATGCATCTTCAACTTGGAGAGGTTTCTACTATTGTCATTTCATCACCCGAGTGTGCTAGGGAGGTGATGAAAACTCATGATATTCACTTTGCAACAAGGCCTCAAATCCTAGCTGCAGAAATAATGACATACAATTACACAAATATAGCTTTCTCTCCTTATGGTAATTATTGGAGACAGTTACGAAAAATATGCACATCGGAGCTTTTAAGCTTAAAAAGAGTAAATTCGTACCTACCAATTAGAGAAGAGGTGCTCTCCAATCTTGTCAAATGGATTGTTTCAGAGAATGGACCGCCAATAAACCTCACGGAAGCTGTAAATTCTTCAATATACACCATTGTTTCGAGGGCCGCCTTTGGCAATAAATACAAAGACCAAGAAAATTTTATATCAGTGATAAAAGAAGCAATAAAGGTTTCAGCAGGTTTTGACTTGGGAGATCTGTTTCCTTCTGCTAAATGGCTGCAACATGTTACTGGTTTGAGGCCTAAGCTTGAAAGTTATCATCGACAAACTGATCAGATATTTGAAAACATCATCAATGACCATAAAGTGGAAAAATACGCAAAAGGGAAAGATGATCAAGGTGAAGTAGAAGATCTGGTAGACGTTCTCTTAAATTATGAGGATGGTAGTGACCAGGATTTTTCCTTAACAAAAGACAATATCAAGGCCATAATCATGGTAAGCATATTAACCCTTTTCAAATACTTTGAAGAAGAAAAACTTGTTTACTACAGTAAAATCTTTGAAGCTGTGAAATATTTCGCACATGATTTCTCTACTCTTGTAAAGTCTATTTTATGTATCACTTTAAACACTCTTTGATTAGCTTGACCTTATTGATAGCTACTTTTCAGGACATTTTTGGTGCTGGAGGTGAAACATCAGCAACCACCATAGATTGGGCAATGGCAGAAATGACAAGGGATCCAAGAATAATGAAGAAAGCACAAGCTGAGGTGAGAGGGGTTTTCTCAATGAAAGGAAGGGTAGATGAAAATTACATTAACGAACTCAATTATTTGAAATTAGTTGTCAAAGAAACCCTGAGGTTACACCCTCCAGGACCTCTTTTGCTACCAAGAGAATGTGGTAAAGCATGCGAGATAAATGGTTATCAAATACCGATTAAGAGTAAGGTGATAGTCAATGCTTGGGCAATTGCAAGAGATCCAAACTACTGGACTGAATCAGAGAGATTTTATCCAGAGAGATTCATTGATAGTGATATTGACTATAAAGGGACTAATTTTGAGTACATTCCTTTTGGTGCCGGAAGAAGAATATGCCCAGGGAGCTCATTTGGTTTGAGAAATATTGAGTTGGCCCTTGCAATGTTGTTGTATCATTTTGACTGGAAGCTTCCAAGTGGAATCAGAAGTGAAGAATTGGACATGACAGAGGAATTTGGAGTCTCAGTGAGAAGAAAAGATGATCTTTTATTGTTTCCTTCTGTTTATCATCCTTTGAATGTAACATGAGCTTCACAAGAAGAAAATTAAATCTTTAGCATTGTACTAGTAATGTTTTTAGTGGAGTGCCGAAAATATACTATTAGACCGAAAAGGTGAAAACTGACCAAATTCAGTTTTGTGGCAGTTATGATTTTTATTAATTATCTTGTCAATTATTTGTGTTGTTTGTAAGAATAAAATAGGTACAGGGATGTCATAGTTGGTAGTCTAGAAGTTATTAAGTGGTTAATTGTGAGGGAGAGAACTGTACCTTTGCAATTTTCTGTGCTGTGTAAAAGTCTTCTCTGTAACAGTGTGATTGTGGTAATCTGTCTCTGTTTTGAGATCAATTCTCCACAGAACATTTAATAAAATATTGCTGTTTTACAGTATATTCATTTTTGGTACCAGTTTCTATCAGACACCTTCTGTCGGCAGAAATAAGTGGGCTATGCTTGGGTATAAGAGTTAAAATAAGTATGTCGCATCGGTTGCGAGATGGCCTGGATATGTGTTTATAAAGTAGAGGCAATCCTCACTTTAAAAGCCGGTTTTGTAAGTTTGAGACAATCCTCAAAGAAGGATATACATAAACGAATATTGTATAAAACTTACTTCAATTTTGTAAGCCATGACGCATCTTCGAAATTATTTGTGGAACTATGAACCTGAAAATTTAGAGCCAACTGAATGTTCAATACTATAAATTTTATTCCCAAAAGATATATAATTGGCCAGACAAGCAGGGGTTGCTCTATTTTTCTTATAAATATTTACAGCAAACACTAAATCATATTTAAATGCTTTAACAGATAAGCTAAATAAATCACATGATTCACAACTTACTCTTGTAAGACAAAATTTATACACAAAAAAGACAAATCTCAAAGGAAATTGAAGAATCTTCCTCGCACTTTGGACTTTTAGCTATATAGATCTTTAAGTTATAACTTATAGTTTTCTCAGTTGAAATTTTTTTATGCCAATAATTAGGCGGGTTCATTTTATAACAGCAATTATATTACTAAGTGACATATACTGAACTGTCACTCTATGTTAGACTATTACAAAAATGAATCATTGCTTACAGCATATCATGAAAATTGATTTAGTAATATGGTTGCCAACATGTTAGTAATAATATATTAATTACCAATGAATGAAACAACTATATCTCATATTACCTTCCATCATGTGCCTATATCTCATATGTATTAATAAAATAGAAAAAAAATATTTACAATGGGGGACTAGGCCTTACCCCAAAGAAAAAAGAAAAGAGTAGTGAACTAAGCAAATCTATAACAGGGCATGCCCCTAAAAGTTAGGCTCTTAACGCAGAACTTGTCCACATTAATACTCTTGCAAAACCAAAGTGGTACCTGCTCAAATTTAATCGTAGGCTCAGCAACAAAAAGAATGAAACAGCTATATGTGAAATCATGTATCATAATATATTTACTTGTTTGCTTACACATGTACGATATTAGCTATTGTGGCATGGCATTGAAATTTCAAACACCTTATTTTTACTTTGAATCCAAACAAGAAAATGAAAATCAGAATCATACAAAAGGATTGGAATGTTTCAACGATTATCCTATTTTGGTAAAGGATTGGAATGTTTCAATAAGGCTAATGATTGTTCATGCTTGCCCTCAACTCAATCCATTGTAAAAGGTGGTCAATTTTGTAAAGCATTAGGTTTTGGATGTATAAGGTCTGCCGGCTTAGGGAAATAAATGCAAAGACCAAGAAAAATTTATATCAGTGGTAAAACAAGCAATAAAGGTTCTAGCAGGTTTTGACTTGGGAGATTTGTTTCCCTCAGCTAAATGGCCACAGAATGTTACTGGTATGAGGCCTAAACTTGAGAGTTTTCATCGACAAACAGATGAGATATTAGAAAACGTCATCAATGAGCATAAAAAGGAAAAGTACACAAAAGAAAAGGATGATCAAGGTGAAGTAGAAAAAGATCTGGTAGACATTCTCTTAAATTATGAGGATGGTAGTAACCTGGACTTTTCCTGAACAAAAAACAATATCAAGGCCATAATTCTGGTAAGCGTATTAACCTCTTCCAAATACTTTGAAGGAAAAAAAAGTTGTTTATTACAGTAAAATTTAAATCCTGCCCACTTCTTATATATCCATATGAAATATTTGATGCTGTGAAATATTTCTCACCTCTATAGCATTGGATGCTATGTACAAGCAATCTTTTTTATGTATCGTTTTCTACATTCTAGGATTAGCTTGACCTTATAGATAGCTGCTTTTCAGGACATTTTCGGTGCTGGAGGTGACACATCAGCAAGCACCATAAATTGGGCAATGGTGGAAATGATAAGGGATCCAAGAATAATGATGAAAGCACAAGCTGAGGTGAGAGATGTTTTCACGATGAAAGGAAGGATTGATGAAAATTACATAAACGAACTCAATTATTTGAAATTAGTTGTCAAAGAAACCCTGAGGTTACACCCTCCAGCACCTCTTTTGCTACCTAGAGAATGTGGTCAAGAATGTGAGATAAATGGTTATCAAATACCGATTAAGAGAAAGGTGATAGTCAATGCATGGGCAATTGCAAGAGATCCTAACTACTGGACTGAATCAGAGAGATTTTATCCAGAGAGATTCATTGATAGTGATATTGACTATAAAGGGAGTAATTTTGAGTATATTCCTTTTGGTGCTGGAAGAAGAATATGCCCAGGGATCACAATTGGTTTGAGAAATACTGAGTTGACCCTTGCGATGTTGTTGTATCATTTTGACTGGATGCTTTCTA
This sequence comes from Trifolium repens, assembly GCA_030408175.1. Classification (NCBI taxonomy): domain Eukaryota; kingdom Viridiplantae; phylum Streptophyta; class Magnoliopsida; order Fabales; family Fabaceae; genus Trifolium; species Trifolium repens. The sequence goes on from CP125841.1 coordinate 8,645,055, forward strand.
GTGGAATCAGAAGTGAAGAATTGGACATGACAGAGGAATTTGGAGTCTCAGTTAGAAGAACAGATGATCTTTTATTGTTTCTTTCTGTTTATCATCCTTTGAATGTCAAATGAGCTTCACAAGAAGAAAATGAAATCTATGGCAGTGTACTAGTAATATTTTTAGTGGAGTGCCGAAAATATACTATTAGACCTCTTACTAGATATTGCTACTGGAGGAAGGGCAGAGGCCGAAACCCGGAAAACTGACCAATTATGTTTGTTGTTTGTATGAATAAAATAGGTAAAGGGAATTCATAGTTGGTAGTTTGGAAGTTATTAAGTGGTTAATTGGGAGATAGAGAACCAAGTTCTCAAATCTTGGTTTGAGAACCGTACCTTTGCAATTTTCTGTCCTGTGTAATAGTCTTCTCTGTAACAGTGTGAATGTTGTAATCTGTCTCTGTTTTGAGATCAATTCTCCAGAGAACATTTAACAAAATATTGCTATCAGATACCTTCTATCGGTATAAGAGTTTTTTTTTTTTTTATAAATAATGGTTTATTCACTCGGCCTTTTTTGTAAAAGTAGCCACAATGTCTTGGTATTTTGAGAAACATAATTGGAATGTACCAAACTTTTATTCATCCCTTCACTATCTATGGTTTAAAGCATCAAATAATAAATAGACTAATCGTCTAACCATGTAACTATTTTATCCTCGAGACTAACCTGTAAAGCATTAAGTTTGAACTAAATGACATGCATTTAATCTTCAAGTTGCTTGTCAAGAAATAACTATAAGTGTGTGAATTACAATCAATCACATGTGTAACTTTAGAAGTAATTATGATTAAAGTCAAACGTTTTTCATGATCTGACCAATATGATTGATTGACATTATAAAAAATCTTGACATTAGCAGTGTATATGAAAGAAATGAGGACCCACCAAAGCACCGGAGGCCAAAGCATCTCATGCATAATTCGTTTCACTCCTTTTCTCGAAAGCATCTCAATGCTCTCTTCCATCATGCAATCTTGAATAGTTAGAATGACAAAGGGAAACTGAATATATTCTTTGAACTGTGGACTTCTTGCTATATATTACAAGAGTTTTATAATAATGGTAAACATTACTCCCTCTATTACTTTTAGTTGTCGTTTTAAGGTTATTTGCAAATACCAATAAAATGGATAAATTTTTCTACTATTGATGAATATATTTTACCCTTAATTATTAATATTTCATTTCACATACTTTTCTCTCTGCAATAAATAGTTAAGGGTATTATAGACAAATCAATAATTAATGTTATTGAATTTTGCAAACGACAACTAAAAAGAAACAAATTTCTTTTCATAATATCGTACCCTAATATCTTTAATATTAGAATAGAGTACTATCATATATATAAAATGCATTCGATTTTCTGGCAGGCTGTACGGAATCAACAATGATGTCAGGTTCAAAATTTTTAAATAGAAAATGTACTACAATATGGGGAAGATATCGGACAAACTGAAGATGATGACAGGGAAACAGAAAATGTACAAGGACATTAAAGTGAAGCTAAGTGATCAATAATGTGTATGATGTATCTATATATAGACACTGGCGAGTAGGATATAACTCATACTGCCGTGGCTCTATTAGTCCTCTACTTTGCATATCTTTTCTCATTTGTCCTTTTAACCATTACCATACAAAAGATTATAAGAAAGAAGAAAAGTAACTCTACTTCTATCATACCACGAGGGCCTAGAAAGCTACCAATTATAGGAAATATACACAATCTATTAAGCTCCCAACCCCATCGAAAATTAAGAGACTTGGCCAAAAAGTATGGACCTGTAATGCATCTTCAACTTGGAGAGGTTTCAACTATAGTCGTTTCATCACCCGAGTGTGCTAGCGAGATGATGAAAACCCATGATATTCACTTTGCAACAAGGCCACAAATCCTAGCTACAGAAATAATGACTTACAATTCAACAAGTATAGCTTTTTCTCCTTATGGTAATTATTGGAGACAGTTACGAAAAATATGCACATCGGAGCTTTTAAGCTTAAAAAGGGTCAATTCGTACCATCCAATTAGAGAAGAGGTGCTCTCCAATCTTGTCAAATGGATTGCTTCAGAGAATGGATCACCAATAAACCTCACGGAAGCTGTAATTTCTTCAATATACACCATTGTTTCGAGGGCCGCCTTTGGCAATAAATGCAAAGACCAAGAAAATTTTATATCCGTGATAAAAGAAACAATAGGTTTCAGCAGGTTTTAACTTGGCAGATTTGTTTCCTTCTGCTAAATGGCTACAGCGTGTTACTGGTTTGAGGCCTAAGCTTGAGAGTTTTCATCGAAAAACTGATCAGATATTTGAAAACATCATCAATGACCATAAAGTGGCAAAATACACAAAAGGAAAAGATGATCAAGGTGTAGAAGAAGATCTGGTAGATGTTCTCTTAAAATATGAGGATGCTAGCAACCAGGATTTTTCCTTAACAAAAGACAATATCAAGGCCATAATCATGGTAAGCATATTAACCCCTTTCAAATACTTTGAAGAAGAAAAACCTTTTTAAAGCTTAACTAAAATCTTTAAAACCTGTCCAACCTATGCATCCATATGAAATCTTCAAAGCTGTGAAATATTTTGCACATGACTTTTGCACTATGTAGTATCGGTTGCCATTTATAATTTAGCTTTTTAAGGGTCTGTTTACTTACCGTGTTTCTGATTTTATATTCACTTCATGTATTAAGCATGATAGAATATAGAGTCAGTATTTATCTTATAAATTTTTTAAAACAGATTCAGCATTCTAAGAAATTTTGGAAACGTCAAAATACGGTTTCCATTTTTTTTTTGTTATGAAAATATATCATTCGATCTTCTCTCTATCAGTGCATGAGTATCTTTTTAAACATCCATGAATTAGCTCGAGTTTATTGATAACTACTTTTCAGGATATGTTTGGTGCTGGAAGCGAGACATCCGCAAACATCATAGATTGGGCAATGGTAGAAATGGTAAGAGATCCAAGAGTAATAAAGAAAGCACAAGCTGAGGTGAGAGAGCTTTTCAAACTCAAAGGAAGGGTTGATGAAAATTGCATCAATGAACTCAATTATTTGAAATCAGTAGTCAAAGAAACCTTAAGGTTACACCCTTCAGCACCTCTTATAGCAAGAGAATGTGGTCAAGCATGTGATATAAATGGTTATCACATTCCGTTTAAGACTAGGGTGCTGATTAATGTCTGGGCAATTGCAAGAGATTCAAACTACTGGACTGAACCAGAGAAGTTTTATCCAGAGAGATTCATTGACAGCTCTATTGACTATAAAGGAAGTAATTTTGAGTATATTCCTTTTGGCGCTGGAAGAAGAATATGCCCAGGGAGCACATTTGGTTTGAGAAATGTTGAGCTGGCCCTTGCAACATTGTTGTATCATTTTGACTGGAAGCTTCCTAGTGGAATCACAAGTGAAGAATTGGACATGACTGAGGAATTTGGAGTCACATTGAGAAGAAAAGATGATCTTTTATTGCTACCTTTTTCTTATCATCCTTTGTCTGTCAAGTGAGGTCAACTAGAAGATATGTACTGTAAGTTCAAAGAAGGATATATAGAAATGAATATTGTGTAAAACTTACTTCAATGTTGTAAGCCATGACGCATATTTGGAAATAATTATTAGAAATCAGTATTGGGCCTAACCCATCCTCACAAAACCGGCTTGTAAGGTGAGGATTGCCTCTTACTTATAAACTCTTGTTCAGGCCTTCTCACAACCGATGTGGGATTTCTTAACACACTCCCTCACGCCCAACACTATTGGGCTTGGTGCGTGGATATAAACGGTAGGTGGCCCGATAACGGGTGGCCCAACGGATCTTGAAGAGGCTCTGATACCATATTAGAAATTAGTATTGGGCCTAACTCATCCTCACAAAACCGGCTTGTAAGGTGAGGATTGCCTCTTACTTATAAACTCTTGTTCAGGCCTTCTCACAACCGATGTGGGACTTCTTAACAATAATGTACCTGAAATTGTTGAGCCAATTGAATGTTCAAAACTATATATTTCATTCACAAAAGATATATAATATTTTTACAAATATTTTATTGCTATACAGCCAACACTAAAGCATTTTTAAATACTTAAACTGATAAGCTAAGTAAATCACATGATTAACAACATGCTCTTGTAAGACAAAATTTATACACAAACAAGACAAAGTGAAAATCTTCCTCGCACTGTGGATATTAGATTATCTTTAAGTTGTAGCTTTCTCAGTTGAAGTTTTTTTTATGCCAATAATTAGGCGGGCTCATTTTTAAATAGCAATTATATTATTAAGAGATAAGAGATATATACGGAACTGTCACTTGAAATAAGAAGGCTATGCACTAGTACAAAAATGAATCATTGTGTAGAAAATAATAGGTGAATGCTGTTATGTTTTATTCCTCAGCTCAAGGCTGGTTTAAATAGAAAGAGTACAATTAATTCTCTCCTTGAATCAAGGAGAAAATAGTTACAAAGAGAAATAAAGGAAATAATAGATAAGTTTAGAATCTCCTAGAAATAACAAACTAGAAAACAAATATTATCCAACACATTGCTTACAGCATATCATGAAAATTGATCTAGTAATATGTTTGGCAACATGTTAGTAATTATATATATAATTAATACCAATAAATGAAACATCTATATGTGAAATCATGTATTATAAATTATTTACTTGGTTGCTTACACATGTACGATATTAGCTATTGTGGCATGGCATTGAAATTTCAAACACCTTATTTTTTACTTTGAATCCAAACAGGAAAATGCAAAAACAATAACTTTACATTTCTGTTGTTAATTTAAATGCATCTTTCCAAATATCATGATGAGGAACTCTTCTAAATTAATTTGTATGTTAAAGGATCTTTTTCCTGTTGGTTCCTTAATGAAGGCACTAACTACAGTTTACTCCAGCTAAATTTGGTAAGATCCTGCCATTAAGCCATGGTTCCCACCTGCACAACTCTGTGCAAAACTGCATCGTTTAATCAATTATCTTAACAATCGGATTATCTTAGCCTATTTTGGTACAGGATTGAAATGTTTCAATAAGGTTAATGATTTTTTTTTTGAATCGGCTAAATTTTATTAAAAAACAATTCCTCCACAAGAAGTGAAAGGAATTGTCGTGGAAACATACAACAAAAGGTAACGTGATATAATACAATTACCAACACCTAATCCAACACCCTCATCCACCCATACACCAATAATGATCCGCTAAACCACCCGAGAAAACCCCTACCCGACCCTAAGAGACACCACTAGGCGCTAACTTCCGAACTCGAATTAAAATTACTCGGCCCATCAGGCCCAGAAGAATCCCCGAAAGTCAAAGGTTGAGAGACCCCGGTAGTCAGAGAATCGACGGTCAAACACCTGATGCAGTGGAATTCGACCAGATACCAGAGACCTGCAAGTCTCAACAGACTTGAACACCCCTCAGCGACTCCAAGAGTCCTGCAAATCTCACCAGATTTGAAAATGGTCAGAGACTCTTATATCAGGGAGAATCCATACACACTCGGTATTAACCATCCACCACCTCTCCATCACCAATACGTCCCAGAGGTACGATAAAACGACAACGTCCGTCAACACGGAGTGTCTACGTACCCCACCCTTTCGAGCACGCCAGGACAACTACCAAGATAAAACCCCAGCCAAACACCACCTCAGTCCACCACCACCACCACCACTGCCAGACCACCTTCAATGAAACCCCACCAAAACCAAAACAACACCTAAACAGAAGCATCACCACCACCATGTCTGCCACCACATCTTCACCACCACCACCTAAGCAGAGCACGACACCACCACCTAAACCGAGCACCCCACACCGCCTAAACAGAGCACACCGCCACCACTGACAGCCACCACGCACCACCACCACCACCACCCCGGTTTCATCGCCCACTTCCACCACCACCACCAATGAGAAAAACGAGCACACAACACCTAAACATGGTAGCACCGGTAGCTACCAATCACTAACACCCACTGGGCAGAGCGGTATCTCGTGAGAAAACGAAACCAAACGTCGACGGAGGCGGAAGAGCAGCGACGGAGGAATACAGATGCCACCATAACCTGACCCACAGCTTCACCACACCACCAACACCTAAACAGAGAATCACCACCACACACAACCACCACGTTCCACAACCCAAGGTGGGAACAGAGGAACCAACGCGAGCGTGGTTGCCACCACCACCACAAAGGAAAACATCAACACGAGCGAAACTTGGAGGTGCAGGGACGACGAGCAAGCAGTACACCTAAACCACCAACACAGCGGCGGCCGGACCTGAGCAAGACGGCGGAGGAGTAGACCAGATCGAAATCTGGCGAGGTGGCACGGAGCAGAGACGCTCTTCGCACCACCGGCTTCAGCTCTCTACATTGAGGCGGTCGGATTTTGGATTTGGGGGGTAAACGGCGGCGGCGGCTGGAAAACTAGGTTAAGAAGAAGAGGAGAGAAGGCAGAGAAAAGTTAGAGAGAGACCCGTATTTTCTTAACTTGTAGTAGATTTTTTTTCTTTTTTTTCCTTTATGTTTTTAACTATGTAATTTACAATATTTACACACAAATGCTCCAACAATTTGTTCCAAGTCAAAAAACACATATAAGATCACTTCAACGCTAGTCTTAACACTAACTTACAATAAGGTTAATGATTGATCATGCTTGCCCTCAACTCATTCCTTTACAAAAGGTGGCCAATTAGGTAGAACACTATCTTCTGGATGTATAGGGTCTGCCAGCTTAGGGAGGCATTGGAACCATTAAAATAGGTGTGACCAAATATATACTTGTTTGTAAACATTACTCTCTCTGTAACTTTTAGTTTTCGTTTTAAGGTTATTCACTGATACCAGTAAAATAGATAAACTTTGGATTTGGGTAGTATGCATGAGGTCCTAGGTTCGATCCTCATTGCCTCTATTGTAAACCAAAAAAAAAAAAAAGATAAACTTTGCTGCCTTTGATGAAAATATTTGCCTTTTCCCTCTAATACCCTTAATTATTTAGTATTTCATGTCATATACTTCTCTCAACAGTACATAGTTAAGGGTATTATGACAAATGAATAGTTAATGTTGCATTAAATTTTGAAAACAACAACTAAAAAGAAACAAAATTCTTTTACAAAAATGACTTGTAATAAGAAAACAAGGGAGTATTTGATTTTTTTTAGTTCTTGATTACTGCAACTAAATACAAAAAGTTAACAAGAAGCAAATTTTTAAATTTTCAAATCAATGAAAGTTGTTGGCATATTTTAGAATATAGGACAAATCATATAGTATCATTAAAATTATATTATAGTATTATTATATAGGCATTTGATTCTTTCGCCGGCTGTAAGGAATCAACAAACAATAGACATTTAAAAACTATATTGTTCCTTTCAATTTTGTCAGTCTTATTGAAGGGCAATGATTTTATTGGACAAAGTGGAACCTTTACATCTGAACTAATATTTAAGGTTCAATGTTTTAAATAGCAGATATACTACAATATGGAGACGATATGAAACATAGGACAAACTGATGACAGAGCATAAAACAAAATAGAAAATGTACAAGGACATTAAGGTGAGGGAAAGTGCTCAATAATTTGTATGATGTGTGTGTGTGTCTATATATATATATATATATATAGGGTTAGGATCAAATGACACCAAAGTGTCAAACTTAGTAACATGACACCTCCGATAATTCTTTACCAGATAATCGTATTATGAAATCCACCGTTGGATTCAAAGCTATTATTATATAGATCATGTCTATGAAATTTAACATCAATCGGAAATCATTTGATGGGTGAAAGAGAAGGATCAAAATTAACGGTTTTGACGAAGTTTTGTAAGACGTTGATTTTTATGCTTCTCGTTGACATATCAAATGATTTCCGATCGATGTTAAATTTTATAGACATGATCTATATGATAATAGTTTTGAATCCAACGGTGGATTTCATAATACGATTATCTGGTAAAGAGTTATCGGAGGTGTCATGTTACTAAGTTTGACACCTTGGTGTCATTTGATCCTAACCCATATATATATATAGCTAGTAGGATATAGTACATACTATGTTTCTTTGCCATGGCTCCATTAGTCCTCACCTTTGCATATGTTTTCTCTGTCCTCTTAACCTTTATGGTGCAAAAAATAAGAAAGAAGAAAAGTTACACAACTTATAACATACCAGGAGGGCCTACAAAGCTACCCATTATAGGAAATATACACAACCTGTTAAGCTCTCAACCCCATAGGAAATTAAGAGACTTGGCCAAAAAATATGGACCTGTAATGCATCTTCAAAAAAGGAAGGGTAGATGAAAATTCCATTAGCAAACTCAATTATTTGAAACTAGTTGTCAAAGAAACCCTGAGGTTACACCCTCCAGCACCTCTTTTGCTTCCAAGAGAATGTGGTCAAGCATGTGAGATAAATGATTATCAAATACCGATTAAGAGTAAGGTGATCGTCAATGCTTGGGCAATTGCAAGAGATCCAAACTACTGGACTGAATCAGAGAGATTTTATCCAGAGAGATTCATTGATAGTGATATTGACTATAAAGGGACTAATTTTGAGTACATTCCTTTTGGTGCCGGAAGAAGAATATGCCCAGGGAGCTCATTTGGTTTGAGAAATATCGAGTTGGCCCTTGCGATGTTGTTGTATCATTTTGACTGGAAGCTTCCAAGTGGAATCAGAAGTGAAAAATTGGACATGGCTGAGGAATTTGGAGTTGCAGTGAGAAGAAAAGATGATCTTTTATTATTATTGCCTTTCGTTTATCATCCTTTGATTGTCACATGATCTTCACAAGAAGAAAATGAAACCTTTCGCAGTGTACCTGTAATATTTTTAGTAGAGTGCAGAAAAGATACTATTAGAACTCTTACTGAATATTGCTACAAGAGGAAGGTCATAGGCCAAGAAGGCTAAAACTGACTCTGGTCAGTTTTGTGTGGTAGTTAAGATTTTTATTAATTATTGTTGTCAATTATGTGTTGTTTGTAAGAATAAGTAGGAGAAGGGAAGTAGTAGTTGGTAGTCTAGAAGTTATTAAGTGGTTAATTGGGAGGGAGAGATCCAAGCTCTCAAATGCTGGTGCGAGAACCGTACCTTTGCCTTTTTCGGTCCTGTGTAAAAATCTTCTCTGTAACAGTGTGAATGTTGTAATCTGTCTCTGTTTCGAGATCAATTCTCCAGAGAACATTTAATAAAATATTGCAGTTATTCAGTATATGCATTTTTGGTACAAGTTTCTGTCAGATGCTACCTTTGCATTTCACAAGTGTTTGATTTTTTAACTGATTATGAATTGATATCTGTCATTTCAAAATAAAATTAATATTTTCCTCGGCCCTTTTGGTAAAAGCATCCACAATGTCATGGTAATATGAGAAACCTAATTCAAATGTACCAAACTTCTATTCATTCCTTCACTATCTATATTGTTTAAGGCATTAAATAATAAATTGACTAATCATGTAACTATTTTATCCTTGAGAGTAACCAAATAAGCATTAAGTTTGAACTAAATGACATGTTGCATTCAATCTTCAAGTTACTTCTCAAGAAATAACTATAAGTGTGTGAATAACAATCAATCACATGTGTAACTTTAGAAGTAATTATAATTAAAGTCAAACGTTTTTCATGATCCGACCAATATGATTGATTGATTGACATTATGGAAGAAATCAGGACTCACCGAAGCACCGGAGGCCAAAGCATGTCATGCATAATTCGTTTCACTCCTTTTCTCGAAACCATCCTGATGCTCTATTCCATCTTGCAATCCTGCTTCTCAATGTATGGAAAAACAGTTCTGACAAAGAGAAATGAGCAATTTTTAATCAACCTGAGACAAAAATACACAATACGTATAATTCAAATCAAAATTAGCAGCATTTCAAATACCCTTTTATAAAACACTGCTCTTTATGATGATTTCTTTTTCATAGGCCATAAATTTGATTTTACCGCGTCATCTGTAATTTAAATGACCACAAAGACAGCAAAAACAAAAACAAAATGATATTGAATAGTGAAAAAAATGTTACAAAGTGTGTTTACTTACAAATTGTAGGTAAACAAGTTAGAAAAATACATGATCATTGGTGACTGATTTTACTGCTGCATTTCATCGAACACCTCAAATGCAGCTTTGTGGTTCACAAATTGGAGGACAATTGGAGATATTGGATTATTGTTACATGATGTCATACGAAGTTTTGTTTCACTACACGTTACAAGAAACCGAAAATTGGTGCAGAAATGGTAGTCCTTGTTGTGACACACCATCGAACTGGAAGCAAAAATTTATGTGCGTTTGATTTGTAAAACAATAAGTACTAGACGGTACATGACAGAAGAAGATAGAACATGACAAACAAAATTGCACCGGTGAGAGAAAGAAACATAATATTTATTATATTTGAAAATAAAATGGGTATTTTTCGTATTTTTATAGTTGTATCATGGACAAAAAGTTTTCTTGTGGTTTAGTGAGAGACAAAATTTTTTGTTTTTGTCCTGTCCCTTACAGTCTATTTTGTCCGCTACCATAATCAATTTATGAATTAAAAAGAATACAACAAAAATTGTCAAATTCAGTCCCATATTTTTTAACAGATCAAACACACATATCTTGGTGGAAGAAGGAAATAAACAAAAATATTTGTACTTATTTATTTCAATAGTATGTTTTGGATAATTTCAAGAATATGTGAATTTAAACAACTCTTGATCGAATTCTCAATCTAGATGTCATCATATTTTTAGTTTAGAAAAAATGAAAAATGCTAAATTATGTTTACAATAAATTAATTAAGCAGATAAATAAGTAAATTTTATCTTAAAATTCATGTTTTTTTTTTTTTTCGGTTGATAGACAAAATGACAAAGTTCTCACACATATAAAGTGGAGTGACCGGGGTTCGAACCCCGATCATGTCGTCTGACACTTGCAATTTCGGCATTTCTGCCAGTTGAACTAGGATTTGTGGACGAAATTCGTGTATTTAATACGTTGAAAAGTAAAAAGTTGTTTTATCAATATTATTTTATATTTTATTTCTATTTTCACTAATAAATCTAAATGATACATACTTTATGTATTATAGTTTGAAGATAATATTCAAACTATAATACATACTAAATGATATATTTAAATTTAGAAACTATGCTCAGATTATCAAGATCTCGAAAGTTTCAATATACTGAATGAGATACATATATAATTAGAATCAAGATCCATTGAAACCAACTAGTTTGACATTAAATATTACACATTTTAATAACGTTTTAATCGATATAAATTTTGTATGACGAGTGCTACCTTTTGCTTGCTAATGTTGTTTTGTAGGTACATGACGTGGATAAGTGGCGTTGGTTACTGAATTCTATTCGGTTAGCAGCGTTTATTACTAGTTGACGCATTAGGTTCCGGTGGATCCTTCTTCTCATAAGAATGCTGTCTAGATAAGTTTGTCCCTCACAAAGTTTCTCTTTTCATGCGATGTCTTCTCAATAATAGATTGCATACTATTTAAAGATAATTTAATTCGACGCGAGATTCTAGAGGGGGATTTGTTTGGTATAAAGTGACATGGGTTTCGCTTTGGTCCTCCTTGTGAAGCCATTGCTCATGGTATTCAATTTGGAGGATAGTGTCTAGAGATTATGGTTTTAGAAATGTCATTTATTTGGTTTGGGCGGCGTGTTGTTGGTATGTTCGGAAGGAATGTAACAATCATATTATTGAGATTAAGGCCTTGTCTAAGGATCAACTGGTGGGAAGTATTAAAATGGTCTCTGGTAGTTGCTTAAACTTAAGAAAAAAAGACTTTAGTTTTGATTGTCATCAGTGTGGTTGAATGCTGCCGTTTGTCTGGGCATCTATTAATTGGTTTTTAGTGTGCGGAGAAGGGTTGGTAGTGTCTCGGGGAATTTCTATCTTCTATGCTGTTGAGCTTGGTGCGAATAAATTGTTATATTCTTTTTCTTTAAAAATCAGGATGTGTTGTGGCATGGCTAGAGATTTTTCATAGTTCTACAATCTCTTTTCTTCCCTTAAGCTTGTATGTTATCTCAACTTGTGATCCGGTTTGGAATAAACACTTTGTATTGTCTTTTTAGGCATATTTTGTGCCTTTTATAATGTTATTTTTCGACTTCTTAAAAAAAAATCATGTCATACATAATGAAATATAAATTTCTTTTTTTTTAAGAAAATTCTATCTTAATTTTTTTTTAGCAATAAAATCTATCTTAAATATTAAAAAAAAAAAGAAAAATTCTATTTTAATTAGAAATTTCCAAAACTGAAGATGCGATTTTTACTTTTTTATAGTCAAGCCAAGATGCCATTTTAAATTTTGTCAATTTTTGGAAAATGTTGTGATTCATTACTTTTGTCTTTAATACTTTTTGGAACACGTGATTCGTCATCTTCACTTTTGTTTTATAATTTTGTCTACAAGTTGATAATCATATAAATTATTAAAATTTAGCTCTGGACCAAAAAAAAAATTAATTAAAATTTAGCTTAAATGTCAGGTACTATTTTAAAATGCTTGTGAGTGGTAGGAGATAGCAACACAACATTTTCTTTCAATAAAGTATTACCTCACTCCGAAGTCTAATCACACATATCCTCATCGAACACAATATATTTAGTAGTATAACATTTTTTGTGTATAGTAACATTTTCTTGCAGCTCCATAAAAAAAAAAAACATTTTCTTGCAGTATAATATTTTTTTTTTGTTTTTCTTTAAATAAGTCTTTTAAAAAAATGTAAAAAGAATTTGTATTGATTATTGATTATGGGAAAAAAAAAAGAGAATAAATTAAATGCAGTTTGCATTAATTTTCATGAAAATAAGTAAAAGTAAATTTTGAAAATGATAAAAATAAATTGTTTTTGCTTATAATTTGGGACAAGAAAAAGTAATTTTTTTTCCTTATAAAATGAGACGGAGGAAGTATATTGAAATAGACATTTAGCCCGCGATGCAGCCATTTTTTGTTTGGAACCATAATATATTGACCCATTAACCAAAATAAATTAATATATTATTGATAAGGGTGATCGTATCAGAACCAATCCAAAAGTAAAACCACAAACCGAACCAATCTAAACCGAAAACCGCATTTAGTTTGAACCGTATGGATCATTTTTCTTCTAAACTGCGTGGTTTGGTTTGCAGTTTTCATTTCAGAAAACCGAACCAAACCAAACCGCAATAGTTAACTTAACTCTATTAACTAGTAGCAATACTCTTATTAACTAGTCCAACTTAGCAAGTCAAACCCAAATTGAATTTATAAAACAGTAGACTGTCAAAATATATCATTTCACACGATTCAGAACTATATTGTTGGTGTTGGATTTTTGATATTTGCTACATTTTGCAAAAACAATATCTTAGCCAGATGTTGGACCAGATGTGGTAACATGTGGAACAACATTATGTGAGCCCTGATTTCATGCCTTAGTTACGCGCCATGTCTCTTGAATCTTATTTATGGAAACCTCATGTGTTTGCTTATGCGCCAAGACGAAGTTTCTCTCTCTGTTTACTGAAGGTTTTCATGTATCGTTTATTTCCTTAAGATGTGGCAATATTTAAGGAATCTTGTGATTTGATTCAAGAATATGTTTGTGCTAGACCTTACATCATTCCAGCTGTGATTTAAAGCCCGAACTGTTCAACAAGCCCATGCTTACTCAGACTATGTATATGAAGACCGAAATCCTAATTGAAGACTAAGTAAGTCGTCATTCTGTCTTAGGGTTTTTAGTGTTTTCATTGTTAATTGTGAGCCTTAATTTCTTGTGTCACTTTGATGCAAGCTTATGACTGTGTATAAGCAGTGTTGTCTGTGTTGCTTGGGGGAAAGTGAGATGGAGTCTCATATCTAGGAATTCCTAGGTAGAGTATAGCACGAGTAGTGTCTAGGTGATGAGTTGTAATCAAGTTGTTTGCCGTGGGCTTTGAATTAGAACTATCATAGTTGATTCCTTCCTGGCTTGGTAACCCCATAGTAGATGTGTTGTCACCGAACTGGGTTAACCATCTTTTGTGTTGTTTTTATTTCCAGTTGTTTATTATTACTTTGTTCATTATAATTTGTATCTGACAGGTGTTGGCACATTTGTCCCAACATCCTAAAAGTGAGAAGTGTTGGCACATCAGGCAACACATTTGTCAATAGAGTGCTAGAATTTCAGTTGGTATTAAAAATAAATTGTTATGTATATGCAATTTTTGTATATGCATATTATATCACGTAAACAATAAAATAAATTAAAATTTCTTATGTTTATTTTGTAACAAATTGATAATATTGTCATATTTTATTATCGCGATAAACCGCACAAAGCGAACAAATCCTAATCGCATTGGTTTGGTTGGGTTTGAATGACTTTTTAAAAACCAACCGAACCAAACCGAACTACATACATTTTTATTTCACAGTTAGGATAATTTTTATACTCAAAACCGAACCAAACCACACCACAAACACTCCTAATTATTGATATCACTTAAGATTAGTGATATTCAATAAACTTTTAATTTTAGTGGGTCTCAAATATCAAATGAGCTATTAAGCTTTTGAAGGGTCAAATGCATGTGTCATGTGTGTGAGTATATATATATATATATAGAGACACATGTAACCAAAAAAAAACATAGACACACACATACATTTTCATCTCCATGGCTTTTCATATTCTCAACTTGTTCACCCTTTTTACTATTTTTCTGTTCATGATAATTGTATTAAAAATTAGGAATCATAACAAAAAATATAATTCAAGTACTAAAAATATACCCCCAGGTCCATGGAAACTACCCATTATAGGAAATATTCTCAATCTTGTTACAACAAACCCACATAGAAAATTAAGAGATTTAGCCAAAATATATGGACCCTTGATGCATCTACAACTTGGTGAGGTCTTCTTTGTTGTTGTTGTTTCCTCACCAGAAGTTGCTAGAGAGGTTCTGAAAACCCATGACACTATCTTTGCATCAAGGCCTCATCTTCTAGCAGGGGAGATAGCATGTTATAACTCAACAGATATAGCATTTTCACCTTATGGTGATTACTGGAGACAACTTAGAAAGATTTGCGCTGTCGAGCTTTTGAGCTCAAAAAGGGTAAAATCTCTTTGGTCAGTAAGAGAGACTGAGATTAGTTCTCTGTTAAAAAAGATTGCTTCAAATGAAGGATCAGAAATCAATCTTACTCAAGAACTTATTTCAATGATGTATACATTCACTTCAAAGGCTGCATTTGGTAAGAAATATTTGGAACCAAAAGAGTTTATATCAGTTGTAAAACAACTTGTAAAACTTGCAGGAGGGTTCTACATTGGTGACTTGTTTCCTTCAGCTAAATGGATTCAAAATCTCTCTGGAATGAGGCCTAAGCTTGAGAAGTTAAGCCAACAAGTAGATAGGATTCTAGAACATATCATCAATGACCATAAGGAGACGAGATCAAGAAGAGCTAAACAAGGTTTGGCTGAAGCAGAGGAAGATCTGATTGATTGTCTTTTAAAATTTGAGGACAATGACGGTGACATGGATTTTCATTTAACTTCTGATAATATCAAGGCCATAGTATTGGTATGCAATTTATGTTTCTTTAGATAAATTGAGATACCATGCATATGCAAGTTATCTTGGTATGTTATTTTATCAAGGTTATCCCTCCATCCCAATAAATGACATGCATGGTTTTAAATTTTGGTCTGCATCCGCAATCGCAACCATAATTTTGACCACAATGGTCACATTATTTGTACATTCCTATAATATTTTGATATATACTATATGTCTTTCAAGTTTGAAGTAAGTTAAAATGACAAGTTTTTAAATTTTCAGGATGTCTTCTCTGCTGGAAGTGAGACTGCATCAACTACGATTAATTGGGCAATGGCTGAGATGATAAAAGATCCAAGAGTTTATAAGAAAGCACAAGCTGAAGTGAGGGAGGGGTTCAATAGAAGAGGAAAGGTTGATGAAGCAGCAATTGATGAGTTCAAATATTTGAAAGCAATAATGAAAGAGTCACTGAGATTACACCCTACTGTTCCTCTCCTTTTTCCAAGGGAATCTGGACAAGTTTGTGAGATTAATGGCTATCACATACCTGTCAAAAGTAGAGTCCTAGTAAATGCTTGGGCCATCGGAAGGGATCCGGAATATTGGACTGACCCAGATAAGTTTTATCCCGAAAGATTTATTGGCAGTTCTATTGACTACCTAGGAAAGAATTTTGAGTACATTCCATTTGGTGCTGGAAGGAGAATTTGTCCGGGTATGAATTATGGTATGGTAAGTGTTGAACATGTCCTTGCACTTTTATTGTATCATTTTGATTGGAGGCTTCCGAATGGAATAAAAAATGAGGAATTAGAGTTGAAAGAAGAGTTTGGAGCTACTATGTCAAGAAAAGGCGATCTTTACTTGATTCCCACAACTTCTCTTCCTTTGCTTGTAACATAAAAGATAAGGTTCTATATAAGTTGTACTATTTTCTATCAGTAGCTTCGTTATGCTACTTGTTGTTCAGAGTTGAATCTTATGATATTTTCATTTTAGTCCATAATTACAGTTTCCTTTTTCAGAGTTGAATCTTATGATATTTTGATCCACATGCTACTTGTAAATAAAATCTGCAACCAAATACAAAAAAAAGCAATTCGTAGTGGAACTGAACTTCTCAACTTTGAATAAGAATGAGCTGTTGAAAATAAGAAATAAATTGAAAAAATTGAAGTGCAAAGAGAAAGAGCCAGAAAAATAAACAAATGATAGTTTATAATACTTGTCATAAGTCAGTGTACGCATCTCACTCTACCAACCTCCAGTTCAGAATATCAAGTCAAATGTAAAAGTAGCAATGCAAAAATACCAATGATAGATCACAACAATAATCTGTGGATTGTTTGCAAGAAATGAAAAGCAAAAGTATCGAACTACTTATTTGCAATAAGAACTAGAGTTATGAAAGTTGAATAGGATTAAATTCAGAAAGAAATTCCAAGAATGACAAAGCGAAACCAAAAGTCTTCACTGTTGGCATTTAATTATATATATATATAGGCTAAACTGCTCATTTGGTCTCTTACGTTTATTTTAGGTTTGAATCAGGTCCCTTACGTTTTAAAAGTTTGAATTTGGTCCCTCACGTTATCAACATTTGTATTATTTAGTCCCTTCCGTCAAATTTTTCGCTAATTCTGTTTGATCCTTACACGTGGCTGACGGTTTGGACATTTGGAAGTGATTTTAGACACGTTCACATCCATATAATAAACAGAACCTTCGGAAACAGAAAAAAAGAGTTAGTGTTTGCAAAGGTCTTTGTCGTATTTTTTTCTGTTTGCGAATGTTCTGTTTATTATATGGCATTTCACGTGTCCAAAATCACTTCCACCAGTGTAAACCGTCAGCCACATGTAAGGATCAAACAGAGTTAGTGAAAAATTTGACGGAAGGGACTAACTATTTCAAATGTTGATAACGTGAGGGACCAAATTCAAACTTTTAAAACGTAAGGGACCAAATGAACAGTTTAGCCTATATATATATATATACACACACACATGTACGTATGTGCTATTCCATACCAAATTCTGGTGTTAGTCCATATCATATTACTTTTTCATCTCCATGGCTCTTCATATTCTCAACTTGTTCACCCTTTTCACAATTTTTCTGTTTATGATCATTGTAATAAAAATTAGGAACCGTTCCAAAAAATATGATTCAAGTACTAAAAGAATACCCCCGGGGCCATTGAAGCTACCCATAATAGGAAATATTATCAATCTTATTACAACAAACCCACCTAGAAAATTAAGAGATTTATCCAAAATATATGGACCTTTGATGCATCTACAACTTGGTGTGGTCTTCTTTGTTGTTGTTTCCTCACCAGAAGTTGCTAGAGAAGTTCTGAAAACCCATGATATTAACTTTGCATCAAGGCCTCATCTTCTAGCGGTGGAGATAGCAGCTTATAATTCAACGGGTATGGCTTTTTCACCTTATGGTAATTATTGGAGACAACTTAGAAAGATTTGTGCTATTGAGCTTTTGAGCTCAAGAAGGGTCAAATCTCTTTGGCCAGTAAGAGAGAATGAGATTAGGTCTCTCTTAAAAAAAGTTGCTTCAAATGAAGGATCAGAATTCAATCTTACTCAAGAAGTTATTTCAATGGTGTATACATTCACATCAAAGGCTGCATTTGGTAAGAAATATTTGGAACAAGAAGAGTTCATATCAGTTGTAAAACAACTTATAAAACTTGCTGGAGGGTTCTATATTGGTGACTTGTTTCCTTCAGCTAAATGGATTCAAAATCTCTCGGGAATGAGGCCTAAGCTTGAGAAGTTAAGCCAACAATTAGACAGGATACTGGAGAAAATCATCAATGATCATAAAGACACCAGGTCAAGAAAAGCTAACAAAGATGTGGCTGAAGCAGAGGAAGATCTGATTGATTGTCTCTCAAAATTTGAGGACAGTGGTAGTGACGAGTATTTTTATTTAACTACTGATAATATCAAGGCTATAATTCTGGTATGCAATTAATATTTCTGTACAACTTGAGTCACTTTACCATTTGTTTAATTCTAGAGTCTGAACTCTAGCTGGTGTGTTTGGAAAAATATACGTTGGGAGATGTCAGTTATCTTGAGGAATTAGTCTTAGCTGTTACGCGTGGGAGATATCTTTGTTTGACACCCTAAGTTGGAGATTATTTGAATAGTCCTATAATTTTTTGCTATATAATTAATGTCTTTGAAGTTTGAAGTAAGTTAAATAAGTTTTTAAAATTTCAGGATGTCTTCACTGCCGGAGGTGAGACTGCAGCAACTACCATTAATTGGGCAATGGCTGAGATGATAAAGGAACCGAGAGTTTTGAAGAAAGCACAAGCTGAAGTGAGAGAAGGATTCAATAGAAGAGGAGGGGTTGAAGAAGCAGCAATTGATGAGTTTAAATATTTGAAAGCAATAATCAAAGAGTCACTGAGATTACACCCTTCTGTTCCTCTCCTTCTTCCAAGGGAATGTCGACAAGTTTGTGAGATTAATGGCTATCACATACCTATCAAAAGTAGAGTCCTAGTAAATGCTTGGGCAATTGGAAGGGATCCAAAATATTGGACTGATCCAGATAAATTTTATCCTGAAAGGTTTATTGATAGCTCTATTGATTACAGAGGAACTCATTTTGAGTACATTCCATTTGGTGCTGGAAGGAGAATTTGTCCGGGTATGAATTATGGTATGGCAAATGTTGAACAGACCCTTGCACTTTTATTGTATCATTTTGATTGGAGGCTTCACAATGGAATGAAAAATGAGGAATTAGAGTTGAAAGAAGAGTTTGGAGCTACTATGTCAAGAAAATGAGGTTCTATATAAGTTTGTACTATGTTCTGTCAGTAGCTTCTTTATGCTACTTGTTTTTCAGAGTTGAATGTTATGATATTTTCATTTTAGTCCATAATTATAGTTTCCTTGTTGATAATCATGATACGTCCTATTTGTGCCTTTTTTTTTCTCCTTAATTAATTTAACATTTGGTCATTTATGTTTATTTTATGTTTTAATTTAGTCTCTTATGTTTTAAAAGTTTTAATTTGGTCCTTATGTTTATTTTAGATTTCAATTTGGTCATTTTTGTCAGTTTTGTCACATGTGGCATACGGTTTGCATACGTGGGCAGACACTTGGACACGTATCCAATTGAAACGGTGGAAATATCAAAACTGACGGAAGGGACCAACTTATGCAAACGGTGGAAACACAAGGGACCAAATTGAAACTTTTAAAACATAAAAGACCAAATTAAAACCTAAAATAATCATAAGGGAGCAAATGTTAAATTAAGCTTTTTTTTTTATACAACTGCCCTTTTTGTGCTTCATTAGCATTTAGCAGAAAAATTTTCTTCAAGTTTTTAAAATTGATGAAGATCAATATGAAGTATTAACCATTTATTATGTCCTCAAGCTGAAATGAGGGTCTATAATAGCTGTTCTCATTTTATTCCATATGTAAATAAAACAATGGAAATACAAGAATATACTGAATGTAGTAGATAGCAGTGGCAACAGTAGGTAAAATAACCGATTTCTCTTTTGGGTTGTTTGTACAAGTTGATTGCTAAGGTTTTGGCGGGGAGACTTTCAAAGGTGATGAATTCGGTGGTGGCAAATACTCAAACGGCGTTTTTAAAAGGGAGACATCTTGTGGATGGGGTGTTGGTGATTAATGAAGTTGTGGATCTTGCAAAGAAGTCGGGAAGAGAGTGTTTGATTTTTAAAGTTGATTTCGAGAAGGCATACGATTCCGTTGATTGGGGTTTCTTGGAATATATGCTCCGGAGGTTTAATTTTTGTGGTAAATGGATAGAGTGGATTATAGCCTGCGTGTTCGCCGGTAATTTATCGGTACTTGTAAATGGTAGCCCTACAAGTGAAATCAATATCCAAAGAGGTTTAAAGCAAGGAGATCCGTTGGCTCCTTTTCTTTTCCTCTTGGTTGCGGAGGGTTTCGCGGGGTTAATGCGGAGTGCGGTGGAAAAGAACCTTTTCAATGGTTTCTCGGTGGGTTCGGAGGGCCTTGCTATTTCTCACCTCCAATATGCCGATGACACGCTTTGTATCGGTAAGGCTACTTTGGAGAATCTTTGGACTCTAAAGGCAATTTTGAGAGGTTTCGAATTAGCCTCGGGGCTTAAGGTGAATTTTTCGAAAAGTTGCTTGATTGGTGTTAATGTCCCTCTTGACTTTATGGAGTCAGCATGTAGGTTCCTAAATTGTAAGAGGGGGTAACCCCTTTTTGGTATCTCGGTCTCCCGGTAGGAGCTAATCCGAGACATGCTTCTACGTGGGAACCAATGGTGGAGGGGGGGTAACCCCTTTTTGGATTGTGTTCATTGTGTAGGTGTTGAGGAAGGGGCTTCTCATTTGTTCTTGTCGTGTGATTTTGCTTATGGGGTGTGGTTAAATATTTGCCGGTGGCTTGGATTTTCGACTGTGATGCCGTGTAATCTCTTTGTGTTGTTTGAATATTTTGTTGGGTTTGCGCCGAACAAAAAGGTGGCTAAAGGATTTGCGCTTATTTGGCTTACAACGGTATGGTCAATTTGGCGGTCTAGAAATGAGGTGGTTTTCTCAAATGGTGTTAGGGATGTAGTGAAAGTGGTGGATGATGTTAAGCATCTTTCTTGGCAGTGGGGTATGTCGCGCCGAGCAATCCCGTTCTGTCTGTTTTATGATTGGTGCTGTGAGCCGGGCATTTGCCTTCGTTGAGGGTCTGTGTTTGGGCGTGTGTTTGTGTTTGCGTGGCTGGGGTTCTGGTGCTGGTCTTAGGCGTGCGCTGCTGCCTGTTTTTTGAGGCCTGCTGTTTTCCTGCGTGTGTGGCCTGCTGTGTGGCTTTGTTCGTTTAGGCTGGGTGTGTGTTGTTTGTTTTTCTTGCTCTTGTATATATGATGGTACTGCTTGTACCCTGTTTTTAATATATTTGCCTCTTTCAAAAAAACAGTAGGTAAAATAAATCATAATTATTTAATGAGTAGAATAAATTATACCATTTGAAAATTGAAAGTAAACCATCATTTAATGAGTAGAACATGATTACTAGCAGCTACCCGTTTGTCACTAGCTCGGTGTAGACTTAGTCTCTCTAGTGTATGCAATGATTGCAAACTTGCAATCTTGCCTTAGCATCCTGATCAGCAAACTGAAGCATTCTTAAACAAAGCAATTACTTCCTCGACCTCTTTTATAAGCAAATTTATCTATTTGCATACTTATTAAGGAGTTACTTTTTTGTCTTGATTTTATGTGAAACTTCTACAACAATTCCTAAAATGATCTTATAATATATTAAATTTGCATTGGGACTCTACAATCATGCCAAAAAGTGAAAAATTAATGAAGATATTTTTGGAAAAATAGCATTAAATAAAGTTAAGTTTGGTAATTTTTACTTATATTTGAGGCCAAAATCTTTTATTGACTTTTGCTTATAAATAAGGTCGGTGGGAGCAATTTATTGCTGAATTATCACCGAAGTTGTGGTCACCATTATCATTGTTTGGGAAGTGGCTAGAGATTTTTCATAGTTCTACAATCTTTTTTCTTCTATTGAGCTTGTATGTTATCTCGACTTGTAATTTGGTTTGGAATAAACACTTTGTATTATCCATTTAGGCATATTTTGTGCTTTTTTTAATGTTATTTTTCGGTTTCTTTTTTGGTCTTAGTTGAAGTGGTAATCCACTGAAAATTAAACTCACATAATTGTGAGATTCCGGGTTCGAACCCGTGTCACGACGTCCGGCTTAACAATTTCGGCATATTTTGCCAGTTGAGCTAGGACTTATGGGACTTTTTTTCGGTTTCTTGATAAAAAAGAATATCACATCATACATAATGAAATATAAATTTCTATTTTTTTTAAAAAAAATTCTATCTTAGTTTTTTTTAGCAATAAAATCTACTTAATAATTAAAAAAAAAATTCTATTTTAATTAGAAAGTTCCAAAACTGAAGATGCCATTTTTACTTTTTTGATAGTCAAGCCAAGATGCCATTTTAAATTTTGTCAATTTTTGGAAAATGTTGTGATTCATTACTTTTGTCTTTAATAATTTTTGGAACATGTGATTCGTCATCTTCACTTCTGTCTATAAATTTTGTCTACAAGTTGTTAATCATGCTATAAATTAAAATTTAGCTCTGGACCGAAAATAATAATTAAAACTTAGCTTATTTGCAAGTACTATTTTAAAATGCTTGTGAGTGTTGTTAGCTAGGAGATAGCAACCCAACATTTTCTTTCAATAAAATATTACCTCACTCCGAAGTCTCATCAAACACAAATTGTGTTACACAATATAACATTATTTTGTGTATAACATTTTCTTGCAGTAGCAACACAACATTTTCTTGCAGTATAAATTTTTTTATGTTTTTCTTGAAATAAGTTTTTTGGGAAAATATAAAAAGAATTTGTATTGGTTATTATTATTTTTTTTTTCACCACCAGTTTAATCTGGTCCGGGGGTCAGTTCTGGCATCAAGTGGTTCCAGCCCCCTCCCGATCGCAGTTGCGGGGGATCGAACCGTGGTCCTCCCTACCAAGTTCAGCGCCAATCACCACTGAACCAACTAACGATTGGTGAATTTGTATTGGTTATTGATTATGGGGAAAAGAAATGAGAGAGTAAATTAAATGCAGTTTGCATTAAATTTCATGAGAATAAGTAAAAGTAAATTTTGAAAATGATAAAAATAAATTGTTTTTGCTTATAATTTGAGACAAAATAATAATTTATTTTTCTTATAATATGAGACCGAGCAAGTATATTGTAATACACATTTAGCCCGCGATACAGCCATTTTTTGTTTGGAACCATAATACATTGACCCATATTCAAAATAATTTGATATATTATTGATATCCATAAAGATTAGTGATATTCAAGAAACTTTTAATTTTAGAGGGTCTCGAATATCAAATGAGCTTTTAAGCTTTTGAAGGGTCAAATGCATGTGTGTGTGTGAGTATAAATATATATAGACACATATGTAACCAAAAAAATATAGACACATGCATTTTCATCTCCATGGCTCTTCATATTCTCAACTTGGTCACTCTTTTCACTATTTTTCTGTTCATGATCATTGCACTAAAAATTAGGAAACATTACATAAAATCCTTTTCAAGTACTAAAAAAATACCCCTAGGGCCATGGAAGCTACCCATAATAGGAAATATTCTGAATCTTGTTACAACAAACCCACCTAGAAAATTAAGAGATTTAGCCAAAATATATGGACCCTTGATGCATCTACAACTTGGTGAGGTTTTCTTTGTTGTTGTTTCCTCACCAGAAGTTGCTAGAGATGTTCTGAAAACCCATGATATTATCTTTGCATCAAGGCCAAATCTTCTAGCGGTGGAGATAGCAGCTTATAATTCAACGGATATAGCTTTTTCACCTTATGGTGATTATTGGAGACAGCTTAGAAAGATTTGTGCTATTGAGCTTTTGAGCTCAAAAAGGGTAAAATCTCTTTGGCCAATAAGAGAGAATGAGATTAGTTCTCTGTTAAAAAATATTGCTTCAAATGAAGGATCAGAATTTAATCTTACTCAAGCAGTTAATTCAATGATGTATACATTCACTTCAAAGGCTGCATTTGGTAAGAAATATTTGGAACAAGAAGAGTTCATATCAGCCGTAAAACAATGTATAAAACTTGCTGGAGGGTTCTACATTGGTGACTTGTTTCCTTCAGCTAAATGGATTCAAAATCTCTCTGGAATGAGGCCTAAGCTTGAGAAGTTAAGTCAACAATTAGACAGGATACTGGAGAATATCATCAATGATCATAAGGAGATAAGGTCGAGAAGAGCTAAAGAAGGTCTGGCTGAAGCAGAGGAAGATCTGATTGATTGTCTCTTGAAATTTGAGGACAGTGATAGTGACATGTATTTTCATTTAACTCGGGATAATATCAAGGCTATAATTCAGGTATGCAATTAATGTTTCTGTCAAATTTGACATAACATGCATTCAAGTAATCTTGGTAATAGTATGCAGTATGCTATTAAATCAAGGATATCCCCTACCCCCCAAAAATAATATAGGGGTGGATGCCTGGCTCCTTTAATCATTTGATCAAGAGTCTGATCCCTAGGTAATGTGTTTGGAAATATATATCTTGGGAGATGTCAGTTACAACGAGGAATTAGTCTCAATAGTTGGACGCAGGAGATATCGTAGTTTACCACCAAAAATACACCCTTTTTACCATCTCATTCATGTGTTTTTGTGCAAGTATTATGTTTTCTATACATGGAAGTTTGACCTTTGTTTCGCATCATAAGTTGGAGATTATTTGTACACTGTATGTCCTTGAAGTTTGAAGTAAGTTAAATGACAAGTTTTTAAATTTTCAGGATGTCTTTACTGGTGGAAGTGATACTGCAGCAACTACCATTATTTGGGCAATGGCTGAGATGCTAAAAGATCCAAGAGTTTTGAAGAAAGCACAGGCTGAAGTGAGAGAGGGATTCAATAGAAGAGGAAGGGTCGACGAAGTGGCAATTGATGAGTTTAAATATTTGAAAGCAATAATTAAAGAGTCACTAAGATTACACCCTACTGTTCCTCTCCTTCTTCCAAGAGAATCTAGACAAGTTTGTGAGATTAATGGCTATCACATACCTGTCAAAAGTAGAGTCATAGTAAATGCTTGGGCCATTGGAAGGGATCCGAAATATTGGACTGATCCAGATAAATTTTATCCTGAAAGGTTTATTGATAGCTCTATTGATTACAAAGGAACTCATTTTGAGTACATTCCATTTGGTGCTGGAAGGAGAATTTGTCCGGGCATGAACTATGGTTTGGCTAATGTTGAGCAGGTCCTTGCACTTTTATTGTATCATTTTGATTGGAGGCTTCCCAATGGAATGAAAAATGAGGAACTAGAGTTGATAGAAGAGTCTGGAGCTACTATGTCAAGAAAAGGTGACCTTTACTTGATTCCCACTGCTTCTAATCAATTTCTTGTAATATAAAAATGAACAAATCGTTAGTTGGTTAAGTGGTGATTGACGCTGAACTTGGTAGCGAGGACCATGGTTCGATCCCCCGCAACTGCGATCGGGAGGGGGCTGGAACTACTTGATGCTAGAATTGACCTCCGAACTAGATTAAACTGGTGGTGAAATAAAAAAGAAATGATATTCTGAATAAGTTGTACTTTTCTATTTTCTATCAGTAGCTTCATTATGCTACTTGTTGTTTAGTTAAATGTTATGCTATTTTTATTTTAGTCCATCATTACAATTTCTTGTTGAAATTATGTGAACTTTCTGTAATTTGAGATTTTTGACTATTGGAGAATTCAGGTCTGAGACTGTCATTTGATAACCAAGTTCAAATTGTTCAGTGTTCACACAACTCAACACTTCAACTAATACGGTTTGACGCTATCATTAATCAATAAATATTGCAAACTTCTAATTAGGTGATAGGTTTATTAGCTAAAACATGAACAACAACGATTTGTAGTGTCGTACTCTCGTTAGCTTATTACCACCTCTGATTGTAGTTGCATGTGCGACACAAGTTATTCTAAGTTAGTTATGATGTTGTTTACGGACTCCTGGCAAAGTATAGGTCGTTTAAGTGTAAGCTGGATTACTACCGATGTTATAGTCATTATCATCATTGTTTGGGCAGAGGTAACACTACATCCTAACCTCTGTTACTTTGTCCTTCAGACTTTTAGATTGTGTTTTAGTAACTCTAGAAAAGATGATATTTTGTTATTATCCTTTGCCTGCCAGTTCTAACAAGACTATAAAATTGTGTAAAACTTACTTAAATGATGTAAAGCCATGGAAAATCTTTGGGCATAATTTGTTGAAGTATGAACCTGAAAATGTAGAGCCAATTGAATATTAAAAACCATATATTTTATCCCCAAAAGATATATGATCCGATTAGACAAAGAATAGTCATTTTATTAAAAAATTATTGAGTTGCTACAGTTAACAGTACTGCCAAGTATTTTTTAATACTCAGATAAGTTAAATAAATCACATGATTAACAACTTGCCCTTGAAAGACAAATCTTAACTTGTTCTATAAACTATTTTATAATAGCAATTATATTCATGACATGTGATTTCATGTTTCTTTTGGGGGTATTAAAATAAAGTATTTGTTTTTTACACATGTAAAATATTCAATAAAATCAAGTAAGCCCTAAAGATGATTGCGAATATCTATTTTCAAAGGGAAACATCTATGTCGTTAGTATTTTGAATAGATGTTATTTATAATTTTTTATACTTTTTTTTGAGTTATCATGATATAGGTACGAAGTTTCCACCGTCGTTTAGTGATTAATTTTCGTCGAGGAATCTATGGGATACACAAGGTTAAGGGTTAAAATATATATTGAAATAGACATTTGGTCCATGATGCAGCCATTTTTGTTTGGATCAATAATATATGCTAGCTTTTGTCATTTCCTTGCATGAATCCATGTTTTGTTGGCTATGAAAACCAATGCTCCACAATATTACAAAGTAGGTACCATATTCCAGTGTTAGTCCATCCCAAAATATTTTTTCATTTCCATGGCTCTTCAGATTCTCAACTTGTTCACTCTTTTCACTATTTTTCTGTTCATGATCATTGCACTAAAAATTAAGAAACATTACAAAAAATCCTTTTCAAGTACTAAAATAATACCCCCAGGGCCATGGAAGCTACCCATAATAGGAAATATTCTGAATCTTGTTACAACAAACCCACCTAGAAAATTAAGAGATTTAGCCAAAATATATGGACCCTTGATGCATCTACAACTTGGTGAGGTCTTCTTTGTTGTTGTTTCCTCACCAGAAGTTGCTAGAGAGGTTCTGAAAACCCATGATATTATCTTTGCATCAAGGCCTCATCTTCTAGTCTCTGAGATAGTATGTTATAACTCAACAGATAAAAAATTTTCACCTTGTGGTGATTACTGGAGACAACTTAGAAAGATTTGTTCTATTGGGCTATTGAGCTCAAAAAGGGTCAAATCTCTTTGGCCAGTAAGAGAGAATGAGATTAGTTATCTGTTAAAAAAGATAGCTTTAAATGAAGGATAAGAATTCAATCTGATACAAGCAGTTAATTCAATGATATATACAATCACTTCAAAGGCTGCATTTGGTAAGAAGTATTTGGAACAAGAAGAGTTCATATCAGTTATAAAACAATGTATAAAACTTTCTGGAGGGTTCTACATTGGTGACTTGTTTCCTTCAGCAAAATGGATTCAAAATCTCTCTGGAATGAGGCCTAAGTTTGAGAAGTTTAGCCAACGCTTAGACAAGATAATGGAGAATATCATCAATGATCATAAAGAGAGAAGATCAAGAAGAGCTAAAGAAGGTGTGGCTGAAGTAGAGGAAGATCTGATTGATTGTCTCTTGAAATTTGAGGACAGTGATAGTGACATGGATTTTCATTTAACTCCGGATAATATCAAGGCTATAATTCTGGTATGCAATTAATGTTTCAATTAGTCTCAATAGTTACATGCAGGAGATATCGTAGTTTACCACAATTTTTTTTTAAAAAAAAAAACCCTTTTTACTATATGTCCTTGAAGTTTTAAGTAAGTTAAATGACAAGTTTTTAAATTTTCAGGATGTCTTCTCTGCTGGAAGTGATACTGCAGCAACTACCATTATTTGGGCAATGGCTGAAATGATAAAAGATGCAAGAGTTTTGAAGAAAGCACAGGCTGAAGTAAGAGAGGGATTCGATAGAAGAGGAAGGGTCGATGAAACAGCAATTGATGAGTTCAAATATTTGAAAGCAATAATGAAAGAGTCACTAAGATTACACCCTACTGTTCCTCTCCTTGTTCCTAGGGAATCTGGACAAGTTTGTGAGATTAATGGCTATCACATACCTGTCAAAAGTAGAGTCCTTGTAAATGCCTGGGCCATCGGAAGGGATCCAAAATATTGGACTGACCCAGATAAGTTTTATCCTGAAAGGTTTATTGATAGCTCTATTGATTACAGAGGAACTAATTTTGAGTACATTCCATTTGGTGCTGGAAGGAGAATTAGCCCGGGTATGAATTATGGTATGGCAAATGTTGAACAGGTCCTTGCGCTTTTATTGTATCATTTTGATTGGAGGCTTCCCAATGGAATGAAAAATGAGGAATTAGAGTTGAGAGAAGAATTTGGAGCTTCTATGTCAAGAAAAGGTGATCTTTACTTGATTCCCACCACCTCTAATCAGTTGCTTGTAATATAGAATAATGATATTCTGTATAAGTTATACTACCTTGAAGAATGATCCACTTATAAAAACTTTTATATTTTCTATCAGTAGCTTCATTATGCTACTTGTTTAGAGTTAAATGTTATGCTATTTACAGTTTCTTTTTTCATGATGCTTCATGTTTTATCAATTTCAATGTAGTCTCTTTAACCTTGTTGAAATCATGTGATTTTTTGTAATTTGAGGTCTTTGACTAAGGGAGACCTCAGGTCTGAGACTGTCATTTGCTTTCTGTCTTGAGAATCTCCAATATTGATAACCAAGTTGAAATTGTTCGTACAACTCAACACTTCAATTAATACGGTTTGAATCCCTCTTATTATCCGATAAAAATACCTAACTTACGTGATTAATTTACCATATTTCAATATTTCTAAAGTAAATATTCTTATGGCCAAAAGTTGCACTTCCGGTTTTTACCAGACATCTTCCAAGGGTGAAGAAATTCAAAAATCAGTTCTATAATATATAAATTAAAGAAGAGGATTAAAGATAGAGACAAATAGACATAGCTACATTAAAAGAACCAACAATTGCATAAATCAAACGAGAATTCAATTACATAATAGATTCAAGGATGTTCTTCTAATCGTAGTCTAACGAATTTAACTACTCATGTTCTAGGAAATACAAACATTGATTGTGACGGCCCACTATCCCCATATTATGTGTTTGAAATAGGGGTGTGTTATATGTTTTCGTGTTGTTTTGGGATATTTCTGTATTGAGTAGAAGAAAATTAGGAGTCTACAGAGAGGCTTAGAAAGAGTGTTGCTTGCTACGCAGGAAAATGAAATTCAGTAATTTGATAAGGCAAAATTCACTAAAACTCGCTATGCGAGGCTAGTGGATCTAATGCATCATTTTTCTGGTCCACTTACATGTTCCAAGTGTCGAGTTGGGGCGTGTTAGCATGTCATTGAAGATGCATGGCTAGTTCTGGTTGGCTGGTTTCGGCAGTGAAGAATGATAAGTGCCAAAAAGTAGCTCAAATTACATATATATTTTAAGCACTTATTAACTATTTTGTAAGATATTCTTTAGTTTTTCCTCACTTAAATGTACATATTTGTTTAAGTCATTTCTTTCAATTAAGTTTCCCTAAATCTCAACATTTGTGCAGAAATTTGAAGAAAAATTGAAGTTAACTCGCCAGGGCGAGCTCAGAGCGAGTGCAGGGCGAGTAGAGGCAGAGAGCATCAAATTGGATAACTGATGCACTCGCCAGAGCGAGCAGGAACTCGCCAGAGCGAGTGAAGGCGGCTTAAAACTCATTAATGACGTGGAAGTAACCCTCTGGTGAAGAAAGGTGAACTCGCCATGGCGTGTTGTAACTCGCCCGGCGAGTTCTAATTTTCAGTAGCACTATAAATAGAGCTTGCTGTCATTTTTCTTGATATATAACTTGTAATAGAGAATCAGAAGCAGAGGGAAACCCTAGGAGACAGATTCAAGGGGATTTGAAGGGTGGATTCACTACAATAGTTGAGAAATCATCATTGATAAGTTTGTTCATCTCTTTTATCCTTAATCTTTGTAAAGCTACCATGAAAATGAGTAGCTAATCTCTCTTTGTTGGGATTAGGTGTAATCAACCTATGAGTATATGTATCTAATTTGATCATGGTATTATATATGGTTTTAGATTATTCATCAATCTTGATGTTGTTCTTGAATTTCATGTTTTAATTCTAGGTTTTGAAACGGTATAGACATATGCTTTTTGAATCCAAGATCTAGAACAATCATCTATTAAACTCTAAACTCTAGACATAGATTTAGATTTAATATTCACTCTAAATATCAAGTTTTAAAACTATTGTGTTGATTAAATTATCCGAGACATCGGAGTTTGAGCAATACGATATAGCCGGTATATTGATCGATCACTCGAAATATCGAGGGTTAATGAATATAGCGGGATTCTCGGCGTGCTCTGGACATGGACACGTATGTGGGTGATATGTGATAAGAATTGATTAATAGCTAGAACCTGTGTAACTGATTAGAATGATACATGCGATTGGGTCGGTGAAATCTAATCCCAACAAACTTATCTCTGTGAAACTTTATCATTTTTTACTTGCAATTACAATTTCATAATTTCACACTTAAACAATCTTATACTCACTATACTTAAAATTGTATCAATTGTTGAACGGTAATGATATCGCACCAGTCCCTGTGGAGACGATAATTTAAATACTTACTTTTGTATTTTAACAAAATGGCGCCGTTGCCGGGGACTGGCGTTTAGATATTGGAGCATTGCAACAATTTGTATTCTTTTAAGTATTTGTATATATTTGTTATATTATATAGTTGTGGTCTGCACTAATCCTTCTTTGCTAGTCAGAGAATTTTTTCTTTTTAGTTCAATCCTTTTTCAGATTCACCATCACAAACAAAACCATGACTGATCGTGGTTATAACAACTTCTATACTCCGGATGAGTATGAATCGTATCAACAGTGTCCTCTTGATAATTATGGGCAAACTCCAGAGGCTAGATTGGAGGAGACCATGATTAAATTCATGGAAATGCAGCAGTAAATAAGCCAAATGCAACAGATGCAAGACCAGCACCAACAATATATGAAAAACAGTCTTGCACGGAGCAAAAATATGGAAATTCAGCTCAAGCAAATAGCTGAAAACCAAATCAAGGAAATTCAAACCAACACTCAAACCACTCATGAAGAGAGAGATGATACTCTAACAAAGAATGAAGAATGTGGACAGAGTGTTGAAGAATGTGTTGAAACACATGAGGAAGAAACAATGTTCAAAGGATGTGGTGTAGAGAAAATAGCTGAGGAACCAAAGACACCACGCGAAATAGAAATTCCTCAAGAATTTTCATCTACTGAGGAGGACGACACTGTTGATAATGAAGAAATGATGATGGATGCAGAGGTAATTGAAGGATTACTTCACAAGGAAATAACATATGAACAAAAGAAGGAGATAGAGAACAAGGAAGAGATAGATCGGGTCATAGATGAAATTTGTGCCTTGTTCTACAAGAAGAAATTGGGGAGGATATGGACTCCGCAATATCTATATCTCAAATTCATGGAGTTCCTCCCAAACCAAAGGAAAAAGACGGATGATGTGATTTCCGTCTCATTTTGGCCACCCTAACCAAAAAGGCGTCAAGCTAGTGACGTAAAAGAAGCGCTTGTTGGGAGGCAACCCAATTTTCTTTCCTTGTCTCTTATTTAAAGCATTTTTAATTACTTATATGTTATAATAGTTTTTGAACATGTTTAGCCTCATATGCAAACAAAGTCCTTGAACTAGTGTGAATTTCACTTGAATTTCTGTTTTCTGCTATCATCGCTAAGCGAGTTGTATCAGAGCTTTTGAAAATTCTGACAAAAGCCTAGGGCTGTAGGTTTTACATTGTGTAAATGCAGGCATAACTTCATTTATTGGCCTGAGGACAGTCCACACTTCTTGAGGAGGGGGAGTAGCAGAAGCAGAGTACTAAAAGCACGCCATATACAGTGAAATTTTATTTCAGTCATTAGAATTCATGTTTTATGTTTCATTGCAATTTTTGACTGAAGAAACATGGTTTACATCTTTGTGATAGCTAAATGTGCATATGAAATGAAATGTCTAGGTTTGTGATCAATCAAAAGCAAATGCATGATTAGAATGATTTTCTTTCAATTGCTATAGTTTGAGATCAACCTTTTGTGATTATCTTTGAATGATAGGATGAATTTGAACTAAGTAGCTTGATTCAATTTGATTTCATTAATTCCTTCTTAACATGATTGATTAATTATGAATCACATAGACCTGGCCGGGTGAGATTGTGTGAACCTTCCACTGTTTATATATTTGAGAGCCGGCAATTGTGTTTAACTCTGTTGATTTTAACTGAATCTTGCTATTACTTTATATGTTTGAAGTCATGGAAATGATCAAGGCCATGTTTTTATTTGAGTGCAACTACTTAAGCTTAAAATAACCTACCTTGTGAGATAGTGTGATCCTTTGTTACCCCCCTTGAGCCAAAATTTTGAAAATTTGTTTGTTTGAACCCTTGAACCACAAATAAGAAAAACAATGACTTGACCCTTGTCTTAGGATGATTGAGCATTGAGTTTATGTAGGGTTGAAAACAAGTTGGGGAGAAAGAGGTTATTTGATCAAATTGAGAAAAGTAACAAGTAGTTGAAAATGGTGATTGAAAAAGAAAAAGAAAAATATCGAAAGTCATTTGACACACAATTGAAAATCAATGAAAATGTGTTGCAAAAGAAAAATAAATGGAAAGAAATTGTTTCAAAACAAAAGAATCACCAAGAGTAACGAATGGGGAAAGTGAAAGAGGTGAGTAGCTTATGTAATGAAGATACTCAAAGTTTATGCTCTCTTATCCTTAAGGCTCTTTGAATCCAAAGAAAAACAGTGATTTCTTGTAGCCTAGCCCCAGTACAAGCTTAAGAAAGTCCTTAGTGATCCATGATTGATAATATGTTTTGTGATTATGTTGAGATGTATGTTTGAATTGATTTGTTGTGAACACATTGTTTGCAGTGAGAGAAACACTTCACCCTTGAGTTGAAACACTTGTGAGAATTGTGATTCTAGTTGATTATCTTGTTGGTTTGGAAAGTTTGAAATCTTACTGAGTTTTGAAACTATTTCAAATTCATGCTTTGATTCTTTGATGATTATGAATGAGTGATTTTGAACTTGCAACATATTGAATCATGCAAACTTGAAACAATTTACATCCTAAGTGTTGATTGATTGCAAAGCTTGAATGAATTATGCATTACTGATGTTTGAGCCATGTTTTCAAAGTTTATTTTGGACTTTTGTTTGAGGACAAACAAAGTTTTAAGTTGGGGAGAGTTGATAAGTGCCAAAAAGTAGCTCAAATTACATATATATTTTAAGCACTTATTAACTATTTTGTAAGATATTCTTTAGTTTTTCCTCACTTAAATGTACATATTTGTTTAAGTCATTTCTTTCAATTAAGTTTCCCTAAATCTCAACATTTGTGCAGAAATTTGAAGAAAAATTGAAGTTAACTCGCCAGGGCGAGCTCAGAGCGAGTGCAGGGCGAGTAGAGGCAGAGAGCATCAAATTGGATAACTGATGCACTCGCCAGAGCGAGCAGGAACTCGCCAGAGCGAGTGAAGGCGGCTTAAAACTCATTAATGACGTGGAAGTAACCCTCTGGTGAAGAAAGGTGAACTCGCCATGGCGTGTTGTAACTCGTCCGGCGAGTTCTAATTTTCAGTAGCACTATAAATAGAGCTTGCTGTCATTTTTCTTGATATATAACTTGTAATAGAGAATCAGAAGCAGAGGGAAACCCTAGGAGACAGATTCAAGGGGATTTGAAGGTGGATTCACTACAATAGTTGAGAAATCATCATTGATAAGTTTGTTCATCTCTTTTATCCTTAATCTTTGTAAAGCTACCATGAAAATGAGTAGCTAATCTCTCTTTGTTGGGATTAGGTGTAATCAACCTATGAGTATGTATCTAATTTGATCATGGTATTATATATGGTTTTAGATTATTCATCAATCTTGATGTTGTTCTTGAATTTCATGTTTTAATTCTAGGTTTTGAAACGGTATAGACATATGCTTTTTGAATCCAAGATCTAGAACAATCATCTATTAAACTCTAAACTCTAGACATAGATTTAGATTTAATATTCACTCTAAATATCAAGTTTTAAAACTATTGTGTTGATTAAATTATCCGAGACATCGGAGTTTGAGCAATACGATATAGCCGGTATATTGATCGATCACTCGAGATATCGAGGGTTAATGAATATAGCGGGATTCTCGGCGTGCTCTGGACATGGACACGTATGTGGGTGATATGTGATAAGAATTGATTAATAGCTAGAACCTGTGTAACTGATTAGAATGATACATGCGATTGGGTCGGTGAAATCTAATCCCAGCAAACTTATCTCTGTGAAACTTTATCATTTTTTACTTGCAATTACAATTTCATAATTTCACACTTAAACAATCTTATACTCACTATACTTAAAATTGTATCAATTGTTGAACGGTAATGATATCGCACCAGTCCCTGTGGAGACGATAATTTAAATACTTACTTTTGTATTTTAACAAAGAACCACCGTGTAATACATAAACTTGCTTGTGGAGCCTGATTTCACTAAGCATAATCTCAAATCCACTCTATTTCACACACAATTTCTTGGGAGAACGTCACTTTCACTGCTGCGGGTAAGTGTTCATGAGGTTCCTTGAGTTGTTTTGTTGAGCCTTGAACCAAAACCTCACTTTTGTTTTGGTTATCCACTTGTTTTAGGTTCAGTTTGGTTTGTCGGAGTCACAGGAACTGCGTTGAGACTTTGCTAACAAGTTGTCAGCATTGTTGGTGAGTCTCGTTCTCTTACTACCACCTTTGACTGTAGTTGCATGTGCAAGTCAAGTTATTCTAAGTTAGTTACATTGTTGCTTTCGGACTCCTGACAAAATACAGGTCGTTTCATGGATTATCGTCGAAGTTGTCGTCATTATCATCATTTCTTTGGGCAGGAGGTAAAACTACATCCTAACCTCCATAACATTGTCCTTCAGACTTTTAGGTTGTGTTTTAGTAACTCTAGAATTAGGTTGAAAAATTTGGAGTAACAATGAGAAGAAATGATGATATTTTGTAATCATCCTTTGCCTGTCAGTTCAAAGAAGGCTATGCGGAAAAAAAATTATGTAAAACTTACTTCAATGTTGTAAGCCATGACAAACCATTGGACATAATTTGTGGAAGTATGAACCTGAAAATGTAGAGCCAATTGAATATTAAAAACCATATATTTTATTCCCAAAATTTATTGTGTTGCTACAGTTAACACTAACAAGTAGTTTTAAATATTATTGAGATAATCTAATCACATGATTAACAATAACAACTTGTTCTTGAAAGACAAAGGGAAATTGAAAGTCTTCTTTGTTGGAGTTTTATTATTCTAATAACTATAGGGCACATTTTATAATAGCAAATTATATTTATCACATGTGATTTCATGTTTCTTTTAGGGGTATTATAAATTAAGTTTTTGTTTTCTTACACATGTAAAATATTAGCTATTGTGGCATTAAAACCTGAAACACCTTAATTTTTTACTTGTAATTTTTTTATTCAAACAAGAACAATGCTATTCAGAATCTTAAAAGAATAATAACTATACATTTCTGTTGTTAAATTTTTTTTTTCTGACAAATTTCTGTTGTTAATTTAAAATCCCCATTTCCAAATATCACGATGAGGCACTCTTGTAAACTAATTTGTATGTTAAAGGGTCATTTCCTAGGCGGTTTCTTAATGAAGGAACCAACTTCAAGTTTACTCCAGCTAAATTTGGTAAGATCCTATCATTCAGCCATGGTTTCACCTCCTTATGATCTTCAAAACTCTGAATAACTAGCCATGGTTTTAACTTATGAACAACAACGTATGCAATGTAATACTAATAGCTCGGAAGAAAACCTAGGATCAAACTAATATATACTTTCTGAATGATATGTTGGATGAGTTTAATTTCGATACATCGTAAGTATAAAGAAAAATACATAGTTAATAGATCACAACCAATCACATATGTAACTTTAGAATAAATATGATTAGAGACAAACATTTTTTATGATCTGACAATTATAATTGATCGACAGTGTAAGAAATCTTTACATTAACTGTGTCCATAAAAGAAAATACGACTCACCGAAGCACTAGAGGCCAGAGCATCTCTTGCATAATTGCTTCTTTCCTTTTTCTTGGTATCATCTTAACGCTCTTCAATCTTGGAATCTTGCTTCTCACTCTCAGTGTATGCAAAAACAGCTCTGGAACAAGTGTATCAAAGAGAAAAGTGCAATTTATATATTTCCTCAGACAAAAATAAACAATAGGTATAATTCAAATATAAATTAGCAGCATTTCAAATACCGTTTTCAAAATACACCAAAAACACAATGAAATTGAACAGAATTTCTTTTTTCTTCTACAAAGTGTACTTACAAAAACATAAGATGTGATTCATTTTACTGCTGCATTTCATCAAACACCTTAAAAGCAGCTTTGGTTCTTTCAACAATCAAACTCAGAATATAGTTCGTTTGTTACAGAAGATTGTTTAAGTTGGATTTAAATAGTAATGTAATGGTGGTGGAGATGAAACAGTTGGGTTGAGGTCTTGACATCTTGGTGAGGGCGGATGGAGATGGAAGAGAGGAGACAATTTTTTGCGCGGAAGAAAAATGAGAGGTTTTGCGCAGTTGCTCTATTTTGGTTAACTGTATTTTGTAGGAAAATGTTTTAGATAAGTTGTCCCAACCCAGTTGGGTTGGTCTTAGTTTGGGTTATTGGAGTTTGCTCCTCTCAAGGTCTCTGAGTAAAAAACTGGTGGGCCAGTCCATACAGAGTAAAAAACTCTGACTTTAAATGGGCCCCCGCAAGTGGACGGTGGGATTGGTCATCTTGGATTAGTCGGTCCTTGGGCCGGATACCGAGTTTAAAAAAAAAAAAAATTGTCCCAAAGTCTTCATTAGTTTAGAGTAGGAATATTCTTCATCTGATTATGACTACAGAAAGTGGTTTGACTTGTATTGATTTTTCTCTAACAAGACAATTCTTAAGAGTATTTTTTTTTCTATTTTTGTGGGTGAACAAGTTGACATCGAGTATATGTGAAGTGAAATAATGTCTACTTTTTTGAAGAGTCAACTATGAAAAAAGGAGCTTAACATTACCTATTTTTGCTCCAGCGCACTTCACCATCGATCTACATGGTTCGATTATACCTTTTTACGCTCAGCCGTTGCGCCCAAGCATCACTTTGCTACACCCATGCGCCCAAGTTACTACTGCTTGGTATGTCAGCCTGCCTAGGTGCCAATTTGGTCACGCCCAGGCTCTGCCTCTGTGTTTTCAACATTTCTTTAAGCCAAAAAGTTTATATATGCTAATTAAATAAGAGAAATTAAAGTGTAAACTTATTCATGAACTTTTCTGTAAAAATATTACACTGATATATAACATATGTCTACTAATTAAGTGGCCGTTATATGCGAGGTTTAATAAATAAAATTTAAACAGAACATTGATAAACGAAATTGAAAAAGATTCAATTGGAGATTCAACCAATGTGATGCTTCTTGTTCTAACATATTGTTCAACAAGTAGCTATCTTCCAAAATAAGAGCATCAAAACCATCTGAAAATAGTACTATTATTACCTTTCTTTGGGATGCAATCTTTGTTTGTAGTATTTGACCTATATTGAACATATAAAATATTATTGTTTCAGTAACTTTTATCTTCTTTGTTTATGCTTGTTACATTATACAACATATAAAATATGTATTTCTCTGGGTACAAATGTTGCACATACATGTATTAAACATATAAATTAAACTGCCGGACTAAAGATTCTTGAAGTGATGAGGACGGTTGACATCATACTCTTTTTTTTTTTTGACACAATTGACATCATACTCTTAAAACACATTTTTTTACCCATTTTCTCCTATTTGTTGAAAATTAAATACAACCCATTAAATTATGTAGGTCTAACATATTTGGTGAAATTTACATGAATTTTCAACTAATTAGTATAAAAGAGATATCAGAACCATGAATTGGTCCAATTGACAAGTGTTTTGGTCTCTTTAACGTGGTCTAAGTTTGATTTCTGACCCATGTGTATCGAGAAAATTTAATTAGAAGGATCAGATACATCAAACGAATCTATAATAAAGACCAAATACATCAAACATTCAATGGTCTCTTTTATGGAAGCAAGTTTTAGTAGCTAAGTATGGTGGGGGGACTGCTGCGTGAGGTGATTTTTAATAATATTCCGGGTGCAAGAATTGCATCAACTTGGTGGAAAGATATTTGTATGATTGAGGATTGTGTAGAGGGTAAAAAATGGCTTGCGGAGACTATTCGGAGAAGAATGAACAATGGTGAATCAACGATGTTTTGGTCTCAACAGTGGTTAGGGGATGCAACTTTAGCTGTAATGCTTCCTAGGCTCTTTTCCTTATCTCTTCAAAGAGAAGGGACTGTTAGAGATATGTATGAGGTGAATGGGATTAATCTTCAATGGAGTTTTAATTGGAGAAGAAGATTATTTAGTTGGGAAGAAGATCTTGTGAACAATTTAAAGGTTTTGTTGGAGCAAGTTAGGGTGTTGGAAGCGGCTGATTGTTGGTGGTGGAATCAGGACCGGAGGGTGTGTTCTTGGTGAAATCATCCTATTCTCTCCTTTTTAAGGAATTGTTTGATGAAGTGGAAATTGATGGAAGTAGGAAAAGAGTTTTTGAGCAGATCTGGAGCAGTCCCGCCCCATCCAAAATTATTGCCTTCTCTTGGCAACTATTGCATAATCGTATTCCTACGAGAGATAATTTGAGGCGGTGTGGCGTTATTGGTGATGATAATCTTACAGTTTGTGTGTGTTGTTCGGGGGTAAGGGAATCATCGATTCATCTCTTTCTTCATTGTCCGTTTGCATCCCGGATTTGGGTGGAGATTTGTAGATGGCTGGGGGTGATTTTGGTGATGCCTGCTACCCTGCCCTGTTTTTTTGAATACTTTTCAGGTTTTGCTAGGTCCAAGAAAGCCCGGAAAGGATTTGGTTTGGTGTGGCATACTACGTTGTGGCTAATTTGGAAATCCCGGAATGATGTGATTTTCAATAACGTGGTGAAAAATGCGTTGGAATGTGTTGAGGATATTAAAGTCCTAACGTGGAAATGGAGTGCTCACAAATTGAAGATTTCTCCGTGTTTATATTATGAGTGGAGCTGGGATCCGGGGAGTTGTTTTGTGGGTTAATTTTTTCTGTTCTGGTTTTTTTTCCCTGGCTACAGGTTCTGTTTTTTCTGGTTTTTGCCTTCTGTTTTAGTTGCAGCAGGGGGTGTTTGTTCGGCGCCTCTTTGTTGTTTCATGTTTCGGTTTTGAGGCTGTTGTTGGGGCTTGCCCGTTGTTGCTTTGTATCTCAGCCTGGTACTGCTTGTACTTGGTTAAGTTTTAATAAAATTTTTGCCGATTAAAAAAAAAAAGTTTGATTTTTGGCTCTGGTCTCTTTAATGCGGTCAAGGTTTATAAAGACCAAATACATCAAACATTCAATGGTCTCTTTAATGTGGTCAAGGTTTGATTTCTGGCCTATAGTCTCTTTAATGCGGTCAAAGTTTGATTTATGGACCATGGTCTATGATAAGGACCAGATACATCAAACATCCAATGGTCTCTTTAATGCGGTCAAGGTTTGATTTCTGGCCATAGTCTCTTTAATGCGGTCAAGGTTTGATTTCTGGCCCATGGTCTATGATAAGGACCAGATACATCAAACATCCAATGGTATCTTTAATGCGGTCAACGTTTGATTTCTAGCTCATAGTCTCTTTAATGCAGTCAAGGTTTGATTTCTGGTCCATGGTCTATGATAAGGACCAGATACATCAAACATCCAATGGTCTCTTTCATGCGGTCAAAGTTTGATTTCTGGCCCATGGTCTATGATAAGGACCAGATACATCAAATATCCAATGGTCTCTTTAATGCGGTCTGTTAACAGTATAAAGTTCAGAGAGAAACACAAGCTGACGGCTAGGGTTTCAATAATATCAGAATGACATAACAACTCAAAAGAATTACAAGACAATATATAATAATACCTAATGACTGAACTACTAACGTAAGGCCCAATAACATAAGCCCACTAATATTATTATCTAACACTTCCCCTCAAACTCATGATGCATCAACAAGAAACATTATGAGTTTGTCAAACAAAATACGAAAAACAAATAAACTTCTGATTAACACTACCCCTCAAGCTAAAGCTTACTAAGCTTTCAGCTTGTTACAAAAATAACCCGACAAATAAACTAAATTAACCGAAATGGAGGAACCAGATTCAGACTTCGGATTCATACTTCAGACTTCGGATTCAGATTTCGGATTCAGACTTCAGATTCAGATTTCAGATTCAGACTTCAGATTCAGATTCAGATTTTAGACTGTGAGTACCATCTTGACTCACCAAACAGAACAAAGAGAACAACTAAAACATAATATAACTATGGCATGTCCCAATCAGCCTCCCGGATAACAGACGAGGCAGTCATGGCACGTGATTGGGTGGCAAAAAGCTTTTGCAATTGCTCTGTAATCTCAGATATTTGAGAAATAGTCTCAGATGAGTATACATGATTATTGCCAAAATCAGTGGTAGAAGGAGCAGCCATAGTAGCAACATTGGATGGTGGACTCTTTAAATTATTCTTACCTCCTCTCAACTTTTTGGGACATTCTGCTTTCCAATGACCTTTCTCCTTACAAAAAGCGCATTCATCAATATCATGTCTAAACCTCCCTTGAGGTTTTCCTTTGTGAACCGGAGTAGCAAAAACAGAGGGAGGAGTGGAGAGAGTTCCTTTATCTGAAATCATATTGGAGTGGGATTTTAGTCTGGTTTCTTCTGCCAACAATTCATTAACTACTGAATCAACTTTGGGAAGAGGATTACGATGTAGAATAGCTCCACGAAGTCCCTCAAAATCATCACGAAGTGCCATCAGAAGTTGAACCAAACGTTGTTCTTCTCTATGGTCAGTGTATGCTTTGACAACTTTCAGTTCAGGTGATTCCATAAGAGCCAACTGATCCCATAAATTAGTCATGGATGAATAGAATTCATGAACTGTCATATTATTCTGCTTAAGGTCCCTAATATCACTCTCCAGTTTATACCGTTTTGCAAAATTGGACTGCTCATACAAACGTTTCAAATGCTCCCAAACCTCCTGAGCAGTATCAAATTTTGCTAGTTGCATACCTATCGACTGAGAGACTGAATTATTTATCCAAGTAATAACCTTTGAATTATTCCTATTCCATGTTTTCAAAATTTCTGCATATTTATCAGCATCCTTCTTATCGGTGGGCTTCATAGAAGTTCCATCAATATAACTCCACATATCTTTTCCTATCAGAAAATTCTTCATTACATAGCTCCAATAAGGATAATTTTCTCCATTCAATTGGACACTTATAGAATGAAGAGAATCATCTTTTTCATTGGCCATTCTAATACTCTCAGGTGATTAACAAAAGATAGTAACAAATACTACCACCAAATCCAAATGCCAAAGACAATAGTAGCAGACAATGGAAAAACAAGATGATATCGGTGCAAACAAATCCAAATACCAAACAAATCCAAATCCAAATACCAAAGTAACAAAACCAAACAAATCTCACAACCACCAATATCAATCGGTGCAAACAAATCAAATAAAGGGACTGATGAACTTACTAACCGAAACAAAATTGATGCACCGCGTAGCCACGGTATAGCAACAAAGCACAAATACCACTTTAGCAAATCAACGGGAGCCGTCCAACCAAAATCTGTATGAAAGCAAAATCAAACGGCACGGTTCAATCAAAAAATTTCCGATTGAAATAGCACAAATAAAATTCCTTCTTCAGACGCTGCAAAATCTGTATGCCACTTTACGGATTCAGAAATCAAACCAAGCTCTTTGATACCATGTTAACAGTATAAAGTTCAGAGAGAAACACAAGCTGACGGCTAGGGTTTCAATAATATCAGAATGGCATAACAACTCAAAAGAATTACAAGACAATATATAATAATACCTAATGACTGAACTACTAACGTAAGGCCCAATAACATAAGCCCACTAATATTATTATCTAACACGGTCAAGGTTTGATTTCTGGCCTATAGTCTCTTTAATGC
The DNA here is from genome assembly GCA_030408175.1 of Trifolium repens. Classification (NCBI taxonomy): domain Eukaryota; kingdom Viridiplantae; phylum Streptophyta; class Magnoliopsida; order Fabales; family Fabaceae; genus Trifolium; species Trifolium repens. Next base: position 8,687,879 of record CP125841.1, read on the forward strand.
GGTCAAGGTTTGATTTCTGGCCCATGGTCTATGATAAGGACCAGATACATCAAACATCCAATGGTCTCTTTAATGCGGTCAAAGTTTGATTTCTGGCCCATAGTCTCTTTAATGCGGTCAAGGTTTGATTTCTGGCCCATAGTCTCTTTAATGCGGTCAAGGTTTGATTTCTGGCCCATGGTCTATGATAAGGACCAGATACGTCAAACATCCAATGAATCTAAAAAATAAATTTGTAATAAGGATCGAAGGGAGTAAAATACTAGGAAACACTTATTTCAATGATCCAAATTATGTCTATATATATGTGTACACAAAGAATGATGTTCTTCACCAAACTTGTAAAAAAGAAAAAGAAACTTGTTCATCTAACTCCCCTGTTTCTTTGGACATAATTTGTTGAAGTATGAACCTGAAAATGTAGAGCCAAATGAATATTAAAAGCCATATATTTTATTCACATAAGATATATAATCGATCAGACAAGCATAGTCAATTTATTAAAAAAATATTGAGTTGCTACAGCTAACACTGACAAGTATTTTTCAATACTCAGATAAGTTAAATAGATCACATGATTAACAACTTGCTCTTGAATGACAAATCTTAACTTGTTCAATAAACTATTTAAGAATGCCATAAGGAAACTGAAAGTCTTCTTTGTTGTAGTTTTATAATAGCAATTATATTCATGACATGTGATTTCATGTTTCTCTTTTGGGGGTATTAAAATCAAGTATTTGTTTTCTTACACATGTAAAATATTAGCTATTGTGGCATTGAAACCTGAAACACCTTAATTTTTTACTTCAAACAAGAACAATGCTATTCAGAATCATAGATGAACAATAACTATATATACATTTCTGTTGTTAATTTAAAATCTCCTTTTCCAAAATCATGATGAGGCACTCTTGTAAACTAATTTGTATGTTAAAGGGTCATTTCCTAGTTGGTTGCTCAATGAAGGAACTAACTTCAAGTTTACTCCAGCTAAATTTTGATAAGATCCTACCATTCAGCCATGGTTTTCAAACTCTGCATAACCAGCCATGGTTTTGACTTTGAACAATTACATCATCAGACATTTCTGAATGATATGTTAGATGAGTTTAATTTTGATACACTGTAAATATAAAAAAAAAATACATAGTTAATAGATCACAACCAATCACATGTGTAACTTTAGAATAAATATGATTAGAGGCAAACCGTTTTTTATGACCTGACAATTATAATTGATCGACAGTGTAAGAAATCTTTACATTAACTGTGTCCATAAAAGAAAATACGACTCACCGAAGCAATAGAGGCCAGAGCATCTCTTGCATAATTGCTTCTCTCCTTTTTCTTGGAATCATCTTAACGTTCTCTTCAATCTGGGAATCTTGCTTCTCAATGTATGAAAAAACCGTTCTTGAACAAGCGTATCAAACAGAAAAGAGCAATCATTAATCATCTTCCTCGGACAAAAATACACAATAGGTATAATTCAAATATAAATTTGAAGCATTTCAAATACCGTTTTCAAAATACACCAAAAACACAATGAAATTGAACAGAATTTCAATTTTCGTTCTCTACAAAACCGTAAGATGTGATTCGTTTTACTGCTGCATTTCATCAAACACCTTAAAAGCAGCTTTTGTTCTTTCAAAAATCAAACTCAGAATACAATAGACTTTTAAAGTGAGACATCATTGTATTAAAGAAAGGGTCTTGCTACATAAAATGAAAGATAATACTTCTTTTCAGAAATAATGAAAATAGTTCGTTTGTTACAAAAGATTTTTTAATTTGGCTTTATATAGTAATGTAACGGTGGTGGAAGAGAGGATTCAATTGTTTGCGCTTGCGGGGGAGAAAAATGAGGTGTTGCGCAGTTGCTCTGAATCTGATAAGTTGTCCTAAAGTCTTCATTATGAAGTAAAATTTACACCTATAGGCCTATAGGGGCTTAGTAGTTCAAAATTCCGATGCGAGGTAAATAAAGATTGGCCAAAAAATTGTTTCATTTAGGAAAGGAACTTGATTTTTCTTGAAGTCCATCATTTGGTGAAGCTCACTAATCATTTGAGTCAAATGACTTGGTTTCAAAGTTTCTATTTTTGCATGGGAGGTAAACTTGGAGGATCAAAATCAAGCAATTGAAACTTAAGAGGTTAAAGTCAAGCAATTGTGAAACTTAGAGGGTTAAAATCAAACAATTGAAAATTAGAGGCCAAAATTATACAATTATAAAACTTGAGGCCAAAACTGCATTTAAGCTATTTATATAATGTTTGCATTAGTTTTTGACTTTATTTTATTTAATTCTCTTAGTTTTATTTAATTTTAATCAGTTTAGAATAGGAATATTCTTCATCCGATGACTATAGAAAGTGGTTTGACTTTTATTGATTTTTCTCCAATAACACAATTCTTAGAGTATTTTTTTTTCTATTTTTGTGTGAACATGTTTACATTGAGTATATGGGGATATGACTACCCAAAGTTACAATAGGACACTATAGTTAATCACAACCGTCCGATTATAATTTAATGTTGAGATCAATTTTGATGAAAAGACAATTTTTTATTATAGTTTTTTATTTTTTTTTGACAAAAATTTTTTATTATAGTTATTCGATCTCAAATTGATGGTTGAGATTTAAAATAGTATAAAACTACGTGTAATCATTACAGTAGTAAATCCAAATCCGAGTATATGTGGAGTGAAACAATGTCTACTTTGTTTTGAAAAGTCAACCATGAAAAAAAGATCTCAACACTGCCTATTTTTTGCTCAGGCGCACTTCACCATCAATCTACATGGTTCAATTATACCTTTTTACGCTAAGCCGTTGCACCCAGACCCGACCCCTATGGGAGTGCAGGGTGAACGACAGTATCGGGCCTCAAAATTTTGAGGGCCTCGACTCAAAATTTTGAGGTTCTATAATAATAGTTATATATTGTTTTCTTGACTAAAGTATAGTTATATATTGTGGGGAGGGATCAAATTACACCGGTGTAACATTTGAGTAATATTACACTACTCAATAACGCTTTAACGAATTCAAATTTTACAAAATTCACCATTGGATTGGAAGTTTATATCATATAGATCATCCATGTTGAGTTTTACAAAAATCTATAATCGTTTGACATGTTTTTGAGACATATGAAGATTAACGGTATTCAATTAAAACGCATAAACCGTTAATCTTGATGTGTCTCAATAACATATCAAACGATTTTAGATTTTTGTAAAACTCAACATAGATGATCTATATGATATAAACTTTCAATCCAACGGTGGATTTTGTAAAATTTGAATTCGTTAAAGCGTTATTGAGCGGTGTAACATTACTCAAATGTTACACCGGTGTAATTTGATCTCTCCCCATATATTGTTAGTGTTTATAAAATAACAGATGTACTTAATAGATTAATTTTGAGGTCTTATAATAATGGATATATATTACAAATGTTCATAAAATATCATATATATGTGTGGTAAAAAAATTATAATCAAGTTAAAAAATAATAATTTAAATAGAGGATGATTCTTTTTAATTTTTAACATCAAGTGATTCCACCATTTTTAATATTTAAACCGGGCTTACAAATAGTCAGGATCGGCCATGGTTGTGCCCACATCAATTTGCTATACTATACCCATGCGCCTAAGCTACTGTATATTACTTGCTACGTCAGCATGCCCAGGTGCCAATTCGGCCACGCCCGGGCGCTGCCTTTGCGTTTTCAATATTTTTTTAAGCCAACAGGTCATATTTTGCAAAGGTTTCTTTGATTTTTCACACTGATATTGATAGAACCATAGTGCTAGGTTATGAGAAGTCGCTATTCATTCTAGGAAACTGGAGTTGAAGCTTCTCAACACTGATATTTATGTGTAATTCTTACGATTCTCTTAATTTTCTGTGTTGTTAGGGATGAGTAAACCTAGATGACAATTCTTGTTATATGATTTGATTTATGATTATTGAAGAAGTCTATTGAGTTATTTTTCATATCTTTGTGCTTAAAGCTTTTATCATAACTGCCTTTAAATTGATTTGTGGTTCATATTTGGATTTTACAATCAGTTTAATCTATTTGGTTCATATTGATTTGTGGTTCATATTGTGATGCGAAAGTTGAATTTTATGAATGCTTTGAGATAAAAAAAATTATTGTCTTTGTAATCTAGGAATAGATGCAAATCCTTGCAACCAATTAATTTTTTTTGTTCATTCATGCATAATTCTAGGCTTAAATTCACTATCAAATTATGGGTTATTTTAGAATTAACGATTCTTTCACAAAAGATTAAAGGGCACAAATAATTCATAGGTAATAAGTTGATAATTTGAACAAATAATGTTCTACTCTATTGATATTAGACGTGGGAATATGCTAGGCCGAGCTAGGCTTTGCCAAGTCTGAGCCTGATCTGTAAAAAAATTGAAGGTCTGAGCCTGGCCTGTGGCCTATCATAGGCTTATCTTTTAGGCCTGAGTCTGACCTTTTGAAAACCTAATGTGGTCTGTTAGTCTGTTTAAAAACCTATTTCACATGAACATATTTAAATAAATAATTATATTTATTTTTTAAAATACTTATGAACTAATAAACCAACGTCTTTTGATATTTAACATGATATTTTAGAAAATTTAACTATATATGTCATCATATTTCAATTCTAGTTTATAATAGTGCATTTACAATCAATTTATTTGGATTATATTTATTTGTAGATTAATAAACTTAAACTACTGAAAAAGTTAATAATTTTATTATTTAATCAAAGTACATATTTTAATATATAAATAATAATAGTATTAAAAATATTATCCATATTAACTTAAATAGGCCGGCCTAATAGCCTAAAAGACTTTTTTAATGGTATGCGGCTTGACCTATTTAACTAAATAGACTTATAAAAAAGCCTTGACCTGCTTTATTTAAAGAAATAGGCAGGCCTGACCTGAGCCTATGTAGGCTAGACCTGAAGGCCTCGTAGGCCGATCTGACCTATTCCCACCTCTAATTGATATGATGTGGAAAAATGATTGATTCAAATTAAACTTTCATATAAAAATATATTGGAAAATGCTATTTAGCAAGAATTTTTTGATGCAAGAAAGAGAAGAATAAATCCTCACCCTTGATTACATCCATAACCACCCATGTTTTCCACTAAAAAAGAAGATTAAATGACATCATTCTTTAAGATTTTGCCATGTGTTAATTCTTGCATTTCTTGTGTAAAAATTTCATGCTAAATAACAATGCTCAAATATATTACACCAATATAAAATGTCTATTTAATTCATTAAATAAAGTACTAATTAAGTGGCCGTTATATGCAAGGTTCAATAAATAAGATTTAAACAAAACTTTGATAAACCAAATTGAGAAAGATTCAATTGGAGATTCAACCAATGTGATGCTTCTTGTTTTAACACATTGTTCAACTAGTAGCTATATATTCCAAATAAGAGCATCAAAACCATCTGAAAATATTACTTTTACTACTTTTCTTTGGGATGCAATCTTTGTTTGTAGTATTTGACCTATATTGAACATATATATAAAATATTATTGTTTCAGTAACTTTTTATCTTCTTTCTTTTATGCTTGTGTTACATTATATTCAACATATAAAATATTTCTCTGGGTACAAATGTTGCACATAAATGTATTTATCATACAAACTGCCGGACTAAAGATTCTTCTTGAAGTTATGAGGACGGTTGACATCATACTCTTAAAACACATTTTTTAACTCGATCATTTTCTCCTATTTGTTCAAAATTAAATACAACCCATTAAATTATGAGGTCTAACAAATTTGGCGAAATTTATATGAATTTTTCAACCAATTAGTAAAAGAGATATCAGAACCATGAGCTAAAGAAAGAAAAAAAAACCATGAATTGGTCCAATTAGCAAGTGTTTTGGTCTCTTTAATGTGGTCAAGGTTCGATTTTTGGCCTATGCGCATTGAAAACATTTAATTAGAAGGGAATAATTTACCAATTTCTTGTCCAAAAAGAATTGTGTGCCTTACGGATTTTTCGATGGAGATTAATTATTGTTAATGGTGGTGAAAACTTCATACCAATATCATGATAAAAAAATAGATATATTGGAAAATGTGTATTAAAAAGTATAATCATATTATTTTTGTTGGACTTTTTTTATGACGAAATATCTTGGACTTATACTACATATCACTTGCTATATACTCCCTCTGATCTTAAATATAAGAGAAATTTTACTTTTTAGATTCATTAAGAATCTAATGCATCTAGTCCATATTATAGACTAGATACATTAGATGCTCAATCAATTTAAAAAGTATCATTTCACTTATATTAAAGACTAAAGGAAGTATTTCTCCGATTTTTATTATAAGAAAAAGTTTATTTTTTTAGATTAATAAAATGTTTAATATATCTGATCTATAATAAAGACCAAATACATCAAATATCCTATGAAGCTAAAATATAAATTTCTTCTTATATAAGAGAGGGAGTAAAATATTGGGAAAGACTTATTTCAATGATCCAAATTATGTCTATATATATGTGTACAAAGAATGATGTTCTTCACCAAACTAGTAAAAAAGAAAAAGAAACTTGTTCATCTAACTCCCCTGTTTCTTTCTTTCTTTTTTTAATCTGCATATGGATCTTCAAGCAATTTACCCTTTCACCCTTTTTTCCATTTTCTTCCTCTCCATCACTGTGACACTAAAACTAAAGAAGAAAATCAAGAAAATTGACTCAATTCCAAATATACCCCCAGGGCCATGGAAGCTACCTATCATAGGAAACATAGCTAATCTTATTGGCTCTCCACCACATAGAAAATTAAGAGATTTGGCTAAAAAATATGGACCTTTAATGCATCTTCAACTTGGTGAAGTTTTCTTTATTATTGTTTCCTCAGCAGAATATGCTAAGGAAATAATGAAAACACATGATGTCATATTCGCATCAAGGTCTCGAACACTAACCACAGATATAGTCTTTTATGATTCAACCGATATAGCTGCTGCGCCTTATGGTGAATATTGGAGACAACTTCGAAAGATTTGTACCGTTGAACTTTTAAGTATAAAACGCGTTCAATCTTTTTGGCCAATAAGGGAACAAGAGATGAATAATCTCATAAAAAAAATTGCTTCAGAAGAAGGAGGAGTCGTCAATCTTTCTCAACAAGTTGTGTCGATGATGTTTTCATTCACTTCAAGGGCTGCATTCGGCAAAAAATACAACGAACAAGACGAGTTTGTATTGGCGGTAAGAGAAATATTGCAGCTAGCAGGTGGTTTCTACATTGGAGACTTGTATCCTTCGGCGAAATGGCTTCAAAACATTACTGGAATGAGGTCTAAGCTCGAGAAATTGCATCTAAAAGTTGATAGAATACTTGATATGATCATCAAAGATCATAAAGAGACAAAGTTAAGAACTAAAGATGGTTTAGTTGAAGGAAAGGAAGATTTGATTGATGTTCTCTTGAAATATGAGGATGGTCACAACAATGATCAGGAATTTTCCTTAACTAAAAGAAATATCAAAGCTGTACTCTTTGTAAGCATATTTACTTTCTTCCAAAATCCTATGATATGTTCATTAGTTGTTTTCGCCTTTTATTTTACTGCGACAAATATTTGAAATATGCATCAATTTAATTTGATGTGGTTTGTTTTTTATCTCTTTCATTCTAGGATATCTTCACAGGTGGAAGTGACACAGCAGCAACTACAATTAACTGGGCAATGGCTGAGATGATGAAGGATCAAAGAGTATTGAAGAAAGCACAAATTGAAGTGAGAGTGATATTAAAAAATACAGGAAAAGTTGATGAAACATGCATTGATGAATTAAAATACTTAAAAGCAATAATCAAAGAAGTTTTAAGAATGCACCCTCCTGGTCCACTTTTAATTCCAAGGGAGTGTGGACAAGATTGTGAGATTGATGGATATCACATACCAGTAAAAAGTAAGGTAATAATCAACGCTTGGGCGATTGGAATGGATCCAAAATATTGGACTGAGCCAGAGAGGTTTTATCCTGAAAGATTTATCGATAGTTCTTTTGATTTTAAAGGACTTAATTTTGAGTATATTCCATTTGGCGCTGGAAGGAGAATTTGTCCGGGTATAAATTATGGTTTGGCAAATGTTGAATTGGCACTTGCTATGTTATTGTGTCACTTTGATTGGAAGCTTCCAAATGGAATGAAAAGTGAGGATTTGGATATGACTGAGCTATTTGGTGCATCTGTTATAAGAAAAGATGACTTGTACTTGATTCCAAGCACTTATCCTTTATTGGAGTAGCTAGTGCTGAAAAATGAAAAGTTTCCATTGCACACAAAATAGTGCTTTTATCATTATTTTAGTATTGTGTTTGTTAAATTTTTTATTGCAAAATTATTAATAATTCATTCATAATTAGTGCTTCTAATTTCTAAACAATAATAGTCTAAATTATGCAGAAGAACCAGCTTAATAATTCATTCATAAATACTGAAACAACTGACTAATTTGCAAACTGATGGAAACAGTTGTGTGCAGAAGAACCAGCTTAATAGTCGAAATTATGCAGTCATAGTATCTCTGGTCATGCTACATGCGATTTTAGGTACTCAAAGAGAAAATGCCTTCCGACCTAAGCTAAACGGATATGACTAGACTACAATAATGCATCCAAAGTTCCTCTAACACAGTTGTCACTGCTACAAATGGACGGCCTGATAAGTGTTAAATTGTCACACTGTCTGCCTGCACTAAGAGCTGCATAATCAGCAGTGCACCAGTCAGATAAAATGAACTAAGATCTGCAAAACCAGCAATGCATCAGTCAGATGGACATAGCACACTTCACCATCCCTACTCGCTCCCTAACCAATTTCAAAATTGTACAAACCAGAGCTCTGGCAGATCATGCACACAGGTTGCCAAGTGTGAGCTGAGCCTAACAAATTAGTGTTTAACCGACCCTACTCGCTACCTAACCAATTGCATTATTTACAAGTTGTCTATAACTTTAAAACCATGCACGGACACTGACTTTGTAGTGGCAGGTGGGTATCAAGACACTCCTCAACTGTTTTATATAAATTCTACTCGCCATATTATTATCCATAGTTTGCATTTGTCATAGTGGATGGCGAATGTTTTTGTGAACATGAAGTTTGTAGTTCTCTGGTTCTTATGCCATCATTTTCGTGTTTTATTAGATTTATAAAATAAAAGCCTTCTGGGTCGAGGACCCACACCTAGGAGGTAATATTCAAACAAAAATAACCATTGCACTTGTAATTAATATTCAAACAATCATTACACAACATTGTTGTCCATAAACCAAACGATTTTGTGAACAAAATTTCACTTTCATTTAACATATGTGGAGTAGATTAAGGATGATAAGTGATAGGAATAAGGTGTAAATCATCTTTTCGAGCAACCGCTGATCCAAAAGTCTCACTCATGTCTAAATCTTCATTTTTCAATCCATTGGGAAGTTTCCAATCAAAGTAATACATCAACAGTGCAAGTGGATACTCAACATTGACCATACCAAATGTGATTCCTGGACACATTCTTCTACCGGAACCAAATGGAACAAATTCAAAATTATTACCCCTATAGTCTACACAACTTTCGATAAACCTTTCAGGATAAAACCTCTCCGAGTCATCCCAATAATTTGGATCTCTTCCAATAGCCCAAGCATTCACTATCAGTTTGCTTTTAAAAGGTATATCATATCCATTTATCTTGCATTCTTGTCCACATTCTCTTGGAAGCAAAAATGTAGCAGGCGGGTGCAATCTCAATGTCTCTTTCACAACACATTTTAAATATTTTAATTTCTCAATGTCACTTTCATTGGGTTTTCTTTCTTTATCAAAAACCTCTCTTACCTCAGCTTGAACCTTCTCCATTATTTTTGGATTTTTTATCATCTCTGCCATTGCCCATGTTATGGTAGTAGCTGATGTCTCACTTCCACCTCCATATATATCCTTCAAAATCAAGTGATTAATTAGTTAGTTAAATTGATTGTAAAAGCATCCATGGTATATAAGACTAAATTATTAAGTATTTGTCCATTATATAATTTAACTTTGTGTTGAAGAATTAATATACTTACCAAGATCACAGCCTTGACACTATTATCACTCAAACAATCTTGCTTCAATAGCACATCTACAAGATATTCCTCCACTTCATCACCATGATCTTCACTAGCCCTTGATTTATTAACCTCCCTATGCTCATCAATAATGTTTTGCATAATCAAATCAGCTTCTTTATGTAACTTTTCAAGCTTAGGCTTCAATCCAGATATATGTTGAAGCCATTTATAAGAAGGGAACAAATCTCCCAACTCAAAACCACCAGCTATCTTAATAGCTTCCCTTACCAATGATATGAATTTCTGATTTTCCTTACACTTTTTTCCAAAAGCTGTCCTAGAAGTGATTGTAGAAATTGTTGAAAACACTTCTTTAGTAAAATTAATTTGTGATCCTTCTTTTGAAGAAATCAATTTTATTAGATTATTTACCTCTTCACTTCTAATTGGTTGAAAAGATTGAACACGTTTTGAACTTAATAGTTCCAAAGTACAAATTTTTCTAAGTTGTCTCCAATAATCACCATAAGGTGCAAAAGCTAAACCAAGAGAGTTATAACCCATTATCTTTGAAGCTTGAATATGAGGTCTTGATGCAAACACAAGATCATGGTTTTTCATCACTTCTTTTGCATATTCTGCTGATGAAACTACAATTGTTGAAACTTCACCAAGCTTTAAATGCATTAAAGGTCCATATTTTGTTGATAAGTCTCTTAGCTTATGATGGGGAAGTGAACCTATAAGGTTGTGTATGTTTCCTATGATAGGTAGCTTCAATGGACCTGGTGGTAAATTTGGAGTTGAGTTACATTTCTTGGTAACTATTTTGTATGCTATGAACACAAAAATGAAAAGGGAGAAAATCGATGTAAAGTATAGGATTTGAAGATCCATAATGGAAACAGAATTATGGCTCTCTTGTTTTGTGATGAAACTCTGTTTGTAACTCTAATATATAGAATGTATTTCATGGGGAAAAAGTGTCAAAACTTAGACTATACTCCCTCCGGTTATTAATAAGCAAAAAAGCAACTATTTAAGTTTATGGAATAAAACATGTATCTAGATTAATTATTTATGGTCCAGATACATGCTTTTTCGAATCTTGGGTGATAATTTTTAAAGGCTTAAATGATCCTTTGGTCTCCGTATGTTCGTGAATTTTTGGTTTTAGTCCCTGTATATTTTTTTTGTTGCAAATAAGTCCTTGAATGTACAAATTTGTTGATTTTAGTCCCTAAAGTCAAAATCCGCAGAAAAATCTGAAGGAAAATCTGCACGAAAACTACAAATTTTCCTGCGGATTTTGACTTTATGGACTAAAACTAGCAAATTTTGTATATTCAAGGACTTATTTGCAACAAAAAAAAGATACAGGAACTAAAACAAAAAATTTGCGAACATACAGGAACGAAAATAATATTTAAGCAATTTTTAAATGACATAAAATCGATACTCTAACAAATAGAGATTAATTTGTTTTCTGAATATATCTTTTTTAAAAATGTATTTGGATTAAATTATCAGATTAATGGTATTACTCCGTATTAGTTTAGTTCATTAATCCTATATCTCTCCCACATTTTTCTCTGTCTCTAATCTTTCTCTCCTGAAAACAAACACCCTCAGTTACCAAACCATCCTTATATCCTCCGCATCTTGACAAACTGTAATACTTTGCTTCAAAATAACTGTAACAACCCATTCTCCACATTTTCTCTACTTTTGCTAAATCATGACCACAAATTGTAAAAAGGCTTGGTTGAATCTATTTCACTCTGGTTTACCAAATGCTATTTTTTTTTTTTAAAAAAGTATTTTATATTAAAACTTCACATATAACGGCAGTTTGTCTTGTACTTTGTCTACTTAGCATAGATAAAGAAGATATAAGTCATACACTACAAACAAACATAACATCTTAGAAAGGAAAAAAATTATATAAAGCGGATCGGATCATAACATTAAGAAATGATTAATAAATAATTTTGGTTCTTTTTCCGTTCCAAGTATACTGAGAATCACGAGATTTATGGTTTGACGAAGATGGATTAGGAACTCCAAGTTCCAAAAAACTTCAAGTTCTAATTGAATGATTGATTAGGAACACCTAAGTTCGAATCCTGTCTGAAACAATTCCAAGATATACTTTTTTAACGTAATTTCAAGTTATGTTGTACTTGCATAATCAAACTCCAGATTATTGACAAAATGAAGCTGAAGCAAAAGGAATATACGTCATTCAAGAATTGACAAGATCAGAGCAAATGATTGGAAATTATCTATTTAAATCTCTGTCATATCCATGGAAAGGTATATTCGTTTGGACAACGTTTAACCTTATCCACAAGTGGAACGTTTTTGAGTATTGTACAATCGTACTATTATTACCCAAAATGGTTGAGTAATATTCAAACGCGTAAGGTAGTGGAATTATCTTTCTTCCCATAGAAGGTAATCAACAGCTATCAATTGTACGATTATTCCAGCTGGCGTCCTATCTCTCTGCAACGGTCATTCCCATTCTTCAATATAAATAGAAGAAATCAATTCAGGAAATGACTACTGTTCTTTAACTGCTCTAAGACTCTGAAAGCTCTGACATTCAAGACTTTATTTGTCATTCATTGTCTTAAGCATTTGCGTTGTATTTTGTAAACACCTCTGTCTGATAACTTTCACTCTTAATTGTAAGTTTGAAGAAGTCTCTTGTTAGTTGTAACTTGAGCATTTGAGAAGTCTCTTGCTAGTGAGCTTGAGCAAGTGTAATCTTTTAAGATTATAGTGGAACTCCCTTGAAAGTGCAAGGGGACTGGAGTACTCTCGGATTGTGAGGGGAACCAGTATAAAAATTTATGTGTCTCTCTTCTCTTTCTCTGCTCTTTACTTGTCTTGTGTTTCTTATCCGCTGCAAATTAGTTTTCATTAAGAAAAAGATTTTAATTTCTAAAACACAATTCAACCGCCTCTTCTTGTGTTTTTCCACACCTTCATATTTGTCATTAAAAAAAAATCCGATAAGAATCTAAATTACTCTCGGATTGTGAGGGGAACCAGTATAAAAATTTATGTGTCTCTCTTCTCTTTCTCTGCTCTTTACTTGTCTTGTGTTTCTTATCCGCTGCAAATTAGTTTTCATTAAGAAAAATATTTTAATTTCTAAAACACAATTCAACCGCCTCTTCTTGTGTTTTTCCACACCTTCATATTTGTCATTAAAAAAAAATCCGATAAGAATCTAAATTATTCTTCAGACTAATCTATCAATGTATGCGATTCTTTCTTTTATCTCAATACTTGTCCAATATTGAAAATACAAACGATTGCAAGTTTTTCTTATTCTGGTCAAATTATTGTCAAACAAAAAGAAAGTCCTGAGCATGAGGTGATACCTAAGGATGGTACGATACTCAACGGGGGACATATTTTGCTCCAACCCATCAATATGGGAATAGCGAAGAGAAAGTCCTGAGCATGTTCCGCTTTCAAACATGTATCCAAAAACTGCATTTTCCCTTGTGGTCATGTTAAAATCAACTTCCATATCCTTAACAATCTTACCAAAAAGGACACTTGCCAAAACATGTTGGGCTTTAGGGGGACGGTGTCCTTGCTAGCAAAATTGCGGGTAAATAGATCTTTACCCCCTGCAAAGTAGGTCATTTTTGCTTTACCTCCTGCAAAAAATTTCTTTGGGATTCCCCCCTTGCAAAATATATTTTTTTGCTTTTCCCTCTTGGGTGCAAGGAATTTGCAATTTTTAAATCGAGTGAACAAAATAACCGATTTAAAAAACAGCACTTTTTAAATCGGTTGACAAAATAACCGATTTAAAAAGTGCATCCGAGGGGGGACAAAAAAATTTACTTTGCAAGAGGAGAATTTTTTGCAAGGGTAAAACAAAACTCGCCTATTTTGTAGGGGATGAAGATCTATTTATCCATTAATTTAATATAGGGTCATGCTAACTAGTACCCCCGGGGTACTAGTTAAGGATAAAAAAAAGCAACTTTTGCATTGAAAATAACACTTTTTATATTTTATAAATATTGACTACACATATTTCAATGTATTTCTTAAATTTAAAACATAAATTAAGAAAATTAAAATTCAATTTCTGAATATGTGTTTCTTCTTTTTCATCGTGTTCTTTCTAAACATAAACACGTATTATGTGTCGTGTCATTTAAAGAATGTGCTAAATCAAAAAATTGAAGGTTAAATGAAGACATAACCAAATGTTTGGATTTTTCAAAATAGGGGTCCAAAATTGCGCAAAACAAAATAAGGGGATCAAAATTGTGTTTTTTATTATAAAATAGGAGGACCAAAATTGCGCAAAACAAAATAGGGGGATTGAAATTGTGCATTTTATAAAATTGGGGGACCAAAACTACATTTAAGCCTTTTTTTTATTTAAAGGTGGAGTATTACTTTAAATATATAATTAATTATTTTAAGTAATTCATTATACGTATTTGTACAAATATTGAAGTAAATATTAATTTAATTAGAGTTTATTATTAATGACTATAAGGAACTCAGAACACATATTAATTCATATATTAATGCAAATATTAGTTTATAATCTATTATTGATGATTTCAATTAAGTCACTCAATATACATACATAGAGTATTATTTTAAGTTATACAGTTGTAGCGGGCTGGAAAATCACTTCCATTTTTCATGCAATGAAGTCGCCATCGACGTTTATTTATCCCGTGGGGGGAAAGGGAAATATCGCTAAAACCTTGGTTTAGGTTCGGGAGTTGGTTATGCGAGAGGAAGGTGTTAGCACCCCTCGCATCCATCGTACTCGATGGGAACCGTTTAGGTGGTTTGGGGTTTGTTTGCGTAGGTTTGAAATAAATTGCCTTTTATCTCTTCTCTAATCTCTACTTCGTTTCCAAAATAAATTAAAAGAAAATAAGGGTTTTTATTAATTGAGTTTGACGGTTGTAGGAGCCCGCTCCTACGTATTCCCCGGTGCAATGGGAAACTCAAAACTCACGTAGTTCTGGTAAAAAATGTTTGTGTGGTTGGTTGATTTTAGTGGATAACGCTTATTTCGTATTCCGCTGACACAACGACGCTTGTATGCTCTAATCAGAGGCTTAAGCTGTGTGTGTGTCAGAGGAGTAGATAAAACGTGTACCCATTGAAAAAAAAGTTGAATAACGGATGTTGCTTATTTCGCATTCCGCTGATACAACGGTGCTTGTATGCTCTAATCAGAGGCTTAAGCTCGTATGTGTCAGAGGAATGGATAAAGCGTATATCCATGTTTTCTGAAAAGAAGTTTAAGTGTGTGAGGGTTAACTTTTAACGCTTGTTTTGGAATGAGAGCAGCTCGAGTGAACTAGTCAGATGACCGGCTACCGAGACAACCCGGGGAAGAAAGAAGCAGATGCCAGATTCTCCCTTTTTCATTCATTATTATGAAAATCTTTGGTTAAGTTATTTAAGAAAAAATGTCTGAAAGAAAGACGGATGTTGGTTGTTTTTAACACTGGTTTTAGAATGAGAGCAGCTTGAGTGAACTAGTCAGATGACCGGCTACCAAGACAACTCGGGGAAGAAAGAAGCAGATGTCAGATTCTCCCTTTTTCATTCATTATTTATTATGAAAATCTTTGTTATTTTGATTATGAAAACAAAAGTCAAAAGAAAAGGGCAAAAAGAACCAGAGCAGACAGAATAGCAAAACACAAGTAATAACGATAATGAAGCAAATTACAAAATAGGCAAAGTATAAATGCAAATGCATGAATCAAGATGATATAAATGAATAATGCAAAGACGCAATACTAAATAACCATGTATGAAGCAATAGATTGAATAAGGTACAAAAATGAAGTTACGAGCAATTAAATAAACACATGTAAGTATGGATAAACAAATCAAACACAAGCAAACATGATTAACTTAAGATAAAAAGGGTTGGACAATTTATTGTGCAAGAGAAAACGACCCAAAAGTACTTAAAGAAGTAATTTGGATCACTTAAGCACTTATTAAAATAAGCTAAAAACAACTTAAGCTAAAAAGGACTTATGAAAATAAGTTGAAAAAGCAAAATAAAATTCATATACAATAACTACTGTATTTGAAATAATGTTGTGCAAAAATTAGGGTCAAATAAGCTAAAGAGCTTAATGAAAACCTAAATAAGCACTTATGCACAAAATCACTTAATTGAGAATCACTTATGAAAATAAGTTGAAAAAGTTTGAAAATGATTATATACAGTGACTACTGTATATGAATCAATGTTGTGCAAGAATTAAGATCAAATAAGCTAAAGAGCTCAATGAATCCCAAATAAGCACTTATGCACAAAACAACTTAATTGAGAAATCACTTATAGAAATAAGTTGAAAAACAAGTCCACAAATGGGAACCAATATAATATAAGCATAAACAGTGACTTAATAAGCTTAAATAAGCTAATAAGTCACTTAAGTGCTTTTACAAATAAGCTAAAAACAATTAAAATCATAAGCTGAAAGGGGGTGTAAATAAAGAAGAGAAGTAAAAAGCATGGGGGTGTGAATATCAATTCTGGGCTGAAAAGCCCAGTCAAACAGAAAAATGGAAAGTCAAAATAAAAATAATCCAGTGGCAGGATACGAGGGTGCATGATACGTACCTCAGATCTGGCGCGTCCAGATCAATCAGAGGGCCAGGATTCAAATCCAAACAGGCAGTGATCCTGTGCTTTGCAGGAGACGGAACCTATGGTGGAACGCGCGTTGTGGAGCGCAGGATTATTTCATTAATTGATCCAACGCACACGATCAGAACGCATGATCAACGGACGCGTTTTAAAGTGACGATCCAACGCTCCGGAAACGATCTGGAGAGTTGAGGGACCACGGTGTGTCCTCTTCTTCCTTGATGAAGATCACGATGAACACCACAACAACATGGTTCGGCCCAAATTCGCGAGACCTCAAATCTCGACCAAATCGCGCGAAACGAAGCTCTATCTTGCTCTATTTTTCATTCTGGTCATGAATCCATCATTACCTTTTACAGAAAGTGTCTCGAACTCGAGATATATGGAGATAAAGTTTGAGTGAAAAATTTGGAAAACACGATTTAAGCAAGATTGAGCACAATTATTGATTGGAAAAGGTTCATGGTGTCATTTGGTGATGAATGGTGTTGAGAAATGACTGAAACAATGGCTGGAAGTTTAAGTTCCATTATCACATTTTTTTGGAGTTTTTGAGGTTTTGATTCTCTCAAATTATGGGTTAGAGCTTGTGTTTTATGGTGGATTCATGTTACTGGAAGTGTTTGGAAGCTTATTTGATTAAGAAATTGAAGTTTGAAGGTGGTTTTGATGGATTTCGAATTTGAGAAAATGAGAGAAAAAAGGTGATGTTTTTGATGAATTTTGATCTGATTTTCTTCCTCTCAAACCCCTAGATGCGCAGCTGCTTATGATTGGGCTTTATATATGAATGGAATTAGGTTAACAAAGGGTGAATTGGGGGATAAGAAAGGGTAAATTGGAGAATGTAAATTGTGATATTTTGTGTACTATTTTTTTGTCCTTTGGTTCCAAACAAAAAATGGTGATGAGGTGTTAAGAAAAGGAACATTCTAGGCTTATGATGATGTGTCAATGATTGGAGAATTTTCTTTGATTTTTGGGATAAATAACAAATTAAAATAACACATAAAATAATAAAAATAAAAATAAATATGCAAAATAAAAATATGCATGATGATGAAATGTGATTATGCAAAATGATTATGGATTAAAAATGAGAAAAAAAGGATTTAAATTTGATGTGTAAAAGGGTTTCTTGCAATGCAAGTAACTAATTAAAAATAATTAATAAATAAGAAATAAACTTAATGGAAGGGCAAAATGGTAAAAATTCATCATTTATGATCATGCCATGCAAAATCATGCAAGAAAAATAATTCTATGTGTTTTTTGTGTCAACATTGATTTTTTTAGTTAAAAAATGACTATGTTGACTTTTAGGTCAAAGTTTTGACTTTGTTGACTTTTTTCCTAACAAATGCAAAAGTGAAAAATATCATGGGGCAAAATTAGGGTATGACAGCTGCCCCTATTTAATTAGCTTGGACCGTAAGAATGCGAATAACCTCGGTATTCGTATTCTTGTGGTAAAAGATAATTAAATACAGAATGCCCTAATTTTGCTATGAAATGAATGTTGATGAAAGATAAGTGGATCGAGTGTACCTGTTTTAGCTTTCCTATTAGGGAAACTCAAATATACCTGCTGTCATTCCTTTTGGGGAACCGGACAAGGTTGAGGAGGTTTGCTTGTCATTCCTTTTGGGGAACCGGACAAAGCTGCAGATATTTGCTGTCATTCCTTTTGGGGAACCGGACAGAGCTGAAGATGTTTGCTGTCATTCCTTTTGGGGAACCGGACAAAGCTAAAGATGTTTGCTGTCATTCCTTTTGGGGAACCGGACAAGGTTGCTGTCATTCCTGTTTGGGAACCGGACAAAGTCGATGTCATTCATGTTGGGGAACCGGACAAAGTTGATGTCATTCCTATTGGGGAACCGGACAAAGTTGATGTCATTCCTGTTTGGGAACCGGACAAGGTTGCTGTCATTCCTGTTTGGGAACCGGACAAGGTTGCTGTCATTCCTGTTGGGGAACCGGACAGAGTTGATGTCATTCCTGTTTGGGGAACCGGACAGAGTTGGTGTCATTCCTGTTTGGGGAACCGGACAGAGTTGGTGTCATTCCTGTTTGGGGAACCGGACAGAGTTGGTGTCATTCCTGTTTGGGAACCGGACAAGGTTGCTGTCATTCCTGTTGGGGAACCGGACAGAGTTGATGTCATTCCTGTTTGGGGAACCGGACAGAGTTGGTGTCATTCCTGTTTGGGGAACCGGACAGAGTTGGTGTCATTCCTGTTTGGGGAACCGGACAGAGTTGGTGTCATTCCTGTTTGGGGAACCGGACAGAGTGGGTGTCATTCCTGTTTGGGGAACCGGACAGAGTTGGTGTCATTCCTGTTTGGGAACCGGACAAGGTTGCTGTCATTCCTGTTTGGGAACCGGACAAGGTTGCTGTCATTCCTGTTTGGGAACCGGACAAGGTTGGTGTCATTCCTGTTTGGGGAACCGGACAGAGTTGGTGTCATTCCTGTTTGGGGAACCGGACAGAGTTGATGAAATTTGCTTGTCATTCCTATTAGGGGAACCGGACGAAGCTGGGGAAATTTTCTTGTCATTCCTATTAGGGGAACCGGACAAGGTTGCTGTGATGATGTGCTTAAACAAGCTGTTGTGATTATCTTGTAGAAGAATATTCCAGAAAATTTGCAATTCACTGGGGAGGAGATTAGACATGGCTTTTCAACTAATCTGCCGGGGAGACAATTTACCAACCGACTTGCTAGAAAAGAAATCAAACTGCCTTTCTTGTGATTAAGTGACCAAAGCCTGTATTCTGCAAGGAGAAACCTTTGAACTTGCTTTATGTATGCATGCTTACCATGATTATTTATGCATGAAATGAAATGCATGATTAATGTATATGATTACATGAAATGACTGTGTGCTATTAGAAGTCGGGTTTCAACATGGGTGTTAATGAACACTGGGTTTTATTTGGGTTCCATTGGATATTGGATTTTGAGTGGATGCCAATAATGATCGGTCTTTGAGGGTGTGCCAATAATGATTGGACTTTGATGGTATTTGCCAATAATGATTGGACTTTGAAGGTGTGCCAACAATGATTGGACTTTGAGATTGTCAATGCAAGGTTAGGTTCTTGATTGTGGATGTTTGATTTGGCTTTTTGGTTTTTTCTGAGTCATTGGTCTTGTGGTATGGGGCATACCTGATGCTTGAATGAAATGACGTGATCAATGCATGCTAATGATTTACATGAATGAAATGACATGACTAATGCATGTCGCTTATTTGCGTGAATGAAATGACATGACTAATGCATGACGATGACTGATGCCCCTATGGAGGGTGGGAGTGTTTCGGGTATTAAGGCCTTCTGTGGAATGATGGCTTGTTGTTGACCCCCGACACAAATTCCGGACCTAATGGTTGCAGATATTCACAGGCTTTGCTTGAGTAGCTTGAAGATATAGGGAGAACCTGCCCCTGTGTATATTGTCTTGCCCCAGTCTGTTGGGCATTTGAAGTGCTTTGCCTTGACTCTCGGCTAACTTACTGATATTGGTTCTCCCTCTCTGAGAGGTATGCCCCTAGATTGAGCCATTCTGAAACATGTTTGGTTGGGCCAACAAGATCCTTATGTGATCTGCCCCTAGTCATCATAGTTTGCTTTTGATTGGTAGAACCCCAAGGTGATTTGCCCCTGATTAGGAGTGTCTTGATCTGATTTGTTAGGTCCTTGAAAACTGAGTTCCGATACCGCTTTCCATGATGCGATCTTAGGATACTCAATCCATGCCGAATGACCTTTCTAAGGGATGTGCCCCATGATTAAGTGAAGTTCTGAGATAGATGCCCCAGATTAGTCCAAAGTTCTTCTTGATTGCTTGGTAACAGCTCAGAGTTGGAACTTCCTTGTTGTCAAGTGCTGACTTGCCGATAAACCTGTTTGCTTGAAATAGTAATTCTAATGCCATTTTAATGCAAGTTTTGAAGTTGAGATTGAGATGATATTTATGTACAATGAATGTATATTGCGGAAGATGATGAGAGAGTAAGATATTAACAAAAGATTTTTGGGAGTCAGGTTAACACAACCTTGCTACCGTATGCTTTCAAGCTAAACCTTGCTTCAATTAGGTCTTTTGAGGGTTATAACGTGGCCTGGTTCACGGTTTATGAATAAAAGGATATAAGGCTCAAAGTTTGATTTTAACCCATCCCATTCTTCGTGATGATCTTCGGTCCTAAGTTCAATTAACTCCACTCATGAATTCAAGTCCCCAAGAGGTTTTTGAGATTGCGATGGTGAGAATATGATGGCTCGGGGACCGAAGATGCATTTCCCCCGTTTTTTGGCAGTCACATTGCCTTTGTTTTCGATCACATGATTTTGTTTTGTCGTGAATCTTGGTGACCTTCGCTTTTTGCGTTTTTTTTTTTTTTTTTTTTTTTTTTTTTCAATCCCTAACTTTTGCCTAGACTATTCTTTTGCATTTTTAGTCTAGCGGGATACCCTAATTTTTGCCTAAGCCATTTTGAGGTTTTGACTTAGCGGGCTTTTCTTTCTCTCTTTTTTTGTATTTTGTTTGGCGAATTGTGACTGCCTTGGTAATGGGTGATGAGGAACACCTTATTGATTTTTTTGCTTTTCTCTTTAAACTCGAACGCATGGTCGAATTAATTGAACACTACCCTGCCCCGGGTTAAAATTGCGAGTTTTTTCATACAGAAAGAAACACCAACTTCTAGGCTCAAAGGGGGTGACTACGGATTATCTCCCTTATTTCTCCGGTGTTTGGGGATTTGAAACAATGCCCTACATCATCAACAAAGTTTTATTCGAAAGCATACTGTAGCAACTTGGTTTTTTTTTGTTTTTTCATCATCCTCTCTCCAATCTTTGTTCGAACAGAAATGATAAAGAAAGAAATGAAATGAGAAACATATATATATTTTTTGCTTTTGTGAAGTAGAAGAGAGAAAATTGAATGGACATGAAAGAATGGATTCAAAACATGCATTATTATCTCATTAAGATTACTATTGCAAACAAACAAAGTTTAAATGTAAGTAAATACTTAGCAAACAGGGAAATTACAAGAAAGAAACTGCTTAAATGATAATTTCATGGCTTGATTCAATCCTTGAATTCTTCAACTAGCATCCTCATAAGGGTCTGCAAGACCAAACAACAGATCATCCTTCACAATTGGGCTCGCCCTCTCCCTTGAAAGTCAACCGATTTTGATCAATGAGTTCTTGAACCTTGTGTTTGAAGGCCCTGCAGTTGTCAATAGTGTGTCCTTCTGCACCAGAATGGTATGCACATTTGGCCTTGGTATCATACCAAACAAGGAATGGCGCAGTCATTGGCCTTAAAGCTTTTGGGGTCACCATCCCATTGTGCACCAGATATGGCAAAAGCTGACTGTAGGTTATCGGGATGGAATCTAAGACCTTTCTCTTTTTAGTGGCCTTTGGCTGATTCTGCTGATGTCTTGGATTTTGTGTGAACTGTCCCGACTAGGAATGATTCAAAGGCGTCTGTATTGCCTGTTTTGGAAACCCTTGGGATTGTTGAGGTTGAACAACTGTTGGATACTGATGATTGAAGCATGGGGTGCGAGTAGACACCGTTGAGCGAGAGTGAGAGCGAGGTGGGCTGACATCGTTGGGCAAGAATGATTCCATCATCCTTAGCTTGTCATCTATTACCTTGAACTTTTGGCGAGTCTCCTCACTCGGGAATACAATAGATTTTCCCTTAACGTTATCACCTTGATGAGCGTTCTTGGGGTCCTCAAGACTTCGAGGCATAACAAACCTGGGTTGGTCCTGATGAGTTCTTGGCTGGCCAACCATGAATTTGGTGTTGGTACTCATTGACCCTTAGGTGACTTTACCAACTGCAGAAGTACGTCTGGATGATGAACCGAATGAAGGCCATACCACATTTGACAATGGGGAATCAATTGGAGGATTTGCCCCTACTGTTGCAGCGTCTACTCTTGAAGGCAGAATGAGACTAGCTAGTATTTCCAAAACACGGTCTAACTTGTCAGTCACTTGGTCCACATCGCCTCTCAAGGCATCAATCTGCTTCTGCATGTTTTCCATGGTTTCCTTGAAATGCTTTGAGTCTGGTATCAGTGTCGGGAATGAAGGTTGATGTGAACGGGTGAAGATGATGAGATAATGGTCTTTTGTATGAATGCAAATGCATGTAAAAGTTTTTATGCTTCATCATTTTATTTTTTATGCAAATGTTATGCAAAAGGTTTTTTATCATGAATTTTTTTATAAATGAATGCATGAGTGCATGGATGCATGGATGCACTTTCGTAGCAGAGTCTGTCGCGCTGAAGCAAAGGCTTAAATATTATTTCTGAGGTCGAAAGGCTCAACGTTACCTGCAACTCATCCCTCTCACATGTTGTTCTAAGTTTGATCATGGATTGCCTCTTTGGAAACAATGTCGTTATTGCAAGCTCACGACAAATACGTCCAAAAAGAAATCTCCTCTAGGTAAGGTCATTGCACAACCTTGACTCGGGTTCTAAACAGAGGTCCCTAACAACAGGTTTGGTTCTAGACCGGATAATAAAAGGTCCCTAGAGTCATGGACCCAACGAGAAAACATCAGAGACACTAGTCAGATGACCGATGTCCTGACATCTCCAAGAGGATCTACTCTAGGCGAGATGATTATGCCGGAGTCACTAGTCAGATGACCGGTCACCCAACATAAAGACCTCTAGCTTAGCCTATGCTTTTCTCAAGCTCGGGTATAGAGCTTCTCACAGTAACCACGCCACAAGGGCAAAAGAAAAATAAAAGAAGGAGTAGAAGAAGAGAAACAGCCAATCCAAGCAGATATAATTGACAGAAAAATAAAAGATAAGGCAAGATATTGCAAACCTGAAAAAGCAAACAAACGAACAAACCAACTAAACTGGGCTTAACTCTCAAGAATCCCCAGTGAAGTCGCCAGCTGTAGCGGGCTGGAAAATCACTTCCATTTTTCATGCAATGAAGTCGCCATCGACGTTTATTTATCCCGTGGGGGGAAAGGGAAATATCGCTAAAACCTTGGTTTAGGTTCGGGAGTTGGTTATGCGAGAGGAAGGTGTTAGCACCCCTCGCATCCATCGTACTCGATGGGAACCGTTTAGGTGGTTTGGGGTTTGTTTGCGTAGGTTTGAAATAAATTGCCTTTTATCTCTTCTCTAATCTCTACTTCGTTTCCAAAATAAATTAAAAGAAAATAAGGGTTTTTATTAATTGAGTTTGACGGTTGTAGGAGCCCGCTCCTACGTATTCCCCGGTGCAATGGGAAACTCAAAACTCACGTAGTTCTGGTAAAAAATGTTTGTGTGGTTGGTTGATTTTAGTGGATAACGCTTATTTCGTATTCCGCTGACACAACGACGCTTGTATGCTCTAATCAGAGGCTTAAGCTGTGTGTGTGTCAGAGGAGTAGATAAAACGTGTACCCATTGAAAAAAAAGTTGAATAACGGATGTTGCTTATTTCGCATTCCGCTGATACAACGGTGCTTGTATGCTCTAATCAGAGGCTTAAGCTCGTATGTGTCAGAGGAATGGATAAAGCGTATATCCATGTTTTCTGAAAAGAAGTTTAAGTGTGTGAGGGTTAACTTTTAACGCTTGTTTTGGAATGAGAGCAGCTCGAGTGAACTAGTCAGATGACCGGCTACCGAGACAACCCGGGGAAGAAAGAAGCAGATGCCAGATTCTCCCTTTTTCATTCATTATTATGAAAATCTTTGGTTAAGTTATTTAAGAAAAAATGTCTGAAAGAAAGACGGATGTTGGTTGTTTTTAACACTGGTTTTAGAATGAGAGCAGCTTGAGTGAACTAGTCAGATGACCGGCTACCAAGACAACTCGGGGAAGAAAGAAGCAGATGCCAGATTCTCCCTTTTTCATTCATTATTTATTATGAAAATCTTTGTTATTTTGATTATGAAAACAAAAGTCAAAAGAAAAGGGCAAAAAGAACCAGAGCAGACAGAATAGCAAAACACAAGTAATAACGATAATGAAGCAAATTACAAAATAGGCAAAGTATAAATGCAAATGCATGAATCAAGATGATATAAATGAATAATGCAAAGACGCAATACTAAATAACCATGTATGAAGCAATAGATTGAATAAGGTACAAAAATGAAGTTACGAGCAATTAAATAAACACATGTAAGTATGGATAAACAAATCAAACACAAGCAAACATGATTAACTTAAGATAAAAAGGGTTGGACAATTTATTGTGCAAGAGAAAACGACCCAAAAGTACTTAAAGAAGTAATTTGGATCACTTAAGCACTTATTAAAATAAGCTAAAAACAACTTAAGCTAAAAAGGACTTATGAAAATAAGTTGAAAAAGCAAAATAAAATTCATATACAATAACTACTGTATTTGAAATAATGTTGTGCAAAAATTAGGGTCAAATAAGCTAAAGAGCTTAATGAAAACCTAAATAAGCACTTATGCACAAAATCACTTAATTGAGAATCACTTATGAAAATAAGTTGAAAAAGTTTGAAAATGATTATATACAGTGACTACTGTATATGAATCAATGTTGTGCAAGAATTAAGATCAAATAAGCTAAAGAGCTCAATGAATCCCAAATAAGCACTTATGCACAAAACAACTTAATTGAGAAATCACTTATAGAAATAAGTTGAAAAACAAGTCCACAAATGGGAACCAATATAATATAAGCATAAACAGTGACTTAATAAGCTTAAATAAGCTAATAAGTCACTTAAGTGCTTTTACAAATAAGCTAAAAACAATTAAAATCATAAGCTGAAAGGGGGTGTAAATAAAGAAGAGAAGTAAAAAGCATGGGGGTGTGAATATCAATTCTGGGCTGAAAAGCCCAGTCAAACAGAAAAATGGAAAGTCAAAATAAAAATAATCCAGTGGCAGGATACGAGGGTGCATGATACGTACCTCAGATCTGGCGCGTCCAGATCAATCAGAGGGCCAGGATTCAAATCCAAACAGGCAGTGATCCTGTGCTTTGCAGGAGACGGAACCTATGGTGGAACGCGCGTTGTGGAGCGCAGGATTATTTCATTAATTGATCCAACGCACACGATCAGAACGCATGATCAACGGACGCGTTTTAAAGTGACGATCCAACGCTCCGGAAACGATCTGGAGAGTTGAGGGACCACGGTGTGTCCTCTTCTTCCTTGATGAAGATCACGATGAACACCACAACAACATGGTTCGGCCCAAATTCGCGAGACCTCAAATCTCGACCAAATCGCGCGAAACGAAGCTCTATCTTGCTCTATTTTTCATTCTGGTCATGAATCCATCATTACCTTTTACAGAAAGTGTCTCGAACTCGAGATATATGGAGATAAAGTTTGAGTGAAAAATTTGGAAAACACGATTTAAGCAAGATTGAGCACAATTATTGATTGGAAAAGGTTCATGGTGTCATTTGGTGATGAATGGTGTTGAGAAATGACTGAAACAATGGCTGGAAGTTTAAGTTCCATTATCACATTTTTTTGGAGTTTTTGAGGTTTTGATTCTCTCAAATTATGGGTTAGAGCTTGTGTTTTATGGTGGATTCATGTTACTGGAAGTGTTTGGAAGCTTATTTGATTAAGAAATTGAAGTTTGAAGGTGGTTTTGATGGATTTCGAATTTGAGAAAATGAGAGAAAAAAGGTGATGTTTTTGATGAATTTTGATCTGATTTTCTTCCTCTCAAACCCCTAGATGCACAGCTGCTTATGATTGGGCTTTATATATGAATGGAATTAGGTTAACAAAGGGTGAATTGGGGGATAAGAAAGGGTAAATTGGAGAATGTAAATTGTGATATTTTGTGTACTATTTTTTTGTCCTTTGGTTCCAAACAAAAAATGGTGATGAGGTGTTAAGAAAAGGAACATTCTAGGCTTATGATGATGTGTCAATGATTGGAGAATTTTCTTTGATTTTTGGGATAAATAACAAATTAAAATAACACATAAAATAATAAAAATAAAAATAAATATGCAAAATAAAAATATGCATGATGATGAAATGTGATTATGCAAAATGATTATGGATTAAAAATGAGAAAAAAAGGATTTAAATTTGATGTGTAAAAGGGTTTCTTGCAATGCAAGTAACTAATTAAAAATAATTAATAAATAAGAAATAAACTTAATGGAAGG
The DNA here is from genome assembly GCA_030408175.1 of Trifolium repens. NCBI lineage: Eukaryota > Viridiplantae > Streptophyta > Magnoliopsida > Fabales > Fabaceae > Trifolium > Trifolium repens. The sequence continues at coordinate 8,714,896 of CP125841.1, forward strand.
GCAAAATGGTAAAAATTCATCATTTATGATCATGCCATGCAAAATCATGCAAGAAAAATAATTCTATGTGTTTTTTGTGTCAACATTGATTTTTTTAGTTAAAAAATGACTATGTTGACTTTTAGGTCAAAGTTTTGACTTTGTTGACTTTTTTCCTAACAAATGCAAAAGTGAAAAATATCATGGGGCAAAATTAGGGTATGACAACAGTTTAATTTTATAATAATAAACTTTGACTTTGTCACAAAATAGTGCCTTTTTGGCTTTAATAGTGCCTTTTAAAGCGCTATCGTATGTCTTATCATTGATAGTAGGGTTAAATATGTTTTTAGCTCCTATAAATATTTCAAATTTTGTTTTTAGTGCCTATAAAAAATTTCAGCAACTTTTGGCCCCTCAAATATTTTCTATTATGATTTTTGGTCCTTGCTTTTCAGTCAACTCATGTATATCATTAAAAATTTTAAATTTTATTTCCGTGGTATATTATAAAAATCTTTCTTTCGAAAAACTTAATTTTATTTTAACAAAGAATCAATTAAATATGAATTTTTTAATTTCTTGTGCCTAAAAATTCATAAGTAATTCATCTTATGTTAAAAAATTCTAAATTTTTGAGGGAGAGATTTTTATAATATTATAAACATGTATACAAAATAATCATTTAAAATTATGAAAGTACACAATAGTCTATCAAAAAGTAGGGACAAAAGCTTGCGATAAAAAATATTTGAGGGATCAAAAGTTGTTTAAATTTTTTATAGTGATAAAAAACAAAATTTGAAATATTTATAGGACTAAAAATTTATTTTAACTCTTAATAGTACTCGTACACTAAAGAGCTATAATATGACTATTTTTAGTGTGTAATTTAGCGCCTTTGTCAACAGCCTTTAATAACTGTTTATCAGGAAAGCACTATGAATAAATGTGTTAAAAAGATGTGTTAAAGATGTGTTAAAAAAGACAACGTTGAGTTGATCCATGATGGATTTTAGACTTTACATTTTAATTACAATAATTTTAGATTTTTCAATAGTAGATGAATAAATAAAAATCATATACTATTATTGTTTTTTAAATTATTTTTTAATAAAATAAATTGCTCAATTTAAATTTTTGATAAATTAATATAGGGTAAATAGATCTTTACCCCCTGCAAAGTAGATCATTTTTGCTTTACCTCCTGCAAAAAATTTCTTTGGGATACCCCCTTGCAAAATATTTTTTTTTGCTTTTCCCTCTTGGTGCAAGGAATTTGCAATTTTTAAATCGAGTGAACAAAATAACCGATTTAAAAAACAACACTTTTTAAATCGGTTGACAAAATAACCGATTTAAAAAGTGCATCCGAGGGGGGACAAAAAAATTTACTTTGCAAGAGGAGAATTTTTTGCAAGGGTAAAACAAAACTCGCCTATTTTGTAGGGGATGAAGATCTATTTATCCATTAATTTAATATAGGGTCATGCTAACTAGTACCCCGGGGTACTAGTTAAGGATAGAGCTGTCAAATGGGCCAGCCCAGCCCGGCCCGGCCCGGGCCCATAGGGCCAAGACATCTATTGGGCTCAAGTGGCCCGGCCCATTAAGGCCCAAGGCCCGCCCCGCTTAGCCCAGCCCAATATGTATGGGCCGATGGGCCGGCCCAGGCCCGACAAATTTTTTAATATTCTTTTTTTATAAAATATTGACAAATTTTTTATAAAAAAAAAATCAATGGACAATAAAACTACATATGCATCGCACAAAAATTAATATCCATAAAAAAGTGAGTGTCATGATTTCATGAAATAATAAATACTTCAAAATATCCACGCAAAAGTCGAGAGATCTGTGGATGATGATTCATAAAGTGCATCCTCAAAGTTAATAAATTTCAAGCTTACATCAGACACTAAACTTTTAACATAATCATTCAAAATACATAAATTAAATTATAAATTATAAAAAAAAGTAAATTATAAATTAGGTAACTTCTCGGCCTAAGTCTCTTCTTGATCTTGACCACTTGATTTTTCATACAATTGTATCTCCTCTACTTCAGGTATATCTGCAATTCATAATACACGATAATTTGATAAGTCATCAACTAAAAAGCAAATTCAAATTGCAAATAAAACAAAAGGATTATTAATTAAACTTACCAGAAGGTCCGATTTCTTTAAAATCATGCAACCAATTACGTGTACAAATAAGAGCTTGCACAGTTTCTGGGAGTAAGCAATTCCTATACTTATTTAAGATACGACCTCCGATACTAAAAGAAGATTCAGAAGCCACTGTTGTGATTGGAATGCTTAAAATGTCACACGCCATTATTGCAAGTTGAGGAAATCGAACACTATTTAACTTCCAATATTGAAGAATATCCACATCATCATTCGGAAGACATTTTTCATCCAAGTATATTTCAAGTTCAGACTTACCATCATTTGACATTTTTTGTATCATTTCTTGACGGTATTCCTATAATTCGACAAACAAAAACTATTTAAATTAAGCTTGAATAGAATATAATCAGCCCCATTCATGCAAACAAATAAATGCAAGCAGTACTAAGAGGGAAACACAACAATTATTTGACAACAACAATAGAAATAAGTATAACAGTGGAATTAACTTATATTACCTTATTTTAACTTTTCTAAGGGGACCATATTAACATATTAATGACAGCAACACAATAATTATTTGACACATTTACTACTACTTAGACTTTAATTAAAGAATTAGCACATGCACTATTATTTAAACTTTTATTATTTGACTTACATCAATAGAAATAACTATAAGTACTTTCATAAAAATTTGAAACAATTTATAAATCTTACCTTAAAAAACGATGTATTCTTCAATGATTGACCAACTGAGTGAGATTGAGTGTTTCTTGATGAACTATCTAAAGATGAGCTTGTTGGAACCATGTCTTTTTTATATTCATCAAAGAGATCATGCAAACCATCCTTCACTTTTTTTATCTTGTCTTCATAATTATTTGGGTAAAGTTTCTTAAAGCAAAACTTCAAAAATTCTAACTTTGATGTTGGATCAAGAACATTTCCAAGTGAAAGAGTAACCGAATATTCACTCCAATACTTGTCAAACTTATCCTTCATCCTCTTGGTCATATCTTTGATCACTTCATCTTCACTATTCAAATTTTTATTCAAAGCCATCTCTATAAATGCAACTTGCATGAAGTATAAGTTTGAAGTTGTGTAAGATGACCCAGAAATTAAGCATGTAATATTATAAAATGGAGCCAAGATATTACAAATAGTTTGTGCTCTTTCCCACTCCTCAGTGCTTGGACAAATCGTGTAGTTCTTATCATTATCGCTCAAGCTAATGAATGCAGGTCGATACCTAATAGCACTTTCAAGCATCATATATGTGGCATTCCATCTAGTGCAAACATCCAACCTTAAGAATCCACCTTCTACATTATCTAGATGCACTTCTTGGATGCATTTTCTAAACTCCCTCAATCTCCCCTCTGAGGCCTTCACATATTTGACACTCTCTCTAATTTTATGCAAAGCATCACCCGCCGCCTTCAAACCATCTTGAACAATGAGATTCAAGATGTGGGCGCAACAACGGACATGAAAATATTTACCTTTACATAACAACGCATCTTGCAAATTAAGCCTCTGTTTCAATTTTTTTATCATGTTATCATTTGAAGAGGCATTGTCCAATGTGAGTGAAAATATTTTACGATCTATTCCCCAATCCTTAAGAGCACCAAACAATTTTCCAGATAATTCGACCCCTGTATGTGCATTATCCAAGTGACAAAATGAAAGCAATTTACTATTTAACTTCCAATCTTGATCAACATAATGAGCAGTGACAGTCATATAACCTTGTGTTGTTACAGCTGTCCATACATCAGAAGTTAGACAAACTCTACCTGGAATGGATGCTAACACACTCTTTAGCCTTTCCTTTTCACTTGAAAACACAAGCATGCAATCGGTTTTTGCAGTGTTTCTACAAATGGGAACAAAATCAGGATTCAATATCTTGTTTGTAGCCAAAACTGCATCATACTCGGCGTAGCTAAATGGAAGATCATGTCGTATAATGCTTCTAGCAAGTGAATCTCTGTAAGCCTTATCATCAAATTGCCACTTCTTCAATAATGTTTCTTCATCATCCAACATGAGTTCCTCATCATCACTGTTTGGAATTTTATGACACAGCTTTATATGACGCTTTAAGTGAGAAGTGCTTCCACCACATGAAAACATACCCCTACAACCATTACATGTACATTTTTGCCCCCCATCAACTTTACCAATCTTTGTAAAATGTTTCCAAACATTAGATCTCCTTACCCTTTTGTTATTAGTATTTTTTTCAACAGTGTCTCCCTCAATAACATTTTTCGTATTAGCAGCCGGAGGAGATTGTGACATTACCAAATCACCATCTTCATTAATAGTTTGCAAAATTGGATCAACATCTTCCATGACTACATTACAAAGTACAAACACATTAAAATTAAATTGAGCATTTAAATTATATTATAAAAGATAAGCACAAGAAGTACTTATAAGTTATACACAAGAAAGAAACAAGAGGCAATCAAATGTTAAGGAGGTATATAACTATATAAGATGACAATATCTAACATATATAAATCAAGTGTCATGTTTGTTTCTTTCTATCTTGTTGGCTTATAATACACTCAACCGAACATGACAATATCACTATATCAAACATATATAAATCATGGTCAATTTACATTGGACATATAATTATAACATTATGTATATAAGATAAGATGGTCAAATTTTATGTAGCTCATACTGTTCACATAACGAAACAATCAACACAGACTTAAAACTCTTATAATAAAGTATGAAAGGATTAGAATGTGTAATCTACTTTTTGAAAATATAAATAATGTTTTTTTTAATACAAAAATTCCTTCTTTTGGTATCCTTAAATTTTACGTTTGTATCAAATAGATCCTTTAAATTTTATAAGTATCAGATAGGTCCTTTAAATTTTTTAAGCATCAGATAGGTCTCTTAAGTTTTTTAAGTATCAAATAGGATACTAGTTAGCATATGACCCTTAAAAAAGGTTTTCACGTGTTAAGAACACAAAAGTAGAAATTTGACATTGAAAAAAAAAAAGACTTTTAAAAAATTAAATACACATCTCTTAAGATGATTTTTCTATATTGAGTTCACTAACATGTGCCCCTCTTTAAAAAATTGACTAATTTTTACTTATATTATAGACTATAGTATAATATACATATTGCCCCCACTTCTCAAAATTTTTGGGTTCGTCCCTGAATGAACCGAACCACTAAGTATTAATACATTACCTTACCTCTAGAGCTCTAATGATTCTCTCCCTTGTTAACCAAGTTTGAAGCCAATTATTTGGCTGATTATACTTGCGAGATTTTCAATATTGCGGTATATATTGAATATGTCTTCTAAGAAACCTACTAAAACAAAGTTAAAAATAAAACATACAGTTATAAAATATTCGAGACATATAAATTGACATACAGACATACAAATACCATTATTGAGCAAGAAACTAGTTAGATGAAAAGTAGTAGAAGACATATACCTTGTTGAGAATAGTAGCACTATAATCTATATCTTTGTGCTTTAGATAAGATAAAACTTATAATTTCCTTCTTATACTTCTCTATTTATAATGAATGATTAAGTTGTTATTTTTTTTTAAATAAAGATAATCATAACAAATTTGGTTTAATAATTTTCTCCTAACTAACAAAATCTCATCTTTTTCCTTAAAAAAAAAACAAATCTCATCTTTTGTTACTTACTTTATCTAAAGATTTTATACTAACTAAAATTCCTTATTTTTAGGTAAATTTTTTTTTTAGAATTTTTTTTTAATTCTTTATTGGGCCGGCCCAAAAGCCCGCTGGCCCAGCCCATGATGGCCCATAGGCCCGACAGCCCAGCCCAATAAGGCCCAATAACATTTTTTGGGAAGCCCGGCCCGGCCCGTATAAAACTATAAGGCTACTGGGCCGGCCCGATAGCCCGGCCCATTTTTACAGCTCTAGTTAAGGATACAAAAAAAGCAACTTTTGCATTGAAAATAACACTTTTTATATTTTATAAATATTGACTACGCATATTTCAATGTATTTTTCCTATATTAAGGATCCTTAACTAGTGTCCCGAGTACACTATTTAACATTTTCCTTTAATATATAATGAGATCGGTGTCTTATGTTTTCTATATTAACAATATCGACATATGTTGTGTCAGATGTCATATTGGAGTCTGTCCTTCATAGTAGAGACAAAGGAGAAAAATTATTCAACCCTCGATAGTGAAGATGATGCTACATGTTCTATCTAATAACTGAGAAAGACTTCTATAGGCACAAACCTAAATAAATTATATTTGGGCACACACACATAAATCCAAAAATTTAAAATAAAAATAATAATGTCACATCAATCAACATCATTTTATTTCTTTTCTCTTTAATTTTTTTTAGTTTATGTGAGTGTGCCTAACACATGTCATTTATATTTATGCCTATATTAGAATTTCTCCTGAATGATGTGTCTAATTATGGTTGGTTGAGATTAAACATTAATTGTTAGGGGAGAGAACATGTAAGAATTTCTCTTCTCCTAATAACAAATTGCGTGACATCAGCTATCTTCCAAAATAAGAGTATTCCTTTGTTTGCATTATTAAATTTATATCCATATATGGCTTATTTAATAATAAAATAGAGGGCAGGCTTCATCATATATAGTTTATGGCTGTGACAACTCCATATCAATAACTTTTTTGTTTTCTTTGTTTTTTGTTTTGTTAAATTATAGTACTACTTGATTTTTACTTATATGAACCTTTCTAAAGAAAAAAAGTAGTTCAATGATCAAAATTAATTTTAGATTTAAATTTCAGCTACTACATATTACAATATTTCTATCAATAAATTATATTTAGGGTCTGTTTGGTTCGGAGTTTTTGGAGGGGAGTTGAGGGGAGGGGAGGTGATATTTTAAATTTTTTTGTTTGGTTCAACTTTTTAACGAGGGGAGGGAAGGAGATAAGTAATTTACTTTTTTACCCTTAACTTTATAAACTCAAAATAAGGATTAAATTATAACGGATATATTACGTCAAAAAAAAATCTAATGGATATATAACCAAAAAAAAATATAATGAGTAGAAAACCTAAATTTGTTTTGTTGTAAAAAAAATATAACCTAAAATTTTAATATTCCAACAAGGATAATTTAGAATTTTAATAAAAAAAATGAGGGTAATTTTGTCAACATAATAAATTATGTTTTACATCGTCTCCCCTTCTTAAAAATCCCTCCCCTCATCTCACCTCCCCTCCCCTCCCCCTCGGTTGAACCAAACAAACCCTTAGTCGATTTTTTAACGAAGTTGGATCTTCGGCAGCTCATATATCTACCGCAGTGGGATCATATATCTACTAAAAAGAGGATCCAATCTGCAAACAAAAACAAACAAAGAAAACAAGAAATAGGGATCATATAATATAATGGTCCAACGTATATTTATTTTAATTTTTGCACAGTTTCCCGTTCATATATACAATGGTGAATGCTATGGTGAAGCAATTCTTAAAAATTCTTAAATAATTAATATTCATTTAAGATTGTCTCAGTTTTACAATGTTGAAATTTCATATTATATAGATAAATCCATGGAAAATTTTACATAAATGTAAAATCATTATTTAATATGTTAAGTTTCATCAATACAAGATTAAAAATTTATATTTTTTTATTAAGTAGTTTATATAAATAATCTATATAATATAAAATTTAATTTAACGGTGAATTTTTTAAAATTCACCTGTATTAAAACATTATATATATAAAAGAGAAAGAAGTACAAGATATGGTTTCGTAAATTAAGGAGGTACAAGAAGTACATTCCGCCAAAATCCAACAATCTCGAGGGGATTAGTCTACGCAGTTGCGCGCGGAGGATATATTTGGTTTACCAAAAAAAATCCAACAATCGCTAAGATAAGATAAAAAAGAAAAATAAATCACAAAAAAACAAGGAGGCACACCACCAAAAACTATAACCCCTCGTAAGCATCACCACGTGAGAAGAAGAATACCCGACAGAAAGAGAGAGACAGAGATCAACCAGAGGTAGGACAAAACAACTAGAGACCCTCCAATCCCCCTCACATATCCCGACACAACATAACACCCAAACAAAACCCTACCGGTTCCAACATAAAATATGGTGGATACCCCACTCGTAAAAGGAATAGGGGGGCCAGAGCTTTTACCTAAAAATCACTTCCAAGAAAAAGTTTCACCCTATCGACCAGACACTCGACAGAAAATGTCCCTTCCAAAAAAGACATCATTTCGAAATATAGTCCACACAATAGTTGATGGGGAATTAACACACAATTATAATAACAGAGCAATACGCGGCGGAAATAAAATTCCCCAAACTTGTAAGAACCTTTGAGGACCAACACACAAATAAAAAGCAACCAATAAAGCAAAATAAAGACACCGAAATTTTAACGTGAAAAACCACGGGTCGTCCAGACCAAAGAAATAGCTCCACTATAATCAAATAAGGGTACAAGAGAGTCTCAAAGTGATGCACAAACAAGTGCTAACAACCAATCAAACTACAAAGCACTAAAGCTTACAAACCAAGAACAAGAAGATGAAAATTTCCCAAAAAACCTAAAGCACACCAGACGCGATTTGTCCCTCCTCAGAACTTATTTCGACGATCCGAACGGTCAAAAGATAGCCTCTGGAGCTGCGAACCTGCCCTCCAAATTTGAACAAAATCCAACGGTTAACGAATCGGGAATCGGAGTTTTAGTGGGACTGCTGTGTGGAATACGAGATTTTCTTTCTCTCTTCTTTTCTCTCTTTTTGATAGTTGTTCTCTCACAAAATTTACTCACTCTTACAACCCTAATAAGACCACTCTCCACTTATATAAGTGAGACATAATGGGCCATCAAACTTGGACTTTTATCCACATAGGAAGGAAGCCCAAAACCCAACAATAGTTTGCCAAATTAACAACCACCCCATATATATAATTGATGATCTTGATCACTAAACAAGAAAAGAAAAACCTGTTCCACACCTTACTGTCCTGCTTCTTTTTTTTATCTACTTATGGATCTTCAAACACTTTACCCTTTCGCCCTTTTTTCCATTTTCCTATTGTCCATCGTTGTGACACAAAAACTAAAGAAAATCAAGAAAAAGGACTCAACTCAAAATATACCCCCAGGGCCATGGAAGCTACCTATCATAGGAAACATAGCCAATCTTATTGGCTCTTCACCATATAGAAAATTAAGAGATTTGGCAAACAAATATGGACCTTTAATGCATCTTCAACTTGGTGAAATCCAGGGCCGGCCCAACATATGTTGAGGCCTAAAATAAAAATTTAAATGAGGCTTTTTAAAAAAATATTTGTATAAAAAAAATATTTGTATAAAAAAATAATAATAAAAAATATTAAAATATTAGTCTTTTTATACAAAGATTACCTATGCTAAAAAATTTGTTTTCTTAATATTATTTTAATTATTTTTTCTTCTAATTGTAATATACATTTATTTATTTTTATCCTAATTGTAATATATATATATATATATAGAGAGAGAGAGAGAGAGAGAGGCATTGTATCATTTAAATAAAATTATGTGTATCATTCTTATGTTATTATTTTGCACTTTACATTTATGATAATAAAAATACACTAATAGTTAATAATGATAAATTAGAAAACCACGATCCTATATTTTTTCAAAAGGATAATTCAATTTCTCTCATCTATTATATTTTATTAATTTATATAAATTATTTAATTGTGGCGGTTATTGTGAAATAAAAGGTGTATATTTTATCTTTATTATAAACTTTTATACTTTAAAAAAATACTGTAATTGGTATATTTAATGTATATTTTTTATCTTAAACCATAATGGAGTTTTATAAATATTTTTAAGCGGCAAAAACATTTCTATTAAAGTTATATCTTTTTCTTTCAATAAAAAATATTAAAGTTATAGATAATTTTGTAAATAAAATAGTTAAATATAATTAACAAAATTATGAATAATTATAATAGTTATAATGAATCAGGTAAAAAAAATAAACTCTGTTAGTGAATATAGTGGAGTGGTGCTCACTACAATGCAATTAAGGTGGTGTGCTTGTTTTTTTTCTAGGTGGTGAATGAGGCCTATTGAAAGAAAAAATATTGAGAAAAAGTAGAAAATGCAAAACAAAAGATTTGATCCTGTGACCAGAGAGAAGAAACAACAATATGAGCCTTTAACCACTACGCCACTTATCATGTTTTGTTCAAAATCCGGAACAATTTTACTTATTATTAAATTTGAGGCCTATTTTTTTTTATGTTGAGGCCTATTTTTTAGCCCAAATGTTGGGGCCTAAAGCCCTAGCTTCATTAGCTTTGGGTTTGGGCCGGCCCTGGTGAAATCTTTGTTATTGTTGTTTCCTCGGCAGAATATGCTAAGGATATAATGAAAACACATGATGTTATATTTGCATCAAGGCCTCAAACACTAACCTCGGAGATAATATTTTATGATTCGAATGATATAGCTTTTGCGCCTTATGGCGAACATTGGAGACAACTTAGAAAGATTTGTACCATGGAACTTTTAAGTGTAAAACGCGTTCAATCTCTTTGGCCAATCAGAGAACAAGAGATTAATAATCTCGTCAAAAGGATTGCTTCAGAAGAAGGAAGAGTCGTCAATCTTTCTCAAGAAGTTGTGTCATTGATGTATTCGATCACATCAAAGGCTGCATTTGGAAAGAAATACATGGAGCAAGATGAGTTCATATCCGAGGTAAGAGAAGTATCAAAAGTAGCCAGTGGTTTCCACCTTGTAGACTTGTTTCCTTCGGCGAAATGGCTTGAAAACGTTACTGGATTGAGGCCTAAGCTAGAGAAGTTACATAAAAAAATTGATAGAATAGTTGATATAATCATCAATGATCATAAAGAGACAAAGTCAAGAACTAAAGATTGTTTAGTTGAAGGAGAGGAAGATTTTATTGATGTTCTCTTAAAGTTTGAGGATGGTAGCAGCAGTGATCAGGATTTTTGCCTAACTATGAGAAGTATGAAGGCTATAATCTTTGTAAGCATTATAATTTATAACTCTTTCAAAATCATATGCTTGTGAATAATTATGTTTCCATGTGTGAACATTTCATAATCTGTTTATATTTATTTATGGTTGTTTGAATTAACTTATATGATTTTGGTCTCGTTTCGAATAACTTATTTTTGAGCTTATGCAAAACAGCTTATAAATGCAAATGAATAAGTTTTTAGGTTAATTTATATAAGTTGACACTAACGAAAACTGTGTTTATATAAGCTATTTTTTCATAAGCTACATTGACAAACTTATAATAATAAATAAAAATTTATTTGCATAAATTGTTTTGCATAAGTTTAAAAATAAGTTATTCCAAACGTGCCATTTATCAACTAATATAAGTTAAGAAATATTTGTAATTACTTATTTTCATAAACTTTTTAAGATAGTTTAAGAAAATAAATTATAACTTCAGATAATCTTTTTTTTGCAGAAAATAACTTACACATAAACACTTGTATTATAAGCGCTTAAATAATTTGTTTATCAAAACACATAACTTTATAGTTTATAGTAGGAAAATGAGTATAACGTTATTTGATGAGGTATGAATATATTTGAAGTTTGCACTAATAATAATTTTACATGATTTATATACACTTTTCAGGACATGTTCCTTGCTGGAAGTGACCAACCAGCAACCACAATTATTTGGGCAATGGCTGAAATAATAAAGAATCCAAGAGTAGTGAAAAAAGCACAAGCTGAAGTGAGAGACATATTCAAAAAAAGAGGAAAAATTGATGAAAAAAGCATTGATGAGTTAAAATACTTGAAAGCAATCATCAAAGAGGTTCTAAGAATGCATCCTTCTGCTCCTCTTTTATTACCAAGGGAGTCCGGACAAGCTTGCGAGATTGATGGTTATCACATACCAATCAAAAGTAAGTTGATAATTAATGCTTGGGCGATTGGAATGGATCCAAAATATTGGACTGAGCCAGAGAGATTTTATCCTGAAAGATTTATTGATAGTTCTCTTAATTTTAAAGGAACTAATTTTGAGTATATTCCGTTTGGTGCTGGAAGGAGAATTTGTCCGGGCATTAATTTTGGTATAGCAAATGTTGAATTAACTCTCGCCTTATTGTTGTGTCACTTCGATTGGAAACTTCCTAATGGAATGAAAAGTGAGGATTTAGATATGACCGAGGTATTTGGAGCATCTGTTAAAAGAAAAAATAACTTATGTTTGATTCCAAACACTTATCCTTCATTTAGATATGACTAAGCTATTTGTAGTATCTTGTATAAGAAAAGATTACTTGGGCATGAATCCAATCATGTAAGGGCAAAACACTAATTATATTTTTCCATTATTGGAGAGTAGTGATGAAAAATGTAATGTTTCCATTGCATGAAATTTTTTGAGAATAATTAAATAATTTTGTATTATCTTCCTGGCTGGTGGCCCAAGAAACTAGTGTCTTTATAATTATTTAAGTATTGACTTCTTTACATTTTTATTGAAAAAATATTAATAGTCGTTCAAAATTTTAAGCAACATTGCCTGTCTTGTGATTTGAATTTTATGGCGAAGGTATAATCAAGGTATTTTTAAAGATCATATCGGCGATTATAATGAATTGGTCGAAGAAATTAAAAGGTATCATGGTGGATGCTGCTGGCTTTGTACCAGTAGTGTTTAAAATGTTGAATGAGTTGGAAACTAACACTATGTCAAAGATAGCTATGCTGCTATGGACAATTTGGTGGCGCCAGAATAAAAAATATTGGAATGATAAGATGCCAACCGTGTTCGAAGTTAATAGGAGAGCACAAGATTGGTCCAAAGCGTAGAAAAAGACCAAGCATGACGGCTGCAACAGTACAGCAGAGGACAATGTAATGTAGATGCTGCTTGTAATGCAGAACAGAATTTCTACTGCATAGCGGTATGTCTGCGTGATGATAAAGGCCAGTTTGTTGCTGCGTTCGCGAAGAGATTTGAAGGCCAGCCTGCTATTGATGAGGCGGAAGCTATAGGAGTCTTGGAAGCACTCCAATGGCTGCATACTTCACATAATGCAGAAAGCCTTATTGAAATACACAGCTTGCATGTGGCACAAGCTATTGGTAGCAACACTAAAAATAATTCAGAGTTTGGTGCTGTCATTGAAGCAGGTAGAGGACTATTAAATCATAACTGTAAGGTCAGTTATATTAGGAGCATGGCGGGGATAACAAAAAAAGCGAAAAAATCATTGTTGATACAAATATTAAACGACACTGAAGCAAGACGTTCAACCGTAAAACCTGCAGATCTCAACAAACTATGAAAACAAACTAGAGAATCAAGATTTGAGAACATGAGCCAGAAACACCAACAAGTCAAATGCAGTGGCAACGGTTAGATCATGAAGAAGACAACCCCAAAATCAAGCACATCATCGTAAAAATTCAATTTTAGATCATCAATTAAACTCGTTTTCACTGCGAAGTCCACAAATCCGATGAAGTAATAGAACATGAACCAAAACTCCACCACAAAAAGAACATTACCAAATCCAAACCAAAACACACTATTCTCAAACTTTCATTTATACAAATTTCATAAGAGTATGAATTGATCAACTATTTTAATTATTTTGGAACGAAGGGAGTAAATGTTTTATTTTTTTGGACTAAAAAGAAATGATATTATTCATTCATTCATTCAAATTGATGGAGTACTTCACACAAGTTCAACATTGCTAAAAACAACATACTCATGCATATAAATATTGTGACAAAATAAGTAATTGATGAATCCTCATTAGTCATTATTTTTAGAGTCTTTTTAATTAACGTCAAAAAAAAAGAGTCTTTTTAATTAAGTTTTACTCCAATATTATTAGTTTAGTGTTTAATTTAGAATCATTTTAAATAAATTGTGGTTTTTGGTTTATTGAGTTAATTAGATGTTTTTCTCTATTAACATGATATTTTGTGTAGTTTTTATTTTTTTGGTTCAACTTAATAAGTTTATGGTTGAGTATGGGTGTGAATAGGAAAAGATTAAAAAGATATTTGACCAAGCTAGCCCAATAAAAAGAAGACAATATGGGCTTAATATTTTGAATTGACCCAAAACCAAGAAGGGAGGTTCATTGCCTTATGTTCGAGAAGAAAAAGCTACATAAAAAGGAGAAACGAGGGAGCTACGCTGTGGATGAAAGCAAGCAAACATTTTTTTTTATGAAAGTCAATAAAAATCGAACCTAAAACCTCATGCGCGCACACATCTAAACCTAATGGCTTAAGCCAGCAAACTTTGACAGCAAACAAAATTCCTCTCAAGCAAAACGACAACGAGCAATTGGCTAATTATAATTAGGGAATTAACATGACGAATTAATTTGCTTTCGGTACTCGTGTATAAATTATTTGCATTGACTTTATTTTTATTTTTATTATGTTTAATAAAATGGCTATTTTATTACTAACTCACTTAAATTATAAATCATTTTAGCAATGTCAACAAATTAAGAAATATTATTGTTACTTTTGTGTGAGAAAGAAGAAACAAATTTTAAAAAATCGAAAGAAAATAAAGTAATAAATGTAAATGTTATACTAGGAAAAATAATATTAATATTTCATTTGATATTACAAAGTAATTTATAATTTAAGATATACTAATTGATTTATAATATGAGAGGGAGGCAACAACTTAATCAAAGGTTACTGGTTGGTATACCCATCTTCAACTTGAAATAAAAATACTGCAAAAATTGTCACCACATAGCTATGACTTTTGTTTAAATTTGAGCGATGTCTTTAAACTTATGTTTTACATTGTCACCACATAGTTATGACTTTTTTTTGACAGATACATAATAATGACTTATAAATTATAAAATATTAATTATTCCGGATATTCCAATATAAAATAAGAGCAACTATAAGGAAGCATTTGTTAATATTGTTATGATATAAAAAAATACTAATTGCAGAGATTCCAAAATACAATACTACAAAAATACAATACAAGCAACAAAGGAACTAAAAACTAATTGCAGAGATTCCACAATTTTTCTATATATATGTGTATAAAGAATTAATGTTCTTAATCACTAATTAAACTAGAAAAAGAAAAAGTTGTTCCTCACAACAAATGGATCTTCAAACAATTTACCCTTTCACCATTTTGTCCATTTTCCTCATCTCAATCATTATGACACTAAAACTAAAGAAGAAAAACAATAAAATTGACTCAATTCCAAATTTACCCCCAGGGCCATGGAAGCTACCTATCATAGGAAACATAGCCAATCTTATTGGCTCTCCACCACATAGAAAATTAAGAGATTTGGCAAAAAAATATGGACCTTTAATGCATCTTCAACTTGGTGAACTTTTTATTGTTGTTGTTTCCTCAGCAGAATATGCTAAGGAAATAATGAAAACACATGATGTTATATTTGCATCAAGGTCTCATACACTAACCTCAGAGATAATATTTTATGAATCAAAAGATATAGTTTTTTCGCCTTATGGCGAATATTGGAGACAACTTCGAAAGTTTTGTACCGTTGAACTTTTAAGTATAAAACGCGTTCAATCTTTTAGGCCAATAAGAGAACAAGAGATAAATAATCTCGTTAAAAATATTGCTTCCGAAGAAGGAAGAGTCGTTAATCTTTCACAACAAGTTGTGTCAATGATGTTTTCAATTACTTCAAGGGCAGTATTCGGAAAAAAATATATGGAGCAAGACGAGTTCATATCGGAAGTAAGAGAAGTGATGCAGCTATCCAGTGGTTTCTACATTGGAGACTTGTTTCCTTCGGCGAAATGGCTTCAAAACTTTACTGGAATGAGGTCTAAGCTTGAGAAGGTGCATCGAAATATTGATAGAATACTTGAGATTATTATTGATGATCATAAAGAAACAAAGTCGAGAACTAAAGATTGTGGTTTATTAGTTGAAGGAGAGGAAGATTTGATTGATGTTCTCTTAAAATTTGAAGAGGGTAGCAGCTGCCATCAGGAACTTTCATTAACTAAAAGAAATATCAAGGCTATACTCTTTGTAAGCATATTTACTTTCTTTCAAAATCATATCCATGTGAATAATAATGTTTCTGCAGAGTCTGAATGGATTGACTTATTTGAACTTATCCAGCGATATAGTTTATGATATGTTCATATTTTTTTCACTTTTTTCTACAAGCTCTTTAGAATAGCTAATGAAAATAGCTTAAAGCTTATATGAAAATAATTGATACTTTATCACTTATGATAAGCATAACTATAAGCACAAATTAAGTTGCATATCCTAACAGAGCTCTGTAGCATGAAATATGCATCAATTTAACTTGATAATTTTTTTTCTCCCATCATTTAAGGATATCTTCTCAGGTGGAAGTGACACAGCAGCAACTACAATAAACTGGACAATGGCTGAGATGATGAAGGATCAAAGAGTATTGAAGAAAGCACAAACTGAAGTGAGAATGATATTCGAAAAAACAGGAAAAGTTGATGAAACATGCATTGATGAATTAAAATACTTAAAGGCAATTGTCAAAGAGGTTTTAAGAATTCACCCTCCAGCTCCTCTATTAATTCCAAGGGAGTGTGGACAAGCTTGTGAGATTGATGGATATCACATACCAATAAAAAGTAAGGTAATAATCAACGCTTGGGCGATTGGAATGGATCCAAAAAATTGGACTGAGCCAGAGAGGTTTTATCCTGAAAGGTTTATTGATTGTTCTATTGATTACAAAGGAAATAATTTTGAGTACATTCCGTTTGGTGCTGGAAGGAGAATGTGTCCGGGTATAAACTATGGTATGGCTAATGTGGAATTGACTCTTGCTTTGTTATTGTGTCATTTTGATTGGAAACTTCCTAGTGGAATGAAAAGTGATGATTTAGATATGACTGAACTGTTTGGAGCATCTGTTATAAGAAAAGATGACTTGAACTTGATTCCAATAACTTATCCTTCATTGAAGTAGTAATGAAAAGTGAAGCTCCAACAAGATAAAAACTAGACAATAAATATAACAAATCAAGATCTAGTAGTCATACATTTGCAATAATCTATTAATTTATAGTTGATATGTAATATTGATATTTTACCTTAGATATTGTTAGGCTATGGTGGAGTGTACGTGTACTTCTATTCTTTTCTAAATTTTTTCTTGTATTAATTTCGTTTTTATTTATATATAATATATTTACCATTAAAAAAATTGATATTATGAAATAAAGAAAACTCATGAATAATTTCATGCTACCAACATTTAGCATTTTCTATTTAAAAAAAATTCTATTCACCATGTTAAAAATGTCGCCTTTGTACCCATTGTGTATTATATGTTGAAAATATCTCTTCCGACCCCCCGTGTTTCTTTTATACCCCCATAACGTACGTTTTTGCCCTTGCACGGTATCATGGTTTTTACGAACTGAAATTTTAGGATATCGCGGTTTATAGAAACCGCGCCGGGTTTATACCCCCTGTCTTCTGTTAAATACGTTTTGGTTTGTAGAAACCATGGTCTTCCTTTATGTGTTTCGGTTCGCAAAAACCATGACGTTGGAAGATGTGCTTTGCAAAATTAGAAACATTATAAATTAAACTTATACAAGTTGTTCATCATTTTTCAACAATCAATGTAGCGTACAAACATGGATATTTGGGATCAACTAAAACAGAGTTGAACATAGATTCCACATCTTCATCAGATTTTAACTCTTTCCACTCGTATTTACGTGTTGCATCGTCGAAATCACACACACGATCGCAACCTAGATCGATGAACGGTTCGTAATAACCAAGTTTGTCAATCTGGATATGTTTCGCATATTTGAAATGGTACATGACTTGAATCTTGTCTTTGAGAGTAAAAAGACTCTTAAATTGTCCTTCAATTCCACGCAGAACAGTTCATCGATACCGCGAAACCTGACAGTAAATGCATGAGATAAATTATAGCCACAAAAATTTGTCGATTTTATCTCAACCACAGAAAAAAAAAGGTAGAGGGTGCAATGTTAACCACATGTGAGTTTCAATGCAATCTCGTCCACAAAAAAGTGTCGGTGCAACCTCAGCAAAAAAAAAAAGTGTGTCGTTGTATTGTCGAAAAAAAAAATTCATTGAATAACTACCTTTCTCTTTTTCCCCCTCATGACTCTTTTTATACCCCACATGTTAAATTTTCAATAAAAAACTCATTTCGGTTCGCAGAAACCATGACGCGTAAATATTTACAAAAACCATGGTTTCTAGAAACCGAACTATTTTGTTATACTAATTTCATGGTTTCTATAAACCGCAGTCTCTTGAAATTTCGGTTCGTAAAAACCTTGGTGATTGTTGCAAAATGTGTACCATTTTCAGGGTCAAAATTGGATTTAAGGGGGGTATAAAAGATACATGGGGGGTCGGAAGAGAAATTTTCTTATATGTTTATATTTGTCAGCGCAAATATTTTTGTCAGCCCTATTGGGCTTATGAAATATTCATGTTAAACTATATTTGTAAAAAGAAAAATCGGCAAACCAAAGAAAAATAAACATAAAATTGCTATCAGGACCTCCATGATGCTCCTATAGACCCCAAAAATTCAAAAATACCCCCCAATTTTTGGTCCTAGGAAATTTTGGTTTCTAGGTGAAAAAATCCACAATTTCGTATCCTAGATGTGGTTGTCAAACTCGCAAGTAGACTCTTAAACTCGTACGAGTTTACGAGTCTAGAAAGCAAAAACGAGTGGACTCGTGTATAAAATCGAATAGACTCGCACAAACTTGTATAGACTCGCAAGTCTATAGCGAGTTTACGAGTCTATAAGTTTTTTTGAAAAAAAAAAATCATAAAAAGGCACAAATTCCCCAAACTTATTTTTTTAAAGGCTTTAAACCTTTTTTTATTGCGTATAACGGTACGCATTTAAAATTAGAATTGTTAAAGAAATCTCACTCTTCTATTCTCCACCTTTAGTGGATGGCATATGAAATGTCTTCTCCTTCATTGGCATTTTTCTACCTTTATCGACGGCATAGTCTCATTTGTCTCTTAATGTATTCACGATCGTCTCTCGTCGTTCATCAACATTTTTTTGTGACAATGATGTTGGCGGTGGTGATTTCATTTAAACTATGAATATTTGTAGTCATTAATATATATGTTGTATGATTGTTTTCTTTATGTAGTAGCCAATTAAGAAGAAACTAGTACCTTATCTATATACTTTACTATTCTTTTTGTTTGATTATGGAATTTTTTTGTTAACAAGTTTGGTCTTGGTCTAGAATTCAAAATTTACATTTTTATGGATATGTATATATGTGTGTTTATGTGTCATTTTTATGGATATGTATATATTTGTCTAACATATGCAACATTGCACATGTTAATGTGGCTAAAAGTATGATACATCAAATAGAGTCTACAAAAGGGAGTACAAGAAATATATTAAGTCCCCAAAGAAAATAAAAAACACAATATAATCAAATAGGGAAAAACTCCTACTAGACCGAGACGGGCAAAAATGAGAGAAAGGTCATAAATCACGAAAAGAAGTCAAAAAGCTCATAGTCCACCAAGACGACCAGTCCCTAGAATCACCATCTCACATCGCTCTAACGGTTCTAGCACAACACAAAATAGGTTGCACCTATCACTCATCAAGAGAGCAGAGGTTAGCAGGGTTTTTGACCAGATAGCACTTTCAAGAAAAAATTTCACCTTATCAACCAGATATTCAAAGGATGAAGATTCCCAATAAAGATTAAGTCATTCTGGAAATTCTAGATCGACCGAATAAAAACATGGCAGATTAACAGCCACCTTAAGTGAACTCTCCTACGAGTACCCATCTCTAGTTGAAACTCGAACAAGCCTATAACCCCACCCACCAAAGAAAAACACACTGGAATGTTAACCACCTAAAAAATAGAGTACCACACTATAGAGGAGACCTCGTAAGTTATAAATAGGTGGTCCACTGATTCAACTGAGTTCTCACATAACACACATAAGGTATTGTTAATATATGTAATTACCCTTCGCCGAAAGAGGTTTTTATGAAATGGAATCATGTTCTGCAGTAGTTGTCACAAGGAGACAATCACTTTGAATAGTGCTCCAGACTTCCACACTTTAGCCAAGATAAGTTCGGAAACCTCTAGCAGAACAAAACCAACCCAAGAGGCTAGCTCAACAACTGTGCAAGCTTATTTGACGAAGAAAATTCCAGTAACATCATACTTCTAGAACCAAATATTTTAAGTATTTGTGATTTGTATAGAATTCAGAGCAACTATGAAATCATTCGGTAAATTAGCCTCCCAAACAAACAAATCCCTCATCCATTTTAGGTCACACACCCCATCCACCCAGGTGCCCATCTCTCCGATATTAATTGCAGCCTGAAGAGTGCCCCCATTCCACATTTCAAACCAAAAGAAAGTCATGAGACCATCACCAATTGTCTTGTTCTCCTGTTATGCCAACAAAATGCCTCAAGCAAAGCGACAACGATCAATTGAGTATAATATAATAGTATAATGTAATTCACTAACATGACCTAACTAATTTGCTTTCTTTATGCGTGTATAATTCATTGCATTGACTTTTTCATACACGACAAATTAATTTGCTTTCTTTACCTTTGTATGATTCATTGGATTGCCTTTTATTTATTTTGTCATGACTAATAAATTGACTATAATTTTTGATAAAAAAATTGACTAATTAAACTTAGGGTCTTGGGGCACTAGTTAAGGATACTAAAAGAAGCAATTTTGCATTGAAATCATCAAAATTTTGACTTTTAAAAAGTTAAATGTACATTTTCCAACAATATATTTCTACTTTTGCTATCTTAACTCTGGGGCACTAGTTAGCATTTGCCTTAAACTTAATCAAAGATAATTAAGATATACCAATCGATTTCATTGATAATTAGCGATAGCCATAATATGAACGACAACTATTCGATTTCTCGAAACCGCAATTAGGAGGGGTTGAAATTACTTGATGCTAGAATTAATACTAGAATCAAATTAGGCGGTCCAATAGACGGAATATTGGTGATTGAAAAACAATAACTCAGATATTGAATTAAAGTGAATAATATTTTCCTATAAGACTAATTATTCGGAAGAATCCAAAATTCAATTTTTATTAAAAATACTTTTTTGTCAAATTTTATTTACTTTGATCACATTCGAACTTTAAATTATCAAAATTCTCTTATGCTAAAATTCACAAGAGAGTTAAAACTTTTAAATAAAAAAACTTAATATCAAAGGTTAGTTTCAGTCACACTACGTACTCATATATTGGTAAATTAACTACCTTAATCAAAGGTTGATCATTGATGGCAAATTAACTTTTTGAAGTCAGGTCAAACATTTTTGTGTTTATTTGAATATTTGTCCACTATCAAGTATCAACCATCATCGGACCATTAATAAAATAAAAAAATATCATAAAGGCTACTTTACTAACATAGACCTGGAGTATATAGTATAACAACTATATATTAACAATTGGATTCAACAAAAAAATAACAATTGGATTCATAATATTGTTTTCTCAAACTATTCGTCTTTTACTTTGTTGATTATTTTAGTATTTTTTTTATAATACTATTTATGTATTATTATTATATTATGACAGATATATTGATATAAAAAATATTCTCTCTATTTTAAAATATAAAGAAAAATTGATTAAACAAAATTGTTGTATTTAGTCCGAATTTTTAACTAAATACATCAACGTTTTTTGATCAATTTTTCCTTATATTTTAGAATGGAGTAAATATATATGGTTTGTATGATTTTTATGATCACATGATTTTAAGATTCATTGACGTGTGTTGGATTTTATATATTTTAGCACACCATCTTCATCGTTTCTTTACTTGTGATGGGTCCACAATCCAACCAAGTGTACCCTACTATGGGGAACTTTTTGGCGCCTTATGAATTTTTCAAACATCATTCGCTATTTAAGTAAGAGATAATATATTTTTTCTTAAATTTCTCATTTTATAACATTCAATATTTAAGATTGCGGATGAGTAAAAATAGAGCGAGAAATTTACAGGGCGGCAAAACAAACACCTCTATTGTGTTATGTAGCAAGTTGGATGTAATTATGTGATCAAATCACGACCCTCTAATAACAATAAGACAATGATCCATGTTTTCTAAAGAAGTCTCACATCGGTTGTGAGATCACCTGAATGTGTGTTTATAAGTAAGAGACAATTGTCACCTTAAAAGCCGGTTTTGTAAGGATGAGTTAGGCTCATACTCATTTCTAACATGGTATTAGTAAGCATTAGGTACCGACCCTAAAACCTAGAATTCCCTCTCTCCAATTTTTTTTTATAATTGTACGGATTTATCATAACTGTTCGGATTGAGCATCCAATTGCACGTCGCCTATAAAAGGATCCTACACCTAATCGAAAGGGGTATGATCTCTATTTTGATAAAACACATAGACTCTCTTAAGACCATCACTAACTTGAACGTTGAAATTTTTATAAGAATACATCACCGATAATAAGAAGGAGTCACTGTTCTTTGGCGCATCATATCAACTTTGGTTGTCGTCTTCAAGTCAATTAATATAGGGTTTGTTTATTTTGAATTTTTTTTTAAAAAAATCTATTTAATTTTTTCTTAAAAAGATCCGTTTTATAATTTTGATTGTGTTTGTTATAGATTTTTAAAAAAATCATTTTCTGAAAAAAAAAAATCAATTTTAACTTCATAATTAAAAGCTATTTCTAATAGTTTTAATTTAAGAATCTACTTTTTAAAAAAACTAAGGAACCTAAATGTAATAACTTCCTATTTAAAAATAATAATAGATTTTTATGATTGTAAACAAACACAAAGTGATACTTTCTTTTGCTCTGACCTCTCTCTACTAACCCTTACACCGACCTCTCGAAAATCCAAACCGCCCCTTCACCATGTAGATTTCAGATCCGGTGGTGCTCTTGCCTCTGACGGCCGCACCACCGTTTAACCCCAGCCGGGGTCGTTTACCCCTATGGTGTTTCGAATCTGAGTGCGGTATGTGTTTTCTGTTTGGTTCTTATACCTTCTTTGTCGCTGCTTCTTCGGCGGGCATAGTCGGTTTTGTAGCTTTTGATGGAGCTTTATCCTCAAAGAATCCCTTGCCGATCTTTTCGTGAATGTTGCTTTTCGTACTGCTAATAGGGATGTTGTTTCTTGTGAAGGTAGCTTTTTCCTTGTTGCTTCTTTTGGTTAAGGAGCTAGTTTCCTTATTGAAGCCGTATCAAATCTCTTGATTCCATTTGGGCTTCCCTGTTTTGGATCCTTATGGAGTTTGTTTCATGGGCTGTTGGCTCGAAAGGGCTTTATATATACTTGTTTGTTACGGCAAGTTGTCGATGGACGCATCTGCTACCGTGTTCGCGGTCAGATCCTATCATCGTCTCTCAAGAGGTGGGCTTGTTGACTCGTCTCTAGATTGTTTTGATGTTTGCAACATTTTATGCATCATCTTTTTTTGCAATTTGGTTTCAGACCCCGTGTTGGGTTTGATAAATGCATTCAGATTTACCCACCGGATTTTGATCTGGTTGTATTTTGTTATCACTTATTTGTAGGTTGCTTATTGTTATAATACCCTTTTAGGGTTGTTTCTTACACTTTTGTGTGGTTGATGGGTCAGGTTGATGTCTCCCCAGCTCTTTGTATTATCTTTTTTATTAATCTATTTTCCTTTGCTTAAAAAAAAACACAAAGTATTTTTAGATTTTCTTCAAAATCTATATAAAAATTTTTAATTTTTTTTAAAAAAAAAATCAATTTTTTAAAATCATTTTTTCATGTATTTTGATGGCTGCTTTTCACATCAATTAAACAAACTAAATCTGTTTATCAGTTTTCTAGAAGGATATGGCCGAGATAATTAAAAATCCAAAATAATGGATAAGGTAAGAGTTGAGGAAAAAGAGGGATATGATAAGGAAAAATCACAATGAAAGAGACATGGAGAAATTTAAACTAAATATTACTAATACACCAAACATGTTTTTTCAATGAAATACACGTAGCAGAATTTCCTAACTGATTTGAGACGTCCGATCTAAAATTGGTAGCTGAGATAGTTTTAATGTATGTTAAATTAGAATTGTTTGATTTGAAATGGATGGTTGAGATTTAGTACTGCGTGAAACTGTGTAAAATTCCTACCGTAGAAAATCCGGATCCCGAAATACACTACCAATAATATTGATAACAAATTATGAAATTTCCACATTCTATATATTAGAATTGCAAACAGAGTTTAATCATAAAACAAGAAAGCCATAGTTCTGTTTACACATGGATCTTCAAATCCTATACTATACATCCATTTTATCCCTTTTCATTTTTTTGTTTATAGCAAAAAAACTAGTGACCAAGAAACCTTACTCAAATTTACCACCAGGTCCATGGAAGCTACCTATTATAGGAAATATACACAACCTTATAGGTTCACTTCCCCATCATAAGCTAAGAGACTTATCAACAAAACATGGACCTTTAATGCATCTAAAGCTTGGTGAAGTTTCTACTATTATAGTTTCATCATCAGAATATGCAAAAGAAGTGTTGAAAACACATGATCTTATCTTTGCATCAAGGCCTCCAATTCTAGCTTCAAAGATAATGAGTTATGATTCTCTTGGTATGTCTTTTTCACCTTATGGTGATTATTGGAGACAACTTAGAAAAATTTGTACTTTGGAGCTATTAAGTTCAAAACGTGTCCAATATTTCCAACCACTTAGAGTGGAAGAGCTTAATAATCTAATCAAAACCATTTCATCAAAAGAAGGTACACCAATGAATCTCACCAAAGAAGTGTTTTCAACAATATTTACAATCACTTCAAGAGTAGCCTTTGGAAAAAAGTGTAAGGACAATCAGAAATTCATTTCGGTCGTAAAGGAATCCGTGGCGGTTGCCGGAGGTTTTGAGTTGGGAGATTTGTTCCCTTCTTATAAATGGCTTCAAAACATATCTGGATTGAAGCATAAGCTTGAAAAGTTGCACAAACAAGCTGACAAGATAATGCAAAACATTATTGATGACCATAGGGAGGCTAATAAATCAAGAGTCAATGAAGATGAAGGTGAAAAAGTGGAGGAAGATCTTGTAGATGTGCTTTTGAATCAGGATTGTTTAAGTGATAATAGTGTCAAGGCTGTTATCTTGGTAAGCATGCATATTATTATTAATATATTTATTAGTTTAATTAATCTCGCTTGAACTTTTTAGAGATTCTTTTATCTAACAAATATAATTAGAGATGAAGACATTATTGTTAACCAACTTAATATATATTGTTAATCTTTGGTATTTCTTCTAAATATTTTAGTTCTTTTTTAAGAAATCAAAGTATAATTAATGATGTTTTATCATTTATACTCTATAAAAATAAAAATTAAAGACATCCATTAAATAAATTTTTCTCATTCTTAATAACTTAAGGGTACAAAAATGATTTAACGTATCAATATTTATCAATTCTTAATTTATGTGCAAAACTTTAAAAAGATCAAAGATTTGAGACCGAAAGATGTATGTATTATTATCTCTTATATTGGGATTGCCTAAAAAAATCACAATATTGGGCTGGATGATTTTTGGATATTAATAATTTTAACAAACTAGATCTCTTGATCATGAAGGATATGTATGGAGGTGGAAGTGAGACATCAGCTGCTACCATAATATGGGCAGTGGCAGAGATGATTAGAAATCCAAGAATCATGGAGAAGGTACAAGCAGAGGTAAGAGAGGTATTTGATAAAGAAAAAATACCCAATGAAAGTGACATAGAGAAGTTAAAATATTTAAAATATGTTGTAAAAGAGACATTGAGATTACACCCTCCTGGTGCATTTTTGCTTCCAAGAGAGTGCGGACAAGCATGTCAGATAAATGGTTATGATATACCTTTTAAAAGCAAAGTCATTGTAAATGTTTGGGCGGTTGGAAGAGATCCAAACCATTGGATTGATCCAGAAAAGTTTTATCCTGAAAGATTCATTGAAAATCATGTAGACTACAAGGGTAATAATTATGAGTACATTCCTTTTGGCTCTGGTAGAAGGATATGTCCGGGGATCACATTTGGTTTGGCCAATGTTGAATTTTCCCTTGCATTGTTGATGTATCACTTTGATTGGAAACTTCCCATTGGAGTGAAAAAAGAAGATATAGACATGAGTGAGATTTTTGGAGTAACTGTTAGTCAAAAAGAAGATTTATACCTTATACCTTATTCCTCCAAAAATCCTTAGCCTACTCTTCGTGTGTGATAAAATCGAAGTCACATAAAATAATTTTTAAAAAAAAAAAAGTGGAGCTAAGAAGAAAGATACTTGTTGTCAATACTATATTACATGTTTTTTGTTAAGCTTTTTTTTTTCTTGATAAGGAGATAATTATGTATTTATGTGTATGGCAAGATATTTTAAATCTTTGAAATGAAACAAATTATAGTTTGCAAATATATTGGTTATAGTCATTTGTTGCCTTTCTTTGATCAGATTCTATCCATAAATAGTACTATAGCCATTAAAATTATATACAATAATAATGTATAATGGACAGCCTAAGCATATATTCAGCAAAAATAAGAATCTTAGTAATGACAAAATCACAACCATAACTAGAAAGTAGATAATTAGATTAGAGGATTCTTTGTTGACATCCCTTTATAGAAATTTTAAGGTTTAAATGCAGTTTTAGCCCCCTATGTTTTACAATTGTGCGATTTTGACCCTCCAAGTTTTAATTGTGCGATTTTAACCCCCAAGTTTCACAATTGTGCGACTTTGGCGCCCCAAGTTTCAATTGTGCAATTTTAGCCTCCCTAGTTTACCCCCTTTTGCATTTATTAGCCCCCATTGACATTTTTTGACTAAAAATTGATTATGTGAAATTTTAAAATTATAAAAAATATTTTTAAAACAAATTAAAAATATTTGTTTTTAAAGATGGATTAAAAACTTTTTTTAATAAAAGATATAATGATTATTGTTTTAAGAATATATCGAAAACATAGTTCATAAAAAAATTTGTAAATTATTTCTTATAACAAAATTATTTTATCAACTACATAAAACAAAAAAAAACTTATAAAAATCATTTATTGACGCAAAAGGGGGTAAACTGATTTTTAATGTTAATTTGTTTTAAAAATCAATTTTTATTTTAAATTTTTTTTAAACTTATTTTTAATATTGATTTGTTTTAAAAATATTTTTTAAAAATATTTTTAATTTTAATTTGTTTAAAAATATTTTTTAAAATTTTAAAATGCCACATAATCAATTTTTAGTCAAAAAAGTCAATGGGGGCTAACAAAATGCAAAAGAGGGTAAACTTGGGGGGCCAAAATTGCTCAATTAAAACTTGGGGGGCCAAAATCGTACAATTGTGAAACTTGGGGGTTAAAATCGCACAATTGAAACTTGGGAGGTCAAAATCGCACAATTATAAAACTTGGGGGGCCAAAACTGCATTTAAACCAAATTTTAAATTGATGTGGTGGTTATAAGAAGCATCAATTGGCTCATGTGAAACTGATGCACAAGTTGAGTAAGGTTATTAACTAAGATATTTGAAGGTTGAAATTTGTGATGTGACAAGAGGAAGATACATAACAAGATTTTCTAATGTTTTCCGAATATAATGACAATTCACCTAAATATTCTATGTTTGTGAAAATCTAGATTAGTAGCAAGTTGAATGACACAAATTAATATTGTCGACAAAGAGAGGGAGTGAATTGTCTCCGTTGACAATTTTATTGGAGGGGATGCAGTGTGATCTCAACCTTCCAATTTTAAATTTTTAATTGAACCATTAATAAAAAAAAAAGTCAAAATTATAATGAGAAAATTTATACAAGAGAAGTCTCATGAGCTTTTGTCAAAAAAAAAAAAAAAAAGTCTCATGAGCGGGAATCAGGATTCGAATTCTATTCATTCCACTTATCCATATTAAGAATGAAATTTCTAGCTAATAAATTATTTGACAAAAAAAAGAGGAAGGAAGTTATATTTATTTTAATTCTTATTAAGAACTTTTTTTTTTCTTTCACCACCATTTTATGTGGAAGGAAGTTAGTGGTGTGTGCATGGGCATATATATATAATCAAAGAGTTGTGAATACTAATTGTTTTTTATGGATGAGATCAATAATAATATGTTATTCCCTCTACTCCTTAATATAAGAAGAGGTTCATTTTTTAAATACATTAAAATATTGATATATTTAGACTAATATAAACTAAATACATTAATATTTTAATATATTTAAAATTAATTTTTTCTTATATACGGGAGGAAGGGGTGTGGTTATCCTACATAAGCTTAAGCTTATGTAGCGTGCATAAGCCCCTCCCCCCCCTTATGTGGTTATCCTACATAAGGTTTGGGCTTATGCATAATAACTTTGCCCGGGAGGAAGTATCATAGAACAACATATACGGGTTTACTATTGGGAGAAGGGCAAAGTTATTATGCATAAGCCCAAACCTTATGCATGGTGCATAAGCCAATGAAAACACAATGCTGTTACTCACACACCCCCCAATTTACTACGCGCGCCCCCCACCCCACCCCCTTACTACGCGCGCCCCCCATATTGCTACGCGCGCCCCCCAGCCCCCACCCCCCCCCCCACCCCCCACACTCATTTTTTTTGAATTTTTTTTTACAGTTTTTTTTTTTAATTGTAATTTTTACTTTTTTAAATATTTTTTATTCCTTTGAAGTACATATTATAACAATCTATTTTCGATGTTTATATAGTCTTATTTTGATTTAAAATTGCATACTAAAACATGTACTATAATTATGGCTAATTTTTTACAATTAATATAAAAACTATTTTTTCCCGAAAAAAGATTGGAAACTTTTTTTCCGAAAAAAAATCGAAAATTTTTGCCGAAAAAAGATCAAATACTTTTTCCAAAAAAACTGAGAACTTTTTTCTGAAAATTTTTTCCCGAAAAAAAATCGAAAACTTTTTTTCAGAAAAATCGGAAATTTTTTTTCCAAAAAATAAAAATCAATTTTTTTTTTAGCGAGTTAAATGGTTTCTGGAAACCATTTATGCAATATTATTCTGGAAACCATTATGCTGGTTAAATGGTTTCAGAGAGTTAAACAGTGAAACCATTTGTTTTGTAAAATGGTTTTATGTGTTACTGAAACCAATATTGTGTTTTTATGGTTTTAAAAATTCTGGAAACCATTATGCTGGTTAAATGGTTTTAGAGAGTTAAACAGTGAAACCATTTGTATTGTAAAATGGTTTTATGTGTTTACTGAAACCAATATTGTGTTTTTATGGTTTTAAAAATTCTGGAAACCATTATGCTAGTTAAATGGTTTCAGGTAGTTATACAATGAAACCATTAGTATTGTTAAATGGTTTTATGTGTTTACTGAAACCAATATTGTGTTTTTATAGTTTTAAAAATCCTGGAAACCATTATGCTAGCTAAATCGTTTCAGATAGTTATATATTAAAACCATTTGTATTGTAAAATGGTTTTACACTAAATGGTTCAATGATTTTAAATACCGATTATTACTGAAACTATTACTAAAAAATCTAGTATTTAAAATTGATTTTTTTTTTTTGGAAAAAAAGTTTCCGATCTTTTTTCCGGAATAATTTTCGATTTTTTTTTCCAAAAAAAAAGTTCCGATTTTTCAGGAAAAAAGGTTTCGACAATAGTTATGGTTTTAAAGATCCATTATAAAATTATTCCACCCCAAAAAAAGGTTTAGACATGATTTTAGTTTAAAAATAACTACTAAAAAATTTAATCATACATAATAATAAAAAAAAAACTATAAAAAAAAAAACTAAAAAAAAAAAAACTTAAAAAAATGGGGGGGGGGGGGGGGTGGGGGGGGGGAGGGGCTTATGCACGCTACATAAGCTTAAGCTTATGTAGGATAACCACACCCTTGGGAGAACCCACCTATCCTTTTTATTATAAAATGGAAAAGAGCCGTCACTCAACGGCTGCCGGCTGTATGTTTTATATAATTTAAATATATTATTGCAAAACAAAGGAAAACTAGTGTTTGACAAGTGTATATTTTCATGTAAGTTGTTTTTTTAAAAATTTATTTACTTTTACGACATCTGCTACTTAAATAGTAAAAAGATAAAATTAAATATAAGTAGAGTGTGTAAGAAATTGATAGGATGACAAAAGTAAAATTCAATCCTGATTGACTCATGATTGGAATTGGATTGCTTTTTGACACCGTCTAGAACAACTACTATACCAACTTTTTTAGTTCTTGTGATTTATACAAATTTAGTATTTTTCATTTGGGATTCACTTATTTTTGAGTTTATGTAAAATGATTTACGTAAATAAATAAATTTTTATGTATTATTATAAGCTTTTCAAAGTAGTTTATGACAAAACAGCTTATAAAGATAAATTAGTGTTGGTGAAAATTTATGAATTAACTGAAAATTTATTTATTTCACTACAAGAAATATTATTTTTTGCAACAATTTTTTTTGTTACAAGTCGTTGGCAAAACTATCTTTGGATTATTGATAGTTTTGCCAACAACTTATAACAACTTAAAAGTTGTTGCAAAAAATAATATTTCTTGTAGTGTTTGCAAAAGTTATTTTCATCAGTTCAAAAATAAACCAAATTCAAACAAATTATTGTATATATTAGAATTGCAAAACAGAGTTTTATCCTAGCATAATTCTACTTTCTTTTTCCAAAATGGATGTTCAAATTCTATACTACTTTACATCCATTTTCTCCCTTATCACTTTTGTGTTTATTGCACACAAAATATTGACCAAGAAATCTGATCCAACTCCAAATTTACCACCAGGTCCATTGAAGCTACCTATCATAGGAAACATACACAACCTTATAGGTTCACTTCCACATCATAAACTAAGAGACTTATCAACAAAATATGGACCTTTAATGCATCTAAAGCTTGGTGAAGTTTCATTAATTGTAGTTTCATCATCTGAATATGCCAAAGAAGTTATGAATACTCATGATCTTGTTTTTTTCATCAAGGCCTTCTATTCAAGCTTCACAAATTAATCTCACCAAAGAAGTGTTTTCAACAATATTTATAATCACTTCTAGGGTGGCTTTTGGGAAAAAGTGCAAGGAAAATCAGAAATTCATATCATTGGTAAAGGAAGCCACAAAGGTTGCTGGAGGATTTAATTTAGGAGATTTGTATCCTTCTTATAAATGGCTTCAAAACATATCTGGATTGAAGCCTAAGCTTGAAAAGTTACATAAACAAACTGATAAGATTTTGCAAAACATTGTTGATGAGCATAGAGGGGTCAATAAATCAAGGGTCAATGAAGATCATGGAGAGGAAGATCTTGTAGATGTGCTATTGAAACAGGAATATTGTTTAAGTGATAATAGTGTCAAGGCTGTGATCTTGGTAAGTATATTTCTCCCTCTGGCTCTTTTTAAGTATCGTTTTTTAGAAGTTTTTCGCTTCTTATTATTTGTTGTCTTAAAAATTAATCATTGTTTAGTCAAGATTATGGTTTTTTCTAATTTACCTTTTGATAATTTGAGATTATTTACTGCAATCAAGCCCTTCTATTGTCTATTTATATATTCTTTAATTGTTGTTTGTACATTTTAAAAATATACTTATCACATTGGGGTCGAAACCTATGTGAAATATGTTAAACATACCATGTTTCCATCGAGTACGAAATCGATGTAAAACATTTTTTACCCAATGTAAAATGTCTTTCTTGCACTAGTTCTCATTTACCGTAACGAACAAGTAACAATAAATACTAGGGTAAAATAACTGATACCCCCTGTAATGTGGGCGTGTTTTGTTTTTCCCCCCTATAAAATATTTTCGTGCAACTCGCCCCTTGCAAAATGTTGACTCTTTGCTTTTGCCCCATAGACACAAAACTTGGTAGATGACTGTGCACTTTTGCCACATGGCAAATCCACGTGTATTTATTTTATTTTTTATTTAAATTTAATGTCACGTGTCACTGACACGTGTCAGACTAATTATTAATTTTTTTTTTAATAAACTGAATTTAAAAAAAAAAACAGAAAAATGATGGAAATGGAAATGATGAATACATTAGCAAAAAATAACAAAAGAATACATTTTTTTTAGATAATGAAAGAATACATTTTTTGATAAGGAAAGAATGTTAAAAAAATGTATTCTTTTGTTATTTTTTGCTACACTATTTTATTTTTGACTAATATTCAATGTATTTAATTTTGAGAAAATAATAAAAATCATTTTTAAATATTAGAGAAAAATAGAAGTGAAGATGAAATTTGTGTCTTGTGAATTTGTTAAGCAGTGAATGAATGAACCTTTAACGAATGCGAAGATCTAATTTTAATTGTAATTTTTAATCTAAATTAATTTAATTTTGAATTGTATATTTGAAATTAAAAATTACTTTTAATAAAAAATTAGTTTTGATAATTAAGATATTCAGATTAAAAAAGTAATGTTAAAAAAATAATAATTATTATTTTATGATTAATAAATTATACTCCAGTAATTAAATTGTTTTAGTTAACACAATATTTATTTTAAGCTGTTTGATTGATTCAAATAAATTTGAAGCTGTTTGCATATCACAAGCGCATGTTAAGCTCAGTTGGCTGAGAGGTGAGCCTTGTAGGGAGGAGGGGGCTGGTTCGAACCCCTTGTGGACACATTCTCACCATTTTTTTGTTTTTTTAAATTCAGTTTATTAAAAATAAATAAATTAATAATTAGTCTGACATGTGTCAGTGACACGTGGCATTAAATTTAAATAAAAAATAAAATAAATACACGTGGATTGCCACGTGGCAAAAGTGCACAGTCATCTGCCAAGTTTTGCAAGGGGCGAGTTGCACGAAAATATTTTATAGGGGGGAAAAACAAAACACGCCCAAATTACAGGGGGTATCAGTTATTTTACCCTAAATACTATTATCAGAAGAGTCATGTTAACATTTTCAATCCGTTAGTATTTTTTTTGCTCTCCTCTTCCTTCTTCTCTTCCAACTCTAGCCGTCACTACTTATTTTTTCTTCTTTGTCCATTGAAGAGGGGTGATTTTAGGTCATTTTTGGCCTAAAATCATCCCTCCAAATTGTTTTTTTCTTCTCGTTATAATAAATAAGTGTGATTTTCACATGTTTGTTTTGATTTCTCGTCTTTGTACGGTGTATTTGGTTGTCCCGTCTTTGTGCGGTGTATTTGTTTTCCCGTCTTTGTGCGGTGTTCTTTGTTTCAGGTTGAAGGAGTAGATTCGATCAAGTGCAAATCCAATCAATGTCGACTTTGGTGTCATCAACGCTACAGATCCGGAGACATGGATATTCCGGACACTTCAATATAGTCATATTTGTAGGCATATGTAATTTGCCGTTTTATGCTATTAACATGGATGCTGTGAGTTTGTTCGCAGATTCATCCTTTTTGTTTTTAGCGATTATGAATTTGTATTACATCGATGTACTCTTTTTATTTGAATGAATGAATATCGTTTATTTTGTCAAAAAAAGAAGAGTCATGTTAACATGTGCCCTTACGTACGGTACCTAAATATAAAAATTTAACATTTAATGATGCAAAATATTTAAGGTGTAAAAGGTTGAATGTACAATTTTAAAGAGAATATTTTCACATTTATCTCTTTAGTATGTGCCCTTATGGCCATGTTAACATTTTCCTATGAGAAATATAAGGCCATCATCTCTTATAAATTATAAAATTGGAAAAACATCATTAATAACAATTCAATATACAACTATACCTTTTTTCATCTCCGCGATTAAGTCTCTGAAGATTTCTCATCCCACCCTCCATGTATAATTTTCACCCCCCTTAAGGCAAAAAAAGTTCGGTAAACGTAAACTGAACTTTTTTTAGTGCAAATTTGAGTAAAATTTACACTGAAAAAAAGTTCGGTTTTCGTTTACCGAATTTTTTCGAGGTGAAAAAGATATATGGGGGGTGGGAAAAGTTCCCTTCGGATCTTTATATGTATAGACAAAAACAAGTCCAGCCCTGTGCAACTGCAAGTTTGGAAGCAAGCCATTAT
The DNA here is from genome assembly GCA_030408175.1 of Trifolium repens. Taxonomy (NCBI): domain Eukaryota; kingdom Viridiplantae; phylum Streptophyta; class Magnoliopsida; order Fabales; family Fabaceae; genus Trifolium; species Trifolium repens. The sequence goes on from CP125841.1 coordinate 8,749,239, forward strand.
CAATATACAACTATTCATATATTCTTTAATGAAAGTTTCTCTTCCCACCCTTCACATTTCTTTTTAATCCCTATAGTATGCAAAAAAAATTTGGAAAATACATTCCGAAATTTTATTCTAGTGCAAATTTTAGTAAACTCTACACTAAAAAAAATTCGGAAAACATTTTCTAAATTATTTTGCATGCTACAGGAGTAAAAAGAAATATAGGAGGTGGGAAGAGAAACTGTCGTCTTTTAATTGTTGTTGTGCCATTTGATTTGAGATGAGATTTTGTCTTTTGAGGATCCAATCCACTTTGTTCCTCTCTCAATTCACTGCAGGCCCAATTCACTTTAATCTCAAATTAAATAGGAGCCCTTGATGAATATATATTAGAATGTTAATTACAAATTTAAAAAAGTAGTTTGAGTTTTATGTCCTTCAATTCATTTGGTAAGGATTATATAAGACATTGTTAACTTTGTGAAAATATTTTCAGTTTTCAATTTTTTAAATATGTGGTTTTTTTAACTTGTATTAAGAACACGTGAGACTTTTAATTAGGTTTTTTCTAAACTAACATGATTTGCTTATTTTTTCCAACTTGCTAAAAAATTCTGAAATGTGTACATATAAGAATAATAATTTTTTTTCAACAAAAAAACATAAATTACATAAAGGAAAAATGAAGGTATAAATTATGTTTCTTGATGTTGGATGGATCAAATTATTTAACTAATTGGTCTATTTATCTATTATTTGGGTTTGGTTTGCTTGTGCATGTTTCCCAAAAGAGTTAGTACTGGTATTAAATAAGATACAGTATATATTTCAATTTAATTATGTATAATCTCTTATATTGGGATGGATGGTTTTAAAATAAATTTAACAAATTAGATCTTCTGATTCTGAAGGATATGTATGGAGGTGGAAGTGAGACTTCAGCTTCTACCATAACATGGGCAATGGCAGAGATGATTAAAAATCCAAGAATAATGGAGAAGGTACAAGCTGAGGTAAGAGAGGTATTTCATAAAGATAGAAAACCCAATGAAAGTGACATAGAGAAATTAAATATTTAAAATATGCCGTGAAAGAGACATTGAGATTACATCCTCCGGGTACACTTTTGCTTCCAAGAGAATGTGGACAAGCATGCGAGATAAAGGGATATGATATACCTTTTAAAAGCAAAGTGGTAGTGAATGCTTGGGCTATTGGAAGATATCCAAATCATTGGAATGATCCAGACAAATTTTATCCCGAAAGGTTCATTGAAAGTTGTGTAGACTATAAAGGTGATAATTTTGAGTTCATTCCATTTGGTGCTGGAAGAAGAATGTGCCCCGGGGTCACGTTTGGTTTGGTCAACGTTGAATATCCACTTGCATTGTTGATGTATCACTTTGATTGGAAACTTCCGAATGCAAAGAAAAATGAAGATTTAGACATGAGTGAGACATTTGGAGTAGCAGTTACTCGAAAAGATGATTTATTTCTTATTCCCATCACTTATCATCCTTAGATACTCCGGATGTTAATCGGAAGTGAAATTCAATTGATGAATGAGTATGATTTACGGACAATATTGTGGTGGTAAACAATCATAATACCAAAGGTATCATTAATACACAACACAAAAGAAAATCCAGTTGTGTGTGTTTAGTTTTTTTCCTTAATTAATCTCTATAAAAGAATTATGCATTTATGTGCAGATTTAATTTATATACAATATTAATGTAAAATGTTTTGAAGATGTATTCAAAATGTATCATTTAATGAATATGATAAATTATGTGCTTTTAACTCAATAAATCAGGATGTGACAACACACTACAAAAAACAAATGTTTTTTTTTCTTTTTTCTTTCGCACCGGTTCCGACCCACCAAAGGTGAGCGACTAATCCAGCTCGTGCGTAGAGGCATGCGCACTGGCCAAGCGTTGTTCCCCCTGGGAATCGAACCCGGTATTCCCCGGATACGTCCTTGGAAGGAGCTCCTTGCCACTTGAGCCCAATCAACAAATGTTTTAGCGTCAACTTAAAATGGATGCTAATTAAAAAATTGGACGCTACCAACTATTTAGTGTTTGGTGTAAGGTAAGACGCTAAAAGTATTGAAATTAAGCACTAGCGTGAAGCATCCTCTTAATGCTACTTAGCTAGTGTTAGCTCTTTCATACGAAGGGTTAGAAGAAAATATAGATTAATGACACTGACGCTAACTAGCATATTTTCTTAATCAACCTTATATTAGTGTCAATAAATTAGTTATATATATCTTAGTTATATATATATCTTAGTTATATATATATCTCAATAAATTAATCTCTACCGTTGTGTACAAATAATACATTGGTGATTGGTTTACCAAAAAATATCAAATTGACAAACCTCAAATTAGAAGGATTTTCTTAGATCGTTTTATGTTGCAAGAATTCACTCTTCAATCTAGGAATATCTTGTGGGTCTATCATTCTGTACCAATACATATGCATCGGTAGTGAATACACCTTTGAACAAATTTTGGAAAGCGCATATGTTTTAGACAATCAGAGTCTTGATAACATTCAACAAGTACTTTAAATTAAGGGCATACAATACAAGATTAAGATACAAAGTTATGAAAAAATTAAAAAGATGATAAATGACTTACCATCATTAGCATTTGTTGCAACAAGAAATAGGAAAAGAAAAGTGATGATTTTATAAATAAACTTAAAAATTTCAGCCATATTTTTTTCTTATTTGCATAAAAGTTGAAAAAGGATATACTTAGACAAAGGATGTACTTAAGAGACATTTGATCGCTTTATAACGTATAAAGCTCATGGTGTGAAAACCTCAAATAAATAATTTTTAGCACTAAAGAGTTGTAAAAATCCTATATAAAATTATAATCAGTATTCAATATTATCTCTTGAGCATATCAATACGTTGAACTTGCCTCTTTAACACACATAATAAGAGGTCACATAATAAATAAAAAATTGAAAAAACTTCTCAATCATAAAATTTCATTTTTTTTTTTTTTTTTTAACTTTTCATTGTTTTTAAGGGCTGGTTAATTAGTTTGGTTTGATTTGCGGAAAAGTTTTTTTGTAAGAATAGTGCAATATTGAGTGACAACACATTTTGGTATAAATTGAAATTATTATAGGTAGAGGTAAAACAGATGTTTGATTAAGTTTTTAAGAGAAAATAAATTTGAACCAACAAAAAATAGTTTGATTTTGTTTGAATCATTTTTGCAGTTCTTGATTATTTATCTTTCCTAGAATATTTATCTTTGAGGCACGCACAAGCTACTGACACTAGAATCAACCTAGACGCTAGCAACCAAACTAAATAGTCCACGCAAAAAAAGATTCAATTGAACAAAATAAAACCAAGTGTGTAAACCTACATCTCGGAAAAAGAGTAACTCTTTGATCCAGTATCAATAAATCTTTACAAAAGATTGTAAAGAGTTACAAGAAAATAGTTTTATGGCCTAACGAGAGAAAACTCGATTTTCTACTATTTCCTCTTGCAAGAGAATTATAAAAGTGAGACCAAGAAATGTCCCCAATGGCACACAAAGAGCGCAACCTAGCTATAATTTATCCAATTTTCTCTCTTAACCACCCTTTAATGATAATCACTATCCAAATTATTTAAAATATGTTTTCCAATCCAAAAAACCACACAATATTAATAGACCATCTACAACAAGCACTATAACTTGGTTTGTATGCCTTCCTTTTGTCTTTGGCCTAGCTCTCTTGGTTAGCCGCAAAATATGCGGTTTTAAGAAAGCGCCTTACGCTTTTCCTTGTTGCCTTACTTTCTTCGGTGTGAACCACTGTCTTCATTGTGTTTTAATCAAGATATTGAATTCGAGTGGGTATAAGTTCTCCCTATGATGAACTGTTTGAGAGAATCTGAGTTTGATTTCTAGTAAAATAATTTTTTATCAGATTTTACTTATTTTGTGGTCGAACTTTGAATTATTGGAATTTCTTTCTCTAAAAACCAGAAAATTAACATTAAAAAAGAATATTAAAAAAAAAATCACGTATTTGCCTGACGTCTCGCATTTTTTCATAAAAAAGCAATAATGATTTTAAGGTACATTTCACCACTGTCCCTCTAATTATTTTAATGATAATAATACCATCATCATATTAGTTTGTTTTTGGAATAAATATATGGAATTAAAGGATATTCTGTATAAAGAAGACAAGAGATTAAAAACATAAAAAGGTCACAAAGATTAACGAGGGATGTCAAAGAACTAAATTAGCCACTTGGCACCCGCCAGCAATGTTTTGAACTTCGGATTCCTCGTATGCAATTCCTTGAAATCCATTGTAGAAAAAGACATAGTATTGATCGATCAATACTTTTCGGATGTAGTACTGAATGATATCTATCAAGTGTGACAGCCTTGATAGTGAGATATTTTAGAGATTAAGAATAAAATATTCGATCCTTCTATTTTGCGGCTTCGACGTTAATGAATGTCAGAATAACGACTGAAAAATATTCATGAGTGTCGGTAAATGTCAATCATTGCAATATATCAGCTATTATGAAAGTGTCAACTTATGTAACCGTTGAGCAGACACGTGGTTTTGGACCAGCATGTTAATGATCTGAGCTCAACACCTAAATGGGCCGTGCTTGACGTTGAGTTGGACTTAAGTCCAATGCAGAACAAAAATAATAATTATCAATGAAAGGCTGTTAACGACATATCGATAATGATCAATGAAAGGGTGAAAGACATGTTTGTGTCATAGTACTACGCTTGCTTAGTGCCTGCACTCCTCTTTATGTCTATGAGCCATAACGATCTTTGCCATGGTGAATATTAAACCCTATGAATGATTTTATGCACGATGTCCACTTGTACTTGTTATTGGTCACTGACTTAGTCAAAATATCAGTTGCATTCTTTCATGTATGGACCTGTTAGGTCATGAATGAAGTGGATTATCTACATTGGACAAACCCCAACAATTAAGGGCCATTTGTTTTGGATTTTTTTGAAAATAGATTTTACAGCAATGTTACATAATTTTGTGTAAAAAAAATTTACAAAGAAACTTTTTATAAAAGCTTCAAATAAAAATTTAGTTTGAATAGTTATTCTTAAAATGTGATTTCAGGTATTTCATCATTTTATTGAAAAAAAATTTGGATATCAAAATTTCAAAAAAATCATTTAATTTGAAGCTATTTCAAATAGATTTTCATAAAAATCATTTTTGAAATACAACTTTTTTCAAACAATTGTGATTTTGACTATGTTTTGTTCTTCAATAATGTATGTTTATGTTATACGATGTCAAAATTAATGTTTCAATTTAGAAAAAATGAATATAAAAAAACTAATAATATTTTGAAAAACAGTTTTATAAAATCCATTTTCAAAAATACAAAGAAAAAATCTAGTTTTTTAAAGCTAAAACAAACGCACCCTAATTCGATTTCAACAAAAAAAAGAAACTAATTTATTTAAAGAATCCAAATTCTGGGTAAAAGGAAGAGTTTGGATAACTTCTTAAAATGTAATGACTAAAATAGCCACCGATAATAATGATCCACATAAAAGGGCTGATCAATTTATTAGATTTTCTCTCAAGCAGAAGCTTTTTTATGCACATACACTTTTATAGTCTGAAAAAAATTTAAACGGTAAAAAAGAAGAAAAAATTTAGGCAAGATTAAATAACTCATAGAGTGTGAATAATTTATTTAAAGACCAATTTTATATTAAACGAGTGAGATAAATCTTGCACCATATACAAAATTTGTTTCCACGATATTGGATCTTTAAATCTCACCATTGAATCATGAGACATATGACATATTAATTCAATAGAAAAAAAACAAACTTATACACGATTTAAGACTAATTTACTTCTGCACATTAGACTAAACCTTTATTTAAGTCTTTTTCTACATATATAAAAAGCTTGGTGTGTCTTCCAATTTTTAAGACTAATAGGTTCATAATTAATCTACATCTAAGAAATCATGGAGGCTGAGCCCAAAAATATTTCATCACCTATGTTCATCATACCCTTCTTTGTATTCATATTCTTTATCCTAATTTGTATATCTAAAATATCAAAGTCTTCAAACTCCAAGTTACCACCAGGCCCACCAAAACTACCTCTTATAGGAAACTTACACCAACTTGGTTCAATGCTTCATCATAGCCTAACAAAATTATCACAAAAATATGGTCCATTAATGCATATAAAACTAGGTGAAATTTCAATCATAGTTGTGTCTTCCCCTGAAATGGCCCAAAAAATAATGAAAACACATGACATCAAATTTTCAAATAGGCCACATATTCTAGCTGCTGATATTATAACCTATGGTACAAAAGGCATGACATTTTCACCTTATGGTAGTTATTGGAGACAAATGAGAAAAATTTGCACCTTTGAACTATTAACACCAAAACGTGTTGAATCATTTAAATCGGTTAGAGAACAAGAGGTGTCAAATATTGTTAAGGAGATAGGTTTGAATGAAGGGTCATCTATTAATCTTAGTAAGATGATTAATTTATTTGCTTATGGTTTAACATCAAGAATTGCCTTAGGTGGAAAATCTGAAGATCAAGAAGCATTTATGGTTGCTATGAAAGATGTTTCAAGATTAATTGGTGGTTTTTCTGTAGCTGATTTGTTTCCTTCATTTAAAGTGCTTCATTATTTGACAGGTATAAGGTATAAAGCTGAGAAGATGCATAAAGAAATTGATAGGATTCTTGAGAAAATTCTTAGATATCATCAATTGGATACAAGTTTAGAAACAAAAATAATCAATGAAAAAGAAGGTGAAGACTTTGTTGATGTATTGTTGAGGCTTCAAAAGCAGAACAACCTTGAGCATCCTCTGTCTGATAGGATTATCAAAGCAAACATGTTGGTAAGTAATTTTTCCATTTATAAAAAAAAATTAATTGGAAAAGAGAAAAAATTATTATTTACTATTTTACAACTGTCGTAAGCAAGTTTAAATTTTAGTTACAAAGTCAAACTCTTATCGTTGAGCTGACACCTCTTATCGTTTTAGGATATCTTTAGCGCCGGAAGTGGCACGGTAGCCAAAACCTTAGAGTGGGCAATGTCGGAACTTATCAGAAATCCAAGAGTGATGGAAAAAGCACAAATCGAAGTAAGAAAGGTGTTTGATGCAAAAGCGCATGCTGATGAAACAAACCTTTACGAACTAAAATACTTAAAAGCAGTGATAAAAGAAACTTTGCGTTTACATGGTCCGGTTACATTGTTACTACCACGAGAATGCAGTGAAAATTGTGAAATTGATGGATATGAGATACCGGCTAAGACTAAGGTAATTGTAAATGCGTATGCAGTTGGAATGGATCCAAACTATTGGGATGAACCTAAGAAGTTTTACCCGGAAAGATTTATTGATAGCTTAATTGATTACAAAGGCTTGGATTTTCAATTTATTCCGTTCGGTGCTGGAAGAAGAATGTGTCCTGGTACTACATTTGGCGTTATTAATGTTGAAATCTTATTAGCAAATTTGCTTTTCCATTTTGATTGGAAAATGGTTAATGGTGTGAAAGCTGAAGAACTTGACATGAGTGAGGTATTTGGTTTGTCTGTTAGAAGGAAACATGATTTGTATTTGATTCCTATTATGTATCATTCAACTGTTGAGTAATACAACTAATTACATAAATTATCTTTAATAAATAAGGGTCATGCTACCCGTTGAAAATAACAATTTTTAAATTTTTAAAAAATTGACTGCACAAACTTTAATGCAATATTACTATTTTTACTTCTTTAAACAGTATTTAGAGACACAGTTTAGATTTAAATTTTTTACAATTTATTCATTACAGATGAAATGCATATTACAAAAGTATGACAAACTAACAAATATATTAAATCTTTTATATGATACATAAAAAGAAGTACACGAGATCTACTAATAGACCGGAATTCTTCTATCATCACTGCTTTCGAGACAACCTTTTTGGTGTGTTGGATTGTCAAGGTTATAACATTCTCCATTTAATTATCAAAGAAAAGGTATATATAAACGCGTAATTTATAAAATTTAGCCATTAGATTATCATCTTGTATTTGTATGATACACATTAAAATCACTATTAATTTTTCCATTTGTATATTAAACTAATTTTTCCATTGATGAAGCTATGTCACCGTTAAGACATAGACTTTAAGAGATAACTAATCAAGGGAAACACAGTTACTGAAATAATAAAATTTTCGTTGACAGATCTATCAAACATATATGCACTAATGGAATCATTAATTCAACAAAGAAACTAAAAAAAAAACAGAGAGAGAGAGAGAGCAGCTTTTGGCTACATGGAATTCAAAGGAATGTAAAGAGTATTTGCTCAAAATGGAAATGGAATGGTTGCGACTAATGAAATAGTGTATATATATATAGGAGTGCAATTGTGATGATAAAGAATGAGTCAGCCACACATAAGCATCTAAACCTAGGTCAATTCAACATTTAATGTTTTGAGCTTATTCAATTAACTTTTACTATTTTCGGTTATTAATATAAGAGAAATGTTATTTTTTAGATTCATTAAGTTTTTAATGTATTTAATCTATAATATAGACCAAATATATTAGAAAATTGATGTATTTAAAAAACAAATCTTTTTTTTTTGCTTTTACCACCAGTTGAATCTGGTTCGAGGGTCAGTTCTGGAAAAAACAAATCTTCTCTTATATTAAGATCCGAAAAGAGTATTCAATTGTGATAATTATGAATGAGTCAGCCACACATAAGCATCTAGTAAACCTAATTTATATTGCACTGTTTGTATAAACTCAAAAATAAGTTAATCCAAACGGGCCCTAAGTCAGTCACACATAAGCATCTAAACCTGGGTCAATTCAACATTTAATGTTTTGGTCTTATTCAATAAACTTTTACTATTTTCGGTTATTAATATAAGAGAAAATTTATTTTTTAGATTCATTATGTTTTTAATGTATATAACCTATAATATAGACCAAATACATTAGAAAGTTGATGTATCTAAAAAACAAATCTTTTTTTTTGTTTGTTTTCCCCACCAGTGGAATCTGGTTCGAAGGTCAGTTATGGAAAAAACAAATTTTCTCTTATATTAAAAACGAATAGAATATTCAATTGTGATAATTATGAATGAGTCAGCCACACATAAGCATCTAGTAAACCTAATTAATGTTGCATAAGTTATTTACATAAGCTCAAAAATAACTTAATTGAAACTGGCCATAAGTCAGCCACACATAAGCATCTAAACCTAGGTCAATTCAACATTTAATGTTTTGGTCTTATTCGATAAATTTTTACTATTTTTGGTTATTAATATAAGAGAAAGGTTATTTTTTAGATTCATTAAGTTTTTAATGTATTTAATCTATAATATAGACCAAATACATTAGAAAATTGATGTATCTAAAAAACAATTTTTTTTTGCTTTTACCACCAGTTGAATCTGGTTCGGGTGTCAGTTCTGAAAAAAAACAAATCTTCTCTTATATTAAGAACCGAAAAGAGTATTCAATTGTGATAATTATGAATGAGTCAGCCACACATAAGCATCTAGTAAACCTAATTTATATTGCATAAGTTGTTTGTATAACCTCATAAATAAGTTAATCCAAATGAGCCCTAAATCAGCCACACATAAGCATCTAAACCTGGGTCAATTCAACATTTAATGTTTTGGTCTTATTCAATAAACTTTTACTATTTTCGGTTATTAATATAAGAGAAAATTTATTTTTTAGATTCATTATATTTTTAATGTATCTAACCTATAATATAGACCAAATACATTAGAAAGTTGATGTATCTAAAAAACAAATATATTTTTTGCTTTTACCACCAGTTGAATCTGGTTCGGATGTCACTTATAGAAAAAACAAATCTTCTCTTATATTAAGAACGAAAAGAGTATTCAACTGTTATAATTATGAATGAGTCAGCCACACATAAGCATCTAGTAAACCTAATTTATATTGAATAAGTTATTTGCATAAACTCAAAAATAAGTTAATCCAAACGGACTATAAGTCAGCCACACATAAGCATCTATAAACCTGGGTCAATTCAACATTTAATGTTTTGGTCTTATTCAATAAATATTTACTATTTTCGGTTATTAATATTAATATAAGAGAAATTTTGTTTTTTAGATTCAATGAGTTTCTAATGTATTTAACCTATAATTTAGACCAAATACATTAGAAAATTATTGAATCTATACAACAAAACTTCTTTTATATTAAGAACTGAAAAAAGTATTCAATTGTGATAATTATGAATGAGTCAACCACGCATAAGCATCTAAATCTGGGTCAAATTCACATTTATTGATATGGTTTCTATCCAATAAATTTCTATTTAATTGTTTAATTAATTTCTTATTATATTTTTTCAATCAAGGTTAAAAAAAATAATCTGATATGCATTTAACTTTTTCTTTTATTTGAATCCTCAATTTTTATTCCTATTTTAAGTTTTTTACTTGACATTCTCTCTATAAATATCCCATATGCTTTCTTCTTCTTTTTTCATCTTGTTTCTACTATACATTTTTGTTGTCTTTCTTATTTCATTTTCCTCCTTTTTCTTACTAAAATCTTCATATTTGTTCAAAATCACATTCATGGAAAACTGCATGCCCGAATATGCATCATGGAAAACTCTACATACATTCAAAGTAGTTCATCAATCAAGATTAGTTAGTATTCATTTTCCAAATGTTTATTAAATCCTTGAACAATCATATATTTTAGTTTATTTTTTCTAATATTTTGTCTAATATTTGTAATCTTTTTATTTATATAGGAGACAGTAGGATTCAACTCTTGTTTCCTATATGAATTCAACAAAGAAAATTATTTCACATGCGATATGATGTTGTGCTTGGATGAATTTGGTGTAGAGCACGAGCTTGACACGGGGTTGGATAGATACGAGCGTGACTTTCTACCATATAGCTGGAACGAGTTAGTAGATTTATATGATTTAAAAGATCAAGATAAAGTAGTGTTCGAGTATAAAGGAAAAAACGGATTTGAAAACATATTTGTTATCCATGCTGAAAAATTACCAGAACTTGGTAGCTTCACCACAAATCACATACCCGAAACGGTAAAAGTTTTTATTATTCACACAAACAAACACACACAAGCACGTGAATGCTTGGTTAATTTTTTGGTTAATAGGTCTTTACTCTCTGGCAAAGTATGCGAGTTTTGCTTTACTCCCTGTAATTATTTTTTTTGAGATTACCCCCTGCAATTTTTTTTTTATTTACCCCCTTGGATGTACTTTTTAAATCGGTTATTTTGTTCAACCGATTTAAAAAGTGTTGTTTTTAAATCGGTTATTCTGTTTTTTTTACTGCCAAGTCAGCAAAAAAAGGTAAATCAAAAAAGTAAATTTTGTAGGGGGTAATCTCAAAAAAATAAATTACAGGGGGTAACACAAAACTCGCCTACTTTACAGGGGGTAAAAGCTCTTTGGTGCACTTTTTAAATCGGTTATTTTGTTCAAACCGATTTAAAAAGTGATGTTTTTTAAATCGGTTAATATGTTCAACTGATTTAAAAAGTGAAAATTCCTTGCTGCCAAGGGGGGAAACCAAAAAAATGTACTTTACAAGGGGCGAATCAAAAGAAAAAAAATTACAGGAGGGGAAAACAAAACTCACCCACATTACAGGGGGTATCAACCTATTTACCCTTTTATTAATGCACTGTTTCAGATTTATGGCGAGGTTGATCCAAAGTTTGCTACAAAGTTTTCCCAAGTATTACCTTCTGTATGGAAAGTTTATGTTGAAAATAAGCAGGACATTACATTAGATTACAACCAAAACTGTGAGAACCCATTGTTACATGGTAATTGGCCTCGACTTAGAGAAATCTATAAGTTTCAGGGTGTCAAAAAACTTTCATTCACTTATATTGGAACCAATAAGTTCAGACTAAGCATTTTAGACGAAATCGAAGACGGCGAACCTTTACCCAAACTGGCATATGAAATATTGTTGAAGTGTGTTTGAAGTTTATATTTTTAAGTATGTTTTTAGTATTTTGTTTGACAAACTCACAATGCTTCTTGTTAATAGCATTATGAGTTTGAGGGGAGATGTTAGATAATAAGTTAGTGGACTTATGCAATTGGGCCAAGTTAGTGGACTTATGCAATTTGGCCCGTTAAGTTTCTTTGTTAACACCAACATTAATCCATGTACTTTAAGTTGGCAAATTTGTAACCTTGTGGGTTCTCTTTCGGTGTTTTGTTCTTGTTTTGGTTTTTTTAAAAATGGTTTAACTTATGCAGTAAATGTTTCACATGGTTTATTTATGATGATAAATAAGAAAATCTAATTTTAGAAGTATATGAAATATTTGTCAAAAAAAAAAAAGTATATGAAATATGTATATTTATATAAGGAGGAGGAAAGGATCAAATTTTTACCAATAAAGAGAAGGAAAAAGGAAAAAGTCCACGGGCAAAACCCACCCCGCCCGCTAGTGCCCATTTTTTAAGCAGGTTAGGCGGGGTGGATTTTGCTTGTGGGCTTTTTCTTTTTTTCTTCTCTTTATTGGTAAAAATTTGATTCTTTCCTCTTCATTAAAAAACGGGCAATGACAACCTTAAAGTACCAAATCGAAGACCTCAGCCCGTTCTGTAAAAAATGGCGGGTCAAACAGATCGGTTCGGCGGGCCCGATCCATTTTGCCACACCTACTTTTAACATATTATTCTTAATTTCACCAAACATATCACCTTAACTAGATTGATAAATGGTGGGAACCAACCACAAATCATGTTTTCTTCTAACCGTCAATCCAAAAGATTCTGTCATGTCAAGTTCATTAGCCTTATTTGCATTAGTCATATTCCAATTAAAATGGAAAAGCAAATTTGCAAGTGTAATTTCCAAGTTGGCAATACCAAATGATATGCCTGATGTTTGTAATACATGTTCTTAGAAGATCAGAAGTTGAGAAGCTCTCAAGAAGATCAGAAGCTGAGAAACTCTCAGAAGCTGAGAAACTCTCAGAAGCTGAGAAGCTCTCAGAAGCTGCGAAGCTCCAGGTTCTCAAGAAGCTCTGGAGACTCAGGTTCTGAACACGCAGGTTCTGAATGCTGAGATTCTGATAGTTAGTTAGTTAGATTTTTGATTTCATCCTAGGTAGTTAGTTACAATTGCTTGGTAGTGAAGCAAGCCTCTTTTGTATATAAATATCTTTGCCCCTAGTGGATGAATAACAACTTTCATTTTTCTCTAATCTTTCTATTCAATTCATTTTCGTTCTCTATTCTCAAATTACTCCAACAAATTGGTATCAGAGTCTGGTTCGTATTCATCGTTTTGATTTGATTCCTTGATCAAGAATCATGACGAACAATAGTACAACCTCCTCGCAATTTCCAGCAAATCTTCCAGTTTTCAAAGGTGATAACTATGATCGTTTGTGTGCACAAATGAAAGTGATTTTCAAATTTCAAGATGTTCTTGAAATTGTAACTGATGGAGTAGAAGAATTGGCTGCAAATGCTGATGATGCAGCAAGAACTCAACACAAAGAATTGAAAAAGAAAGATGCTAAAGGCTTGTTCATCATTCATCAATGCGTGGATTCTAATATCTTTGAGAAGATAATAGAAGAAGAAACCTCAAAGGGAGCTTGGGATACATTGAAGAAAACCTATGGTGGTGATGAGAAATTGAAGGGTATCAAGCTGCAAGCTTTGAGAAGGCAATACGAGATGATGCAGATGAATGAACAAGAAACGATTTCTGAGTACTTGGCAAGAATGTTGGCCTTAACGAATCTGATGAAGTCATGTGGTGAAGCCATGACTGATAGGTCCAAGATTGAGAAAATCTTGAGGACCTTGACTGAGAAATTCGATCACATAGTGGTTGCTATTGAAGAATCAAAAGATTTGGCAACTATGAAGATTGAAGAGCTGCAAGCATCCTTAGAAGCTCATGAGTTAAGGGTGAAGCAGAGGAGTTCGAATAAGGTAGTGGAACAAGCATTACAGGCCAAAACTCAGAACAAGAAAGGGATAAGTGGAAGAAAAAGAAAGAGGATTCAAAGAATTCAACCAAGAATTCAAAGAATCAGGATGAAAATTCCACAAAAGAACGTTCTCAGAACAAGAATCTGAAGAAAAAGGTAAATATGAAGGAAGTACAGTGCTATTGTTGCGATAAGTTTGGTCATTATGCAAGGAACTGTCCTGAGAATAAAGATTCAGATAAAGATGAAGCCCAATATGCAGATGGAGGTGGTAGTGATTCTGATGATTCACTCCTAATGGCAGTCACAGATTCTGACACAGACAAGTAGGGGTGTAATTGGACCGGTTTGGATCGGTTTTGAGTGAATCCGATGTCCGAACCAATGAATCCTCGATTGGTTCGGTTTGGTTTGGATTTTAGTGTTTTTCAAAAATGAATCCGAACCAAACTCATCGGTTTGGTTTGGTTTGGTTCGGATACTTTAATCGGTTTTTTCCGATGTATTTCATGTTATTATTTTTTTCCAATATATTTTTTTCCCATAAGCTCATCAACTACAAAATGCAATTCTTTTCGCTCAAGTTCATCGAATAAGTTCGTCAAATACATAATACAACCATATTGAAATTAAGTTCATAAGATCATCAAATACAAAATACAAATATATTGAAATTAAGTTCATAAGTTCTTCAAATTATAAAGTGCAATAAAAATAAAACTTCAAGTATATTTCAACTTAAATCGGAAAAAATAAAATAAATTAAAACAACGCTTGAGAAGTTACCGTTATGAGGGTTTGAGATGAGAGCATCAACATGACGTGAGAGTTTGCGTAGTGTTGAGAGCAGCTTGCGGATGGGTGATGTGAGATGAGAGCATCTTGAGGATGAGGGTGATGTGAGATGAGAGCATCGTTTCTGAGTTTGCGTTTGCAGCTGTACGTGTTTCTAAGTTTGCGTTTTTAAGTTAGGCCAAATTTTATTTTAATTTTTAGAAATAATTAGGCCAGTTGTAGTTTTAATAGATATGACATGCCTAAAAAAATAATTTAACATATATACTATATATTGCTTTGGTTCGGTTTGTCCATTGGATCTGAAAAATGAATCCGAGAACCGAACCAAACCACTTCGGTTTTCAATTGGTTCGGTTTGGTTTTTTATCCGAACCATAAAAATCGGTTTTTTTTCGGTTTGGATTGGTTTGGATCATCGGTTCAATTGGATTTTTCTGATCCGCTTACACCCCTACAGACAAGTCAGATGTGTGGTACTTTGACTCAGGATGTTCTAATCATATGACTGGTAACAGAAGCATTTTGATTGACTTTGATGAGTGTCTCAGCACGAAGATTAAGCTTGCCAACAATGAATCCATTATGGCTGAAGGTATAGGGAATGTTAGGGTTCAGATGTCAAATGGCAAGAAAGCTGTGATTGAAAAGGTTCTCTATGTGCCTGGAATACAGTGCAATCTGTTGAGTGTAGGGAAATTGGTTTCAAAGGGTTTCAAGGTAGTGATTGAAGATGAGACACTACAACTCTTTGACTCAAAGAAGAGATTGTTCCTCAAGACAGCTCAGAGCAAGAATAGGACCTACAAGACTCAATTCAAAGTCATTGGAGATGAATGCAAATCTGTAACTGCTGGTAGCAGTCAAGTGGTCTCTGAAGGGATTGAAAGTATGTTGGTGAAGAGAAAGGATGGACAAGAAGCTATTATCACGGATGAGCTGTATGTTCCCTCAATGGAGAGTAATTTGACAAGCATGGGTCAATTACTAGAGAAGAACTACTCAGTGAAAATGCAAAATAAGGAGCTGAAGCTAGTTGATGCAAAGGATAGAGAGATCCTGAAAGCTCCAATGTCCAACAACAAAACCCTTAGAATGTCGACCAACAAGTTGGAACATCAGTGCTCTGTTCCAACTGTGAATGAAAGTCAGAACTGGATTTGGCATCATAGGTATGGCCATTTTCATTTCAGGAGTTTGAACTTGTTAAATTTGAAAAAAATAGTGAAGGATCTTCCTCAGATTGAAGTTCAGAAGCAACTGTGCAAAGAGAGTTGCACAGCCAAGTCATCAAATAAGGTTCTGGACAAGACACCAAATGAAGCATGGGCTGGTGTGAGACCGTGGACTGGTGTGAGGCCTAGTATATGTCACTTTAAGGTGTTTGGGTCATTATGTTTAAGACATGTGTCAACACATCTTAGAAGGAATTTAGTTAACAGAAATCAAGCAATGATTTTCCTTGATTATCACTCAGCTGGGGCTTATAAACTGTATTCTCCAACAAGAAACAAGATGGTTACATGTAGAGATGAGGAGTTTGATAAAGCTAAGAACTGGAGTGGTAATGTTGTACACAGAGATGTTGCAGCATCTGGTGGTGTGACAATTGTGCCTGAAGAAGCTTATAGGAATGAGATCATTGGAGAACATGGATTAGGAGGTGTGATGTTTGTAATACATGTTCTTAGAAGATCAGAAGTTGAGAAGCTCTCAAGAAGATCATAAGCTGAGAAGCTCTCAGAAGCTGCGAAGCTCCAGGTTCTCAAGAAGCTCTGGAGACTCAGGTTCTGAACACGCAGGTTCTGAACGCTGAGATTCTGATAGTTAGTTAGTTAGATTTTTGATTTCATCCTAGGTAGTTAGTTACAATTGCTTGGTAGTGAAGCAAGCCTCTTTTGTATATAAATACCTTTGCCCCTAGTGGATGAATAACAACTTTCATTTTTCTCTAATCTTTCTATTCAATTCATTTTCGTTCTCTATTCTCAAATTACTCCAACAATGCCAGGGCACGTTCTTCTTCCAGCACCAAATGGTATAAATTGAAAATCCGCACCTTTGTAATCAATTGAACAATCAATGAACCTTTCTGGATCAAATTTCTCAGCATTAATCCAATATCTTGAATCTCTGCAAATTGACCATGCATTAACAATTACCTTGCTTTTGGCTGGTATTTCATATCCATTAATTTCACATTTTTCACTACATTGCCTTGGGAGTAACAATGGAAGTGGTGCATGGAGACGTAGTGTTTCTTTAATAATTGATTTCAAGTATTTGAGCTTGTGAAGACTTATTTCATCCACATGCCCTTTTTCATTATACACACTTCTTACTTCAGCTTGAGCTTTCTTCATTACATGTTGATTTTTAATTAATTCTGACATCGCCCATTCTAGAGTTGTGAATGTGGTGTCACCTCCGGCACCAAAAATATCCTGATCATATATAACATAACATAATTAACATATTATACTAAATATGTATCTTTTATAAACACAATGATGTTTGTTATTAATATAAATTTGAGTGTAATTATATGAATAATAGAGTACACAACCATTTTCGTCCCTGAAAGTTTCACTCGTTGTCATAGTACTTCCTGAATCATCAAAAAATATTTTAAACTCTCTGAATCGAATTTCCATTAGTAAAAGTAGTCTCTAATTAATCATATAATCGTTTGTTCTTGATGACATGTACCATAGTTGACTTATTGAACCATGATGCGATCATTCTCGTTCAAAAATAAAGTCCACCACGTAGGCAGGGTCCAAAATGAAAGTGAAATACTCCTACAATTAAATGAAATTAATGTTGGGGGACTAAAATGACAAGAGAATGAATATTCCAAACTAAAACCACCCCTAAATTAAAACCTAAATCAATCTCACTTTTGTCCCTCTTATCCTTGAATTGTAATGAATTGAAGAAAGATTGAAGATGAATGGAGTTCCTCTATTTTCACAACCTTCAACTGCCTATAGTTTGATTTTCAAAGAATTTGCAACTTCAATGTTGAAACTTGAAAATATTAGAGACTCGGATGGAGAAAGTGAGACTAAATCTCGATACAAGAAACCGACACTCAAATGTCATGGTCCAATAAGTCAACTACCATACATATCATCAAGAACAAATAGTTTTGTGATTAAACATAACGCTATGGACCACTTTTTGACCAACAAAAGTTCGATTCTGAAACGAAATCGAACTTTGAAAGCGAATAACATTTTCAAGAACGAAAATGATTGTTTGCTAAAAAAAAAATTTATTTTTTTAGTATTCATGAAAATTATTTTTTGTCCATAAAACAAACACCCCTAAAAAGTTATGTAGCAGATTGATAAGAATTGTCGAAATTTCGATTTCTATTCCTAATATAATACTAAATACTAAAAATTAAACATAGTACTAACCAAAATTGTTGCTTTGACAATGATGTCTGATAAGGGATGTTCCAGATCACCATACTTTTGCAGCTTCAAAAGAACATCAACAAGATCCTCCCCTGTTTCTTCCTCAGCCTTTGATTCTAAATTCTTTTCCCTATGGCTTCTTACAATGTTTTCAAGTATCTTATCTATTTCACTATGAAGCTTCTCAATTTTTTTTCTTAATCCTGTAAGAACTGGAAGAATTCCAATTGAAGGATAGAGATCAGCCAAAGAAAACCCTGAAGCTATCTTTGAAAGATCCTTCATAAGTTTCCTAAACCTTTCTTTATCTTTAACTTTTGCACCAAAAGCTTCCCTTGATGTTAATCCATATGAGAATGAATCAAGCATCTCACTAAGATTTATAGATGACCCTTCACACAAAATTATATCTTTGACAAGATTTTCTATTTCTTCTTCCCTTTGTAATCGAAAAGATTCGACGCGCTTTTGTGATAAAAGCTCCATAGTACAAATCTTCCTCATCTGCCTCCAATATGATCCATGTGGAGAAAAAGTCATTCCTTTATATCCATAAGTGATTATTTGTGGTGCAAGAAGTGGAGGCCTATTTGCAAAGTTGAGATCATGTGTTTTCATAACCTCTATAGCCATTTCTTGAGATGAAACAACTATGCAAGAAAGTTCACCAAGCTGCATATGCATGAGAGGTCCATATTGTTGTGCTAATTTGCTTAGGGAATGATGAGCTAAGACTCCAACTTGGTGGATGTTCCCTATGAGTGGAAGTTTTCTTGGTCCTAGTGGCAATTTGGAGTTTGTTTTTTTAGTTTTTGATTTCCATGTAATTTTGATTACCATGAAAAAGAGGAAACCAATGATAGATGATAAGAGAATTTGAAGCTCATACCCTATGGCCATGGTTACTTTGGAAATGAATTCAACTCAAGTTTGCTTAAGGCATTGGTGACTACTTATAAAGAGAAGTTTTATAGGTGTGCACCTAGAATATTTAGCTAAAAGAAAAACTAGGCTGCAAGCCTTTAAAAGTCTTTTAAGCCAGCAAGGCCGTCTATTTAACTAAATATGAATAATATTATTATATATAAAATTTGTACTTTGATTAAATTATAGAACTATTAATCTTTTTAGTAGTTTAAGTTTATTAATCAGTTGTTGGGGAAGAAAAACTAGTCGGGGAAGCTTTGGCATTGACGAAAGCTAGGACGATTGTAGCTAGTTGGGGCCATCAACAATGTCATCTTTGAGACCGATTCAAAAAAAGTAGATGTCATACAAAGGCTACACATGGGGTCTCTCGATTTAGTACTACAATTTGTAATGTTCAAAGTATTTGTCTTTAACTCCCAACTTTAAAGTGGAGTTTATAAAGCAACAAGCGAACATGGTTGTCTATATACTTGCTAGAGAAGCCATTTCTTGGGGTAGTACGTCGCTTATATTTTGAGTTTATACGTATTGAAATTATTTTGGTTAATGAAATGTCTTAAGTTGTGTTTGTAAAAAAAAAGTTTATTAATCTCCATTAATTTTATACATATATAAAATGCATTATTATAAACAATATCTGAAAAATGATCTCATATATAGTCAAATATCATGTTAAATATAAAAGGGAGTATAATCTCATTGGTCTCTTAGTTCTATAGTATATATAATAATAAATATAATTATTTATTTAAATATGTTCATATGAAATAGACTTTTAAACTAATCATATCAGACCTTCAAAAGATTAGGCTCAGGCCTTCAATCTAATACTTGACAAATACGGACCGTGTTTTGGATATTGTAGATTGCTGTTAGCGCTCCGAGTCCTGTTCCTTTGCCTAAAGTCATCTTCACCAGATGCAACCTACACTGGATGAAACCTTCGTCTAGGAATACTTGGAAATTAAGTTTCTCCTCTGCTGTTTCTTTACTAGGTTAGGGGCAGTCCTATTTGAATTGAATGCTTTATGCTTTACGGTATTATATATCCTTTATTATAGCCTAGGTCACAGATGAACCCTTGTGGTATCTCCTAATGTAGATGGTTCTGTCTAGATAACACCTTCTCATCTCAATTGCTACCTCCCTCTTGATTTCCCTCCCATTTCAACTCGGAGACGGGGCTTTTGTGGTGGAGGCTTAACTGGCCAGGTAATTATTTTCCCTTCCAATTTACCCTAATTTGAATTTTGATTTGTGCTTGAGGATCTATAAATTGGGGATGGTGGTTGATTGGATATTTGTATATACTGGCCAGGTAAGAGGGGATGATCTGGATTTGGCCTGGCAATGAAGCCCCAACAGCAACGATTCCATCTTTACTTCCTCCTTCGGGTTTTGTAGTCCATGCCGAGGTATGTAATAAATATAGTCTATCCTAATAGTTATTCTTAGCTTTGTTAGAACAACGGATTGCAATATTATGATTGATAAAGAAAAAAGAAAATACAAATTGTGGTTTCTGACGGTAGCTTTTCACATAACAAATTGTCATGGAACTTCCTTTTGGATACAAATTGAACATGGTTTACTTTTGGACAACCTTTTGGATCTTGCGCATGCACCTTTTTACTCATACTTCAACATTTGCTAAGGGATGGAGTGTTCCCAGGTTTGTTTGGTTTATACCTTTTAAAAGTGAGATGATTCAATATGTGAAAGTGAATTGATTTAAGTTCTTCAAAATAGTCAATTTGTCAGATTAACTCTTAGAAGTCATTTTGTTTTGACAAGTTTTTGGTAAATGTACTGGAATCCTACGTTTTTTCAGATTTCATGTATCATAACTTGGGGACTGTTTGAATTAACTTATTTGAGTTTATCGTCAGACATAAGTACTTCTGGAATGGGTTGGGAGAGCTTATGGAAACAACTTATGAATGACATGTCTATAAGTTGTTTTCACCCAAACAATTTTTATTTGGCTTCTGGTGTATGTTTCATAATTTTGTAGAATCCATATTGTGTGTGGAGCTGGCGAGGTAAATTCAGAAGAAATCATAGGATAATAAAGCCTGGTGTAAATCGAGTGGATGGAAAATGTCCTTTGACTCCATTGGAGGTATGCACTTACAAATTTTTTTTCCATCCTTTCTTGGGTTTCTTGTCGCTTTCGTATTTGCAAATAGGATCTGATTTGAATTTAATATTTTGCTTTTCTTTTAAATGAAGCTTATGTTACCTGCAGCTGGGATAGTAGACATAACTTCAGTAGGATAAAAAACTATTTGAACTGGAATTTGTTTCACTATTTTTAATTCCTTGCTAATTTAGCTTCCTAATGATATAATTTGAAATCTTATATGATGTATATCAATCATAAATTCCAATGATAGGGCTGCTGGCATATCTTCATTAAAATTTGAGCTTGAGAAATATTCAAATGCTAAATCAAACTAGAAAATCGGAAGGGTAATACAACCTTTTGAAGAATAACATAAGTCTACGTTGCAGCAGGTAGGAATGATTCTTAGAGGAATGGTTCAACAGCTCATTTTATTTTATGCTGCAGGTAGGAATGATTCTTAGAGGCATGGGTTCCAATAATACAACCTTAGTATACGTTGCAGCAGGAAAAATTTATAAAGAACAAAAGTACATGGCACCACTTAAACAGATATTTCCAAGATTACAAACAAAAAATACACTGGAAACTCCAGAAGAGCTTGCCCAATTTATGGTATTTGAGAAGTTATTTGTGCTTATTTAAAACAAGAACAATCCATATTATTCTGTAAGAGAATTCCAGGAGAACAAAATTTGTAACACGTGTTTATGATGCAGGGCCACTCATCTAGGTTGGCTGCTCTTGATTATACTGTTTGCCTTCATAGTGAAGTATTGGTTACAACTCAGGGTGGCAATTTTCCTCACTTCTTGATGGGTCACAAGAGATATATGTATGGTGGGCATGCAAAGACAAGTAAACCCGATAAGAGAAGGTTGGCTCTCTATTATTCGATAACCCTAATGTAAGGTACAGTTTTGGCTATCTTTACTGGTTAGCATTTATTTTTTAAGTTGTGCACCATACATTAAAATATTTGAGTAGATGACCAAGGATGTGTGTGCCTGTGTGATATTTATTACTACTGATTTTGGAGATGGGAAGTATTTAAGCAACACATGAAAGACATGCTTCACAATAGTGATTTAAAGGGAACCGAGGTAAAAAAGGCTGGTGGTTCCCTATATACTTTTCCATGCCAAATTGCATGTGTAAACAGGTAGAACCCAGAAATGAAATTGCTAACATCGAAAAAAATTGAAATTATAAATGTAAAAAATTGTTTTTAGGAAATCAAATTGTTCAATAGATGTCATTTATATCTATATCATTAAGTTTGAATTCAAAAAAGAAAAGTTGTTTCATTCAAACTTGAAGAAAAGCCATAGACTAGAGTTTCACTTTCTTCTTTTTTCTTATTTCTCTGATTTATTAGTAATAATTAGCGATGAAGTTATAATTCTTTGTTCATGAGATCGTTGTAAGCCAAGACAGGCTTGCACCTGACTATGAAGATTTTAGCAATGACTTTGTATTTATTTGAGAATATATCATATGTTCCATTGACAGCTGAATGAATTGTCTTGGTTGAGGATTGGGTAGCTGATGATAGCAGGGGATATATTTAGGTGGTATGCAGGTGAGGTATTTTTTGCTCAGATGGTTCATTGTATCTGGCCGGATTTGAACAAATAGCTCAATGAGCTATTTTTTGCTCAGATGATTCATTGTTTGGCTAGCTTGTGTTTGTCTCACACATTTGTCATCCCTCAAATCCTCAATTCATATACTTTCTTAGTCCCAAAATATAAGGAAAAATTGGTCATTAACTTTATTTGACTAATTTTTTGGTACCGAGCAAGAAGTGAAAGCAAAAAGTGTAGCAGTTGTAGTGAAAGTGAAGATGAGAATGAATTGGAAGAAGGTGAGATAGTAGCTTCTGATGTGAGTGTTAATGATGACAGTGAAGATGATTCAGTGGATATTACTAGCTGGGCCATTCATGATGATGAATCTCGAGATTCTCGATGAAGATCTGATAGGTCAAGAAATCACCTTGAGGTATTGCTTTTTTTTTTATTGATTTTAAATTAAAATGTTTGTATTTGACAATACCATGTTGGAAATTTGCATGATTGATTTCTTCTGAATTGTAATGCAGATGACATGAAAACATTTGTGATTTGAGTTGAGTGGATTAATCTGAGGTTTTGTATTTTTTCCCCATTTTTGAGACATGAACTGATTGATTTAAATGCTAATGATGTTTTGCATATATTTAGTTAATAAAAACATGCGCTTGGTGGGGTTCCAATCCCGCTATGATAGACTCAAGGAGGTGAAGCATCAATTGGGATTTTGGACCATCAACATGATTTCGGATTGCAAGAGTGATTAAGTGGTTGGATGAAGATTATGGTGTTTTGCTGTTGGTGAAGAATAATGGACTACTGTCCTCTGTGTTTGAGTTGGTCTTGGTTAACTATCACCAAGTGTTATGTTTGTTAAGTTAATTGTGTCAATGTGTGTATCTCTATTTGATGTATTAGTTGTATTAGATCCAATGTGATCTTGGCCATGTATTAAGATGTTAGTACTTTGTTCTTTTTGTAAGGAGAATGTTTATTTCTACTCTCATAGGTGAAATTGAAACTCTACTCCAAAACTAATAATTAGTGTCCTCTCCAAACGATGTTGTGTGCTAATCTAATATTTAGTGTTTCTAAAATATTCATTAATTGGTGATGGTACTGATAATTGTAAAAAAAGTACCGTAAATGTTGTTTATCCTGAAGTATTTCAAAGAATTTAAGTATTTAAAAGGTTTTATGTTTAATTTTTGGGTATTTATTACTTTTTATATTTACCTTTTGATTATCAATAGTTTATCTTTACTCCTGCATGTTGTTTATATTTCCTATTGTTTATTTTTCGTTTATTTTAATTTCAACTTTTCGTTTACAATAATTAAAGAATGGATCTCAATTTGAGATAATTAATTAAATAGAATGTTCTACAACATGTGTCAAAAATCGCACTATATATGTATTACAGATAACAAATTTTTATTGTTTCTCTGTTGATTATTTGTTCCAATTTTTCTTGATGCCTCTGTTGAATATGCCTGCATGTATCATTGGTTTGGTGAAACAAATAATGAAATCATTATCTAAAAACGTAACCGTGCGGAAGCACGGGTTCAAAAACTAGTTTATAACAAATTAGATCTAAATTTGGCAAAGCATAACTCGACTTAGTTTATTCTCATCCTTAATTATCACGAGAGTAAGACAATTATTATATTAGACTTTGAATAATCACACAAATAAAATTAAAAAATTGATCCCAAAATTTTATGAGTCGTCGTTGTTGAACATCAACTTTTTCTTTTAATAAAAGGATTTTTTTTTGTCAAGTAACTTAATTGTTAGAAATTTTACCCTTAAAATGAATAAATTGAATGATCGAAGTTCAAATTCCAATCTTTATATATATATAATGCAATGTCCCAAGTGAGCATATTAATAAAAAGAGGCAAGTAAGTACTATTTTAATAAGGATGAGAATGAACCTTTGACCGTATATATTTATATTCCCGGGGTTAAGTATCTCCAAACCATGTCAACCACGTTTGTACATTTTAATAAGTAAGCATAAACAAATATAGAATGAATAACAATGTCAACTACATAGTGTTGCTTGCTGCGACGTCCTTCTGTTCAGGGGTGGACAGCGGTCGGTTATGAGTGAGTTCAGGTCCAAAATACCAAATCCGATTCAATTTGTGGGTGAGAAACCAAGACCCAATTTCACCCAATTAAGCTAACGGTTTGATCGGATTTCGGTTATACAGTTTAATCGGATAAAGCGGTTGGGTTCGTTCGGTTTGAGCCAATAATGAGCCAACATAGATTTTTTATATCCAATAAATTTTTTCAATTTTTTTAATAATAAAAAAATCTCGGCATAAAACTTTAAGTAATGAAATAAACAAATTAGGGATATTTACTTGTCAGAACATACAAGGCTAAGTTGCTTAAAAAAGCCTTAATACATATATCGTTCATGATTCATACATGTAATTAAGTTGGCTTATAATCTAAATACATCATTTGATCACCCATGTAAGATCATACATATATATTACATTTCTATGTCTTAATATGAAAGTAGAAAGGTGTTGTGTTGTGCTTCAAGTTTTTAAAGTATATATATGATAGTATGGTTATCTCTTATGCGGGAAAAATATACATGTGGTAGAAAAATAAATAAATAAATAAATAATAATAATAATGGAAATTAATATGGATGGGCTCGGTCGGTTTCGGATTTCGTTGGATGTAAAAAATGAATCCGAGCCCGTCCATTCCTATCCATTAAAACCCGATCTTTTTCACCCGGTTAACCCATAACCCGACCCACTACCATCCAACAATCAAATTCTTTTTCGGTTTCGTCGAATTCGGATCGGTTCGGTAATTTCTGTCCACCCCTACTTCTGTTAAATTGTCAGTTGTCACACATGACAAATCACAGTTCTATTTTAGTTATAAGCTCCTCTTCTATCTGAAATTTTTTCATACGAAAAAAAATTGTCTTTCTTTTTATCTTTCTCTTCAATTATTTCTTCTTTCTTTAACTATATATATAAGACTTTTCAACAAAAAAGATTGTCTTTAAATGTAATACTATT
The DNA here is from genome assembly GCA_030408175.1 of Trifolium repens. Classification (NCBI taxonomy): domain Eukaryota; kingdom Viridiplantae; phylum Streptophyta; class Magnoliopsida; order Fabales; family Fabaceae; genus Trifolium; species Trifolium repens. The sequence continues at coordinate 8,775,204 of CP125841.1, forward strand.
TATTCCTCTTTTTCTAATATATCACTTATTAATATTTATCCATTATATTTGTTTTTTGCCAAAAAAAAATTATATACTCGCATTGAAATATAAAAATTTATGTTGAATATTAAGCCTTTGATTTTCAGGGATAAAGATTTCAATAATCCAGAGTTTGATTGTGAAGTAAATAAAGTTTATCAAAAAAATATTTCACTTGAAATTTGCATTCTCCCAAATGAGTTAACCCAATATTGAATACATTCAAGTGTACTATTTTGGTGATAAATAAATTAAGTTGGAGAAAACACCACCGGTCGTTGCTGTAACTTCAGCAAACAATGTTGCTTTAAAATATAATTGTCTGGTACCGCTTTTATTCTTTTGTTACTACCAACATGATAATTTGAAACAATATATATTAAGACCCCGTTTGGATTTAGCTTATTTTTTAGCTTATAAAAATAACGTATGCAAATAAATAAATTTTAGTGTTAATTCTTAAATTTTCATTGACAAAAATTACCTTTTTATAAGTTATTTTCTCATAAATTATCTTAAAAAACTTATAATAATATGATGACAAATTATGAAATTAAGTTCTATTTCTATATGCAGGCCCGGTTTTGAGGGGATGCAAACAGTGCTGCAGATCAGGGCCTCAAAATATTAAGGGCCTCACTTTTGTTTTTCAAGCCCAATATACTAAATATTGAATAGGTATAAGTTCTGCGATAATTTATCACAAGTAATCGTTTGGTGTAGTGGTCTGCGTTCCTGTCATAGACTTTTCTGGCCAAGAGGACTCGAGTTCGAGTCACACTTGTGACAGTTTTTTGATTTTATTTTAAAAAAGCATTAAAATTAAAGAAATGATGTGGAAAGGAATTGATCTCTCACTATAAATCCAAATAAAGTTGGTCTTAATAAATGACCATTTAAACAACTATTTAATTATATTAAATTATTTCCTTTTATAAAATAATGGGTTTTTTTATAAGTTAAATCACTCTACAAATTATAAATAACTTTACTACTTTATTTTTTTATTTAAAAAAAACTGCATTTTGTTATAAGTTTTTAATAATATTATTTTGAAAGTATACTTTGTTATTTTTATTAGAATTTGACTATTTTTTATATTATAATGTTATTTATATTTTAAATAACAATTACTCTTTTTCAAAAATTGCATTTTTCTTTTGTACAAAAAATTGCATTTTTTTTACTAAAGGTGTATTTTTAATGATATTAGCTTAAAGGTGTATTTTGTTATAATAGATTTGAAAGTGATTATTTTATTACATTATTGATGTTGTTTACATTTTAAATAAAAGATTATTCTTTTTTAAAAATTATAGGTTCATTTTTAATGATATATCGATTAATGTTTTATTTATCGATTCAATTTCAACACTGTAAAATGACATTTTCTTTATGTTAGTTAAACGAATAAATGTTTTTCTTTAAAAATAAAAAAAATTATCAGGGGTCCATTTTTATTATTTGTTCCGGGCCTCCAAAATCTCGGGACCGGCCCTGTCTATATGCCATTCAAAAAAAAAATCTACTACTATATAGTATTAGAGTTGCAAACAGAGTTAATCATAAAACAAAAAAAGCCATAAATTGTCTGTTTTCAAGATGGATCTTCAAATCCTATACTTCACATCCATTTTCTCCCTTATCACTTTTGTGTTAATTGCACACAAAATAGTGACCAAGAAATCTAAGTCAACTCCAAATTTACCACCAGGTCCATTGAAGCTACCTAGCTATCATAGGAAACCAAGGCTGTCAGAACCGGACCGGTTATCGAACCGGTGAGCTTATCGGTTCAAGGTTCAATGGTCGGACCGAGGTCGGACCGGGGTCGGACCGTTTTTAATTAAATATATAATTTTTATATTTGAAATAATATATAATAATAATAATAATAATAATAATAATAATAATAATAATAATAAACTAAAAGTTAGACAATATATATAATTTTACACTATCAAAATTGAAGTCCATATAAAAGCTTATAATTGTATAATTTAAATTAAAAAAAATAGTTGTTGAGAAAGTTGGTTGCTTTTTTCTTTATATTTATTTTAAATTTTTTGGTAATTTACAACAAATATAAATTTAAGTATGTTTTATAAAATAAAATAAATATGTCTTTTTTAATCTCATTACAAATTATTAATAAAAAATAAAGTTAAATGTGTTTTGTAAATAAAAATAGAGTGTCTTTGTATATGAACTACTCTATGAAGTCCCACATTGGAGAAATCTCATACTTGAAGTCTTCCACTTGGTTATAAATAAGTCTTTGTTAAGATGTTTCTTAGTGCATTTGAAGTCTCCCACTTGATTGATCATCATTTAATGTGACTTTTAGTGGTATGAGATTGACCCCACTTAATTTGTGGATTTTTTTAATTTTTTCAATTTAAAAAATTAAGTAATTTTTTAAAACCGGTTTAGGTTTTGAACCGCCGGTTTTTTCCGGTTTGTTCTGGTTTTTTGCCGGTCCGGTCCGGTTTTCACAACCTTAGGAAACATACACAAGCTGTTGCATCTAAAGCTTCCACATCATAAACTAAGAGACTTATCAACAAAATATGGACCTTTAATGCATCTAAAGCTTGGTGAAGTTTCATTAATTGTAGTTTCATCATCAGAATATACAAAAGAAGTGATGAAAACACATGATCTTATCTTTGCATCAAGGCCTCCAATTCTAGCTTCAAAGATATTGAGTTATGATTCTCTTGGTATGTCTTTTACACCATATGGTGATTATTGGAGAAAACTTAGAAAAATTTGTACTTTAGAGCTATTAAGTTCAAAATGTTAGAAGTAATTTATATTTTGAGGGTATTTTAGTATTTTGTTGTGTTGTCTTTATGACCTAGTTTTTTGTGTATAAATAGACTAGTAGTTGATGTCATTAATAACCATCTTTATTCTCCTTTTGTAGCCGTCATTGCAGAGCATTTAATAATATTCTATTTTCTATTCATTTATCACCTTTGTGCACCAACAATTGGTATCTAGAGCTCCGGTTCAAATCCACGGGAAACACGAGTGAAACGTGAGGCGTTGTGTGATTGATTTCGTTTCTTGAATTCGAGTTGAATCTTGAACGAAGTTGTAACAGAATCACATTTTCTGATTCTGCGGGATTGGGAAACACGAGTGTTTAGTGAGATTTGAGTGAACGTACAAAGGTTGAAGATGAACGGAACCAGTGGTATGAGTATCAAGCTTCCAGTGTTTGATGGCAAAAACTGGAATCGTTGGATGAAACAAATGCTTGTTCTGTTCGGTGCTCAAGATGTGCTTGAACTTGTCATTGAAGGCTACGTTCCAGTAGCAGCAGATGCAACAGATGCACAAAAGCTCGCACAGAAGGATACGAAGAAGAAAGATCAGAGGGCGCTGTTCTACATCCATCAGTGTGTGGATGAAAACGTGTTTGAGAAAATTGCTGATTCAGCAACGGCGAAGGCTGCGTGGGACACACTGGTCAGATGCTATGGTAGTGATGCATCAGTGAAGAAGGTGAAGCTTCAGTCCTTACGAAAGCAGTATGAGAATCTCAACATGAAGAACAACGAGAAGGTCCCTGAGTATATCTCCAGAGTGATTGTTATCACCAATGAGATGAAAGCTTGTGGAGAAACACTTTCAGAACAAGTAATCATTGAGAATGTATTGAGATCCCTTACCCCTCAGTTTGATTACATTGTGGTAGCTATAGAACATTCCAAGGATCTGAGTTCCATGAGAATTGAAGAGCTACAAAGCAGTCTAGAAGCACAAGAGTTGCGTCTGACTGAGAGAAATTCTGAAAGAGAAGTAGAGCAGCAGGCTCTGAAAGCAGCCTCTGGAAGGAAGCATCAGAAGCAGTCTTGGTCAGAAGCCAAGAGAAGATCTGATGGAGTTCAGAAGCCAGAAACTTCAACCTCTGATAAGCAAAAGTATCAGAAGGGAAAGAAGAGATTTGACAAGAAGAAAATCCAGTGTTACTGTTGTCAGAAGTTTGGCCATTTTGCTGCTGATTGCCGGTAAAACAAGGAAAGAAAGTCAGAAGAAGCAAATATAGCCAGAAGTTCTGATGACTCTGATGGTGAATCTGTGTTACTAATGGCTTATGAAACTGATGATATGAATTCATCAGAGTGGTGGTATATGGACACAGGGTGTTCAAACCATCTTACTGGAAACAAGAAGTGGTTGGTTGACTTTGACTATGGGAAGAGTACAAAGATCAGATGTGCTGATGATAAATACCTTAATGCTGAAGGTATGGGAAATGTCAGAGTTATTCTGAACAATGGAAAAGCAGCATTGATTCAGAATGTGTGGTATGTACCTGGCATGAAAAGCAATCTGATGAGTGTGGGACAACTGATTGAGAAAGGTTTTTCAGTTACCATGAAGGACAATCTTCTGAAGCGGTATGATCGTAATCAGAAGCTGATTATGGAGTCAGAACAGGGAAGGAACAGGACATTCAAGGTGAATGTCAGAACTGCAGACTCTGAATGCCTTAGTGCAACAAGTGCTGAGAAGGATAGTGAGCTGTGGCACAGAAGATTTGGTCATCTGAATTTCAGAAGCCTGGAGCATCTGAAATCAAAGAATCTGGTACATGGAATTCCTACAATCAAGAAACCTGAGAAGTCATGCAAGGTGTGCATAGAAGGGAAGCAACCAAGACTGTCATTTACATCAGAAGTAGCTCCAAGAGCAAAACATGCCTTGGGAGTAGTACATTCTGATGTGTGTGGTCCATTTCCAGTAGCATCAATTGGAGGGAATAAATACTTTGTGTCATTTGTAGATGAATTCACTAGAATGACATGGGTATCCCTGATAAAGTTCAAACATGAGGTGTTTGTTGAATTCAAGAAATTCAGAGTGAAGGTTCAAAATCAGAGTGGCCAGACTCTGAAGATTCTTAGAACAGATGGTGGTGGTGAGTATAACTCCAATGAGTTCAAAACCTTCTGTGAGGAGAATGGAATTGAGCATGAGGTTACTGCTCCTTATACTCCTCAACACAATGGTCTTGCTGAAAGAAGAAATCGCACTTTGCTTGATATGGTGAGAAGCATGCTGAAAGAGAAGAAGCTTCCTCATAATTTATGGGGTGAAGCTGTTGCAACTGCATGTTATGTGCTCAACAGATGTCCAACGAAGAAGCTGAAGGAAATAGTTCATATTCAGAAGTGGACTGGAGATAAGCAAAGTGTTAGTCATCTGAAGGTATTTGGTTCTGTTTGTTACAAACATGTCCCAGAAGCCAGAAGACAGAAACTTGATGATAGAAGCAAAGTAATGTTATTGGTGGGGTACCACAGTACAGGTGCGTACAAACTCTATTGTCCAGAGACTAATAGAATTGAATTCAGCAGAGATGTCATTGTGAAGGAATTAGAAACTTGGGATTGGAGCTAAACTCAATCCAATTCTGATGTGAGAATTCTTGAAGGAGATTCTGAAGGAGATTCACATTCTGAAGGAGATTCAGACTCTGAAGGAGATTCTGAAGGTGGTCCTGAAGGTGACTCTGAAGGTCAAGGCCCTGAAGGAGCTTCTGAACACACTTCAGAATCACAAGCCTCTGAAGGTGAAACTTCTGAAGAAAGAACTTCTGAAGATAGCACTTCTGGAATCCCAACTTCTGAAGGAAATTTTGTGGAACAAGATCAGAGACCACAGAGAATCAGAAGCATCCCAAGAAGATTTGCAGAGTTTGATATGCTGCAAGACACTGAAGTAGACTCTGAGGGAGAAGTTATTCAGTGTGCAATGTTAGTAGACTCTGAACCCGTGAGTACAGAAGAGGCTCTTAAGCAGCAAGTCTGGTTGCAGGCCATGAAAGAAGAACTTGATGCTATAAAGAGAAACAAGACTTGGAAGCTGTCAGAACTTCCAAAAGGCAAGAAAGCCATCAGTGTCAGATGGGTTTTCAAGCAGAAGCTAAAGCCAGATGGATCAATTGGCAAACACAAAGCGAGATTAGTAGCAAGAGGATTTCTGGAAAAACCTGGGCTAGATTATTCTGAAGTGTTTGCACCTGTAGCAAGATATGAAACAATTAGACTGGTAATCGCAATAGCTGCTAACAGGAATTGGCCTCTGATGCATTTAGATGTGAAATCTGCATTTCTGAATGGTCCATTACAAGAATAGGTATATGTGTCACAACCTCCTGATTTTGAGAAAAAGAATCAGGAAGGGATGGTGTATAGATTACATAAAGCCTTGTATGGATTGAAACAAGCACCCCGAGCCTGGAATATGAAGATTGATACTTTTTTCAAAAAGCATGGGTTTCAGAAATGTGAGTTGGAATATGGTGTTTATGTTCAGCACACTTCAGAAGGCAATATGATTCTGGTATGTTTGTATGTTGATGACATATTGCTGACAGGAAGTTCTGAACAAGAGATAGCTAAGTTCAAGAAGGTTCTGATAAATGAGTTTGAGATGACAGATCTTGGAAAAATGAGTTACTTTCTAGGGATGGAATTTCTGTATTCTGAGAAAGGAATCATTTTACATCAAATGAAGTATGAACTTGAGCTTCTGAAGAGATTTAAGCTGGAGAATTGCAAAGTTGCTATCACACCTTCTGATACGAATCAGAAGCTGGACTCTGATTCTGATGGAGAGGATGTGGATGCTACAACCTTCAAACAGTTGGTTGGTTCTCTGAGGTATTTGTGTAATACCAGACCTGATATTTGCTATGCAGTTGGAATGGTTAGCAGATTTATGAGTAAACCAAAATGGTCCCATTACCAAGCTGCTGTCAGGATTCTGAGGTATATCAAGGGGACTCTGAAGCATGGAGTGCTATTCCCCTCTGAAAGAAAGACTGAATCAGAACTTCTGAGTTATTCAGATTCTGATTGGTGTGGAGACAGAGTTGATAGAAGAAGTACCTCTGGGTACTTGTTTAAATTTCTGGGAGGTCATATTTCTTGGTGTTCCAAGAAGCAACCTGTTGTTGCTCTATCAACCTGTGAAGCTGAATATATTGCAGACGCTCTGACTGCATGCCAAGCTGTGTGGATTCTGAACTTACTACAGGATCTGAAGATTGAGGTAAACAAGCCTCTGAAGCTGATGATTGATAACAAGTCTGCAATCAATCTTGCCAAGAACCCAGTGATGCATGGGAGAAGCAAGCATATTGAGACCAAGTATCATTTTCTAAGGAATCAGGTTCAGAATGGAGTGCTTGAAGTTGTGCACTGTAGCACCCAGAAGCAGCTGGCAGATGTGTTGACAAAGGCTATCAAGACTGATCAATTTTTTCGTTTGAGGGATGGAATTGGTGATGTTTGTTTTGTGTAAATATAAATTAAGGGATGGTGTTAGAAGTAATTTATATTTTGAGGGTATTTTAGTATTTTGTTGTGTTGTCTTTATGACCTAGTTTTTTGTGTATAAATAGACTAGTAGTTGATCTCATTAATAATCATCTTTATTCTCCTTTTGTAGCCGTCATTGCAGAGCATTTAATAATATTCTCTTTTCTATTCATTTATCACCTTTGTGCACCAACACAAAACGTGTCCAATCTTTTCAACCAGTTAGAATTGAAGAACTTACAAATCTAATAAAATTTATTGCATCAAAAGAAGGACCACCAATGAATCTGACCAAACAAATGTTATCAACAATATCTACAATCACAGCAAGAGTAGATTTGTTCCACCGTGTCACCCTGCGGTTGGTTGTCAACTGTTGCACAGATTTGGTTGGCGTTGATTTCTTGAAAAAATTTGTTTTGATGGATATCTGACTCGAATTTATTTTATTTTAAAGCATATTTGTTTTAAAATAATATAGGCATATATTTTTCTATAAATATAGGTTGATTTACTCATAAAAAAAGAAGTCCGAAAGGAAATAGGATTAGGATTTGTTACCCCACAAAGTCTAGGGTTTTAGAGAGAAACAAAAGGGAATTTCTCTTGATATAATTCTAAAGGTTGAGCGAATTATCCTTGATTCAACTTCGGTAGACAAGATCAAACTGAGTCTCTTGACGACGAGAAGTGATTCGGGACTTGGGCGAATTTCTCTTGGTATAATTCTTGTAACTCAATTGGGATCACTTTGTGCTAGTTGCTTATTTGATTCTAGTAGAACAGAGAGCTGCTCTCTCCAGGGTAGGTTGTTTTTACTGAACTGAGTAAATAAATTTTTGGTGTGTTCCGCTTTATTATCATCATTATCTATTTATCTCTATCCGCTTTACTATTGGTTGTTTGGTTACATTTATTCCACATATCAAGTTTCATTTGTGTTATTTTTAGACGAATTCACAACTGGAATAATGCGTAATTTATAAAATTATCATCTTGTTTTTGCATGATACACATTAAAATCACTAATTTTTTTTTGCATTTGTATTAAACTAATAAATCTATTAAATCTTTTACAATTTATTCATATATCAGATGAAATACATATAATAAAAGTATGAAAACTAACAAATTATTACATGATAACAAGGATTCTAACCTTGTGGCAATAACGGTCTTTAACCTAGGTACATCCACTGATTTTCCATGGGGTCTTATCCGTCAAAATAGGAGTTGTTCAAATCAAGTTTACATATAAATAAATATAATTTTATCTTTCATGTTTATTTATTTATATGTTCAAGGTAACTCCAAATAACCAACAATTTAGGAGGTTTGAATTCTTGTTTGAGTCTTTTACTCGATGATCGCTTGTGGGACCGTTGATCGGTTTAGTTATGCTAACATAAACATTGCCTTTAAACCGATCAACGGCCCCACAAGCAATCATCGTGTAGAAGAAGCAAACAAGAAATCCAACCCCCTAGATTGTTGGTTATTTGGAGTCAACTTGAACATAAAAATAAATAAATAAATAAATAAGAAAGATAAAATAAACATTTGGAGGCAATGTTTATGTTTATGCATGCCTTAGGCCAAATTTCTTCAACCAATACTCTTGAGGTTCCGATATGATTCTCCTTGCCTTGGACTTCAGAAGCACCGGCTAATTGGGTATGTTCATGAGTCTGGGAAAATCCAAGATGCCAAAAAGTAACGATGACATAGCTGATGTTTCATCTAGTGGCTTTTGGTATCTTGGATTGTCCCAGGCTCATGAACATACCCAATTAGTTATGCTGAAATGATAAAAATTCCGTTGACGGATCTATCAAAATATACTCCTTCCATCCTTAATTATAAGCAAAAGTTTACTTTTCAGATTAATTAAAAAATCATTGTATCTGGTCTATATTATAGTCTAGATACATATGTTATTCAATGAATCTGAAAAGTTGTTCTTGCGTATAATTAAGGATAGAACATTGAGTTGTTGTTGGATTCATTGATTCAAGCAACGAGATTAAAAAAAAAAAAAAAAATAGAGAGCAGCTTTTGGCTACATGGAATTCAAAGGAATGTGAAGAGTATTTGTTTAAAATGGGAATGGAATGGTTGCGGCTAATGAAATAGTGTATATATAGGAGTGGAGTGTCGAGTATTGCAATTGTCATGATAAAGAATGAGTCAGCCACACATAAGCATCTAAATCTAGGTCAATTCAGCATTTAATATTTTGGGTTTATTCAATAAATTTTTACTATTTCTGATTATTAAAAGTTTGCTTATAGATATTCATTGAATTTCTAATGTATCTAACCTATAATATAGACTAAATACATTAGAAAATTAATTAATCTAAACAATAAATATTCATTTATATTAAAAATTGAAAAGAGTATTCATTTGTGACAATTATGAATGAGTCAGCCACACATAAGCATCTAGATCTGGGTCAAATTCACATTTTTTGCTATGATTTCTATCTGATGCATTTCTATTTAATTGTTTAATTAGTGTTTAATAAATTTCTAGTTATAAGCATATTTAATTTTTTCGGATATGCATTTAACTTTTTATTTTATTTGAATCCTCAATATATATTTCTATTTTAAATTTTTTTAACTTCACATAAATATATTAATCTACATATTTTTTTAAAACTATGAATCTATCGTCTAAATTATGGGTCTTCATGGTTCATGAACTGCACTGAATCATATTAATTGTTCAGTTCAGTTCATAAAAATCACTTAAGTAAAAAACAGTTTATTTCTCAAATCAGTTTCGAACCAGTTTAGAATCGGTTTAGATTTCTGAATCGGTTTAGTTTCAGATACCTAGTTTCAAACCAATTTTTTAATAGAACTTGTTATTTTTGAAAAGTTCCGATGTTTTTTCCAAAAATAAAAATTCAAAAAAAAAGTTTCCGATTTTTCGAGGAAAAAAGTTGATTTCTTCAAATAAACACAATTTTGGTGTTTTTTTTCGGAAAAATAGGTTCAGATATATTTTTTCAGAATAAAAAATCTTGGAATCCTTTTGAAAAAAAGTTCTCGATTTTTTTCGGAAATAAAATTTCAAATGTTTTTTTATGGAAAAATATTTCTGATCTTTATTTGGGAAAAACATCCTGGTTTTTTTGGGAAAAAAATCGAGTTCAATAAAAAAAATTGGATTTTTCTTTGGAAAAAAAGTTTCCGGTCTTTTTTCAGGAAAAAAATTCGAGTTCAATAAAAAAATTCAGATTTTTCTTTGAAAATAAAGTTCCCAATTTTTTTCGGGAAAAATTCGAGTTTAATACAAAAATTCCGGATTTTTCTTCGGAAAATAGTTCCTGATTTTTTTGGAGAAAAAATCGAGTTAAATAAAAAATTCCGGAGTTTTCTTCGGAAGAAAAGGTCCCAATATTTTTCGAGGAAAACATTTCCAATGTTTTAAATAAATAATTGTTATTTTTAATAAAAAATTACTATTTTTAGTTACTTTAACATGTACATATATTAGACAAACTTTTATTATTTATTTGTCTTGCCATTGCCAAGAAGAATAATGTAAGGATACCATAGCATCAGTGAATATGAAATGGTAGAATCAATTCCAAACAATATACCAGCAACCTAGAATCAATTCCTTCAAACATAGCAACTTCACATTAACATCATAGAAGTAGCTTAACACACACTTATTTTGTTTAATTTTACATAAGTAGCAACTTCACATTAACATCACAAAAGTAGCTTAACAAAAGAGTTTAGGAAAATTGCTTCAGCATTGAATTAACAAAAGAGTTTAGGAAAATTGCTTCAGCATTGAATTAACAAATTGTGAAGAATAGAGAAAGGAAGAATATCTGGTTAGATCGATTGGAAGCAATTAGGGTTCACTGTCGAGATTAAGTGTGGTTTGATTGGAAGAGAACAACGTTGATTTGGGATTTAGGGTTCATCGAGCGATTGGAAGAAATTTTCACGCGCATGGTGATGATGTTGTTTCGTGTGAATGACTGAGTGGTTTTTGTGAGTAGTTTTTGTGCGTGAATGAATTTTTGAAAGGAGATATTAAGTTATTAACCAATTTAAACCAAAACCAAAAATTCAATTTGGATGGATAACTGATCAAATGAAAATGGTTTGGTTAGTAACCAAATACTAAAATCCAGATATTTAAAAATGGATTTGGATCTGGTTATGGGTTTGGGCCTTATAATTGGTTATTTTGCACACCCCTACCTGTAAGTTCATAAATTTTTGGTTTTAATCTCTGTATTTTTTTTTGTTGCAAATTAGTCCGTACATGTGCAAATCATTTTGATTTTAGTCCCTAAAGCTAAAATCCGTAGGAAAATCTGCAGGAAAATTCGTTGCTTTCCTGCAGATTTTCCTGTGGATTTTAGTTTTAAGGAACTAAAATCAAAATAAGATTTGAACATACATGGACTAATTTGTAACAAAAAAAGTTACAAGGACTAAAACAAAAAAAAACGCGAACTTACAGGGACGAAAATGATATTTAAGCCTTGATTTTATTATTGTGCTCATGTGTGTCGGGTACTAGCTAGTATTAGTATACAAGCATGACAATATAACTGATACTCACGGATATCCGTCCGCCCAGTCCAATTTTGATGGTGATCATTTATACTAGATCAAGAACAATTATATAAGTGAGTTTGATATTACATTTTAATTTAAAATTTTAAGATATTGGGATTATAAATTCTCTCACTTATATACTAGTGTTCAACCTACTTTTTTAAACAATGTGAGACTTTCAACCTCATTTATGCTACACAACAATTTCTCTCTCAAGTGTGAATCATCCAATTCATTCCGCTTCCTCTCAAACAAAAGTTTTTTCATCTAATCTATATACTCCCTCTGTCCCAAAATAAATGACCTGTTTGACCACTGACATGTTTGCTAATGCACAACTTTAATCGTTAATATCTCTAATTATCTATTATTAAAAATTATAAAAACGGTATATTTTGAAAGTACTCGTCGAGACAAATCAAACAACATCTCATATGCTAATATTTGCATGTATATATTAGTAGAAAAATAAGATCAAAACAAGTCAAATGAATAGTACACTAAGTCAAAAAATGTCATTTAAAATAAGATGGAGGGAGTACCTTGTACCATTGTTTTTGTTGCAGTCAACGGAACATGCCGTGTACGTGAACACCTTTCTAAACATGTTTTGAAAATTATAAAATTATTTCACAAAAAATAGACTCAAAATTTAATTTCTAAATGTAAATTTACCTTATTTTTATCTTAAACTTTTGATTTTTCAAAAAATCATATTAAATTCATCACATGTTAAATATTTCTATAGTTTTAGTAAATGAAAATTGTAGTGTTAAACATACCTTGTAAAAAAATTCTAAGAAAATGACACTTTATTAACACAAGATGACCACTTTATTAGCTTTACCTTTAACCACTATTATATTTGTATTATTGAGGCTAAAGTGATGAGTGAGATCTTTTCCCAACATTATATTTTGCATTATGGTGTGTACCACATCAAAAGTCAGTTACGTGTACTTGGGGGCACATTTTGTAGGCGTTTAGTCTTTATTATGCTGTCCTCATGAAAGTAAGATGATTTGGGAAAAAAAGATTAGTGCTCTCAAAATATTAAGTTAAATAAATTTAATATAGTAAAGTTATTTTAAAGTTTAGATAGTCAATATACTTTTGAAATATATAAAATACAATTTCTAATTTTAAATTTTATTTTTTTGATTTCTTAATAAATATCCTATAAATACTAGTTAGCATGAAAAAAGATAGCATTTGTTGGACATCTTAATCTTAATAGAGAACATTTGGGGGTTTGTATTTGTTTTGCTCGTTTTAATAGTTAATGAAAGATAAGCTACTGTAAAAAGAAAATGAAAAAGAACTCTCATTAGGGAACTAATGAGTCTTATGTGAAAAGATAAGAACAAAAGACAAAATATAGATAGAAGGAAAAAAGTGAAAGAAAGATTAGAATTGTGATGTGTGATATGATTTAAAAAAGATTAGGGAAGAAGAAGAAAAACATTACCTTTTCTTTTTTTTTGGATAATAAGCAAAAGATTACTTTAGAATGAGCATGAAACACATGGTGTGTTTAGTTCTAGATATGACTTTTTTCCATTCTTTATTCTTTACTAACTTGTTCATATCAACGTGATTGACACGGTTGGGAGATGATTAGAGACGGTAGAATTCATATTTACTTTGTATCTATATAAAAAGATTAATTTTATTTATATTTTGATACGGAATAAGTACAACGTATAAGAAAAATTCACACAATAGATATGACACGTGTAATTTAAAAAAAGAAAAAAATGAGCGGACATAAATGTGAGTTCTTAGTATCCGAATAATATATACTAATTCAGAAAATACAAAAGTTATAACGTAACTACCACATTATTAATAAAAATATTATTTTGTCAATATTAATAAAAAAATTGTTTATATGATAATGGATATAAAAAAACAACTATTCACGGCATAAGTGTTCCAAAAGATAAAAAAAGTTACAAATATCACCATTACCATACTGCATGAAACGGCAAAAAATAAAAGCTAAAGAACCAAAACAATAAAATTATGAGCACCGTTATACATTACGATAAATCTTTTCCAAGAAAAGCAAGAATGGGTACGTGTCCCGCTTTAAATGAATGAAAATATATTTTCTCCTTCAATTACGGAAATCATGCGGTTAGTTTGGTATTAATATACGGCCTAGATTACTTTGCATGTTTCGTCTGTGTATGTTTCGTAATAACAAGCATTATTGTAATATTATTTTTTTGGTTTTCACCACCAGTTGAATCTGGTTCGGGGGTCAGTTCTGTGGTCCTCCCTACCAAGTTCAGCGTCAATCACCACTGAACCAACTAACGATTGGTATTATTGTAATATTATTACCCACCATTGTTTTATCCGGACTAATAAAAACAATAAATTAATAAACATAACAATTTTATAAAATTGTTTTTATTTTGGCTTAATTAGTCTGCAGGTCCCTTAAAGACTTTTTTGGTTTCATTTTGATCCCTTAATGAAAATAAGTTCCACTTTGGTCCCTTATTGATATCTCGGGCCGTCAATATGGTCCTTTTCGTCTATTTTTTCTCAGAAACCGTTAACTTTTGTACAGATGGCAAAATAGGTTGTTACATCGCATCTGTACCGAAGTTAACAGTTTTTGAAAAAAATGAACGGAAATGACCATATTAACTGATGGAGATATCAATAAGGATCAAAGTGAAACTTATTTTCTTAAAGGACCAAAGTGAAACCAAAAAAATCTTTAAGGGACCTACAGACTAATTAAACCTTTTATTTATTAATACTCATTCCTGTTACATTTATAAGTAGAAATTCTTTTTTTTTTTAAAATTAAATAATTAATTGATCTGATCATACTACATTATTATTTTTTAAATCTGATCATACTTACATATGATATTCAAACATTTGCATTTCAAAGTCTTTGATTATAACAATGAGATAAAGTAACCAATACTTCATTTGTTCCTTTTATATCTCCATTTTAAGGTTATTTACAAACGTCAAGAAAAAAAGACAACTTCAAAGAAAGCACGTTTTTAAATAAACGTCAAACTTGATTTTAAAAAATAATAAAAAAACAAACGTCAAGCAAAAAGAGATAATTACAAAGAAACTACTTATGTTAAAATAATATTATATTTTCTATTTATAAATACTTTTATTTAAAAAATAGGGGTAACAAACATGGATACTTACGTAGCCAGACCATACGAGCACATGTATCAGGGGGATAGGATTAAACACTTTTACAGAAGGACGCAGTATTAATTCACAGCCTGATCTAATGGCTGAGATCGATTTTGATGAAAAGACACAATTTTTTATCATAGCCGTCCGATCTCAAATGGATGGTTGAGATTAAAAACAGTGTGAAACAGCATGTAATTATTACTGCAGTAAATCCAGGTCCGTATTAGATTGTTACATATACACGGGGTATAGGTCCGAGTACAAGTAATTTTCCAAACTACATGTATGAAAGCATGTCATATAGTATCATATTCAGACCCTACTCATTATAATTTCTCGGGATAACTCAATCTTTTTAACATGTGGTCAAATTTGATCTTATATTGTGTATATGGAAAGATTATATATGAATATTTATATTTTCGGGGGACTTTTTTTAGTATAAAATCTTTGAATGAATCTCTTAATTAAGTATGTGATCAATAGTTCGTTAACATTCTGGTATATAGAAGATATTTTTTATTAGGAGTAGCCAATCTCTTAAATAGATCTACATAATTTGAAACGATTAATCACTTGCTATATATATTCGTGAAATATGCTATAGGTGCATGCACCCAAAAAATAAAACATAAAAACTTCTCTTTATATATAGTCACAAAAGCCTAAAACTAATTAACTTGAGTTTATTGAGAGTTCATGTCCAAAGTAATAACCATGGGGTTGGAGCTTCATATTCTTATATCAACTATCCTTGGTTTGCTCTTGTTCATAGTAATCAAAATTACCTGCAAATCAAAAGCTAAAAAAACAAACTCCAAATTGCCACCAGGTCCAAGAAAACTTCCTCTTATAGGGAACATCCACCAACTTGGAGCCTTACCTCATCAATCCCTGGCAAAATTAGCACAACAATATGGACCTCTCATGCACATGAAGCTTGGTGAACTTTCTTGCATAGTTGTTTCATCTCAAGAAATGGCTAAAGAGGTGATGAAAACACATGATCTCAACTTTGCAAATAGGCCTCCACTTCTTGCAGCTGAAATAATCACTTATGGATATAAAGGAATGACTTTTTCTCCATATGGATCCTATTGGAGGCAGATGAGGAAGATTTGTACTATGGAGCTTTTATCACAAAAGCGCGTCGAATCTTTTCGATTACAAAGGGAAGAAGAAATAGCAAATCTTGTCAAAGATATAACTTTGAGTGAAGGGTCACCTATAAATATTAGTGAGAAGCTTGATTCATTTGCTTATGGATTAACTTCAAGAACAGCTTTTGGTGCACAAATTGAAGGTAAAGAAAAGTATAGGAAACTTATGAAGGATGTATCAAAGATGGCTGGAGGGTTTTCTCTTGCAGATTTGTTTCCTTCAATTGGAATTCTTCAAGTTCTTACAGGATTAAGGCAAGGAATTGAGAAGCTTCATAGGGAAATGGATGACATACTAGAGAATGTTGTAAGAAATCATAAACAAAAGAATTTGGAAACTAGGGACAAGGAAGAAATAGGGGAGGATCTTGTTGATGTTCTTTTGAAGCTGCAAAAGGATAGTGATTTGGAACATCCCTTATTAGACAACGTTGTCAAAGCAACAATTTTGGTTAGTACTATTCCTCCGTCTTAAAATATAAGCAAAAACAAGTCAATAATAGTTAATGTAACATCTCTTATTAACATCAACTTTTGTTGACATGTTTTTGTTTATATTTTGGGACGAAGAGAGATTGTTATTATTAAAAGTCTATGAAATTTATTTTTATTTTGTGTTTTATCTCATATTGAACTTGAACTAGATTTTTTGAAGTGTTTGTTAATGAATTCCTTGGTTTGCATGGTACATGTAGAAACATTTTGATAATAGCCATAATTTAGTCAAATATTCGATTTTTGGCTTGCACTTAGTTATAAAAATTTTAGATTTCTACTCAATTATTTTAGTTGTCCTATATTACTTTCTTTTTATTGCAAATCACATCTCTAAATTGGCCCTTTCAAATCATTCAATGACATCACATCATCTATCATTAATCAATCCTTTTACATTTAAATTTTTTAAAATGATGTATGTGTGTCCAAATGACAAGTGTTGAGTTTGTACCCAAGTAAGAGTTTCTCGTAAAACAAAATCATATTGGGCCTTTTGGAAAATAAAAATCATAAGAAAAATTTATCTAAATATGAGCATGTTGGAATATATGGTTTCACAATTTTAAAAATTAACAACTACATTTCAAAACTTACCAAGTGTATAATCCAAATGGATTTTTCATTAATTTCTAGAATTAAAGGCTAGGACATGTTAAACCAACGTGTTATGAGAATTTCATGCAAATACACATCATTATAGCAAGAGTAACTAGAGTAGAATTAGTCTTCATTCAAAGTAAATTCCAATTGGTAATAAAAAAAAAAATTAAATTCCAACCCTTTCTATATTAGCAATCTCTATAGCTAACATCACTCCAACAATCTCAGCAGAAGCAGTAGACTTTAACACTAGGGTTGCCACTTTGGCATCCAAACACGTTAAATAATTTAATTAGTATAGAAAAGTGTTCAGATTGATGAGATGATACGAGTCTTTTTTAACTTAACTAAGGTCTTGAGTTCGATCACTGATTTACACCAACGTTAAAATACATAGAGTTTGACGTTTATTTAAGTCTCACAAAACTTGAGAAATTAATCTCTGCATTGCAGCAGAGAATATTTGGTTTATGAAAAAAAAAATGAATGTGTAAATAGTATTTAATGTGTTTAATATTTGATTGTCAATGTGTTATATCTATAATTGGCATAAAATACATTAATTTAAAGTGTCACATAAATTTCTTGTAATATGACATTGATGTGAAATTTAAATAAAAAACAATAAATTAATTAGATCTGACTAGACTTCAATGGCCGTAGTTAAGTGAACCGTGTTGAAATTTAGATTCGTTTTTTAATTACCAACTTGCATTTTTATAAGAAAATTAATTTTGTCACCTTATTGGTTGCTCGCACGCCCTACGAAATGACCAAAATACCTTTCCGTGACTTAAGTTACGGACGTAGGAAAAATGAAAAATTTAAAAAAATGTCGTATGTGACTTAAGTAGTGGACGTTAAGGGGTGTTTTAAGGGTGTCCGTGACTTAAGTCACGGACGGGGAGGTATTTCCAAAAATGAGGGCAGCAAAAGTAATTTTCTTTTATAAACCAGTTGAGAATGGTTAGGTTTTAGAACTGATTTTTAAAACAATCATCATGGAATCGGTTTAAAATGTTTGTTCTTATACGACTCCTGTTTTAAGATCGGTTTTCTTTTGCATTGATTATAATTATAAAGAACCATTTTTCTCTAGGCCTAGTTTCAGTGGCGGAGCCAGGAAAAAAAATAGGGTGGGCCGCTAAAAAAAATATAGTACATATATAATACTAAAAGAGAATGATGTAATTAAAAATAAATAATGCTAACTAAAAGGTAATAATTTTTTTAATTGATAAAAAAATTGTGTTTTACTCACACTTTTACAAGAATAATAATATAATTGATTTTTGTCAAAAAATAATAATAATGTAATTGATATAGGGTCTGTTTGGATTAGCTTATTTTTGAGCTTAAGCAAATAACTTATACAATTTTTATGTATTATTATAAATTTGTCAAGATAGTTTATGATAAAATAGCTTATAAAAATACAAATTTCACTAGTATAAACTTATAAAATAGCATAAAATCTAATTTATATTGCATAAGCTCAAAAATAAGTTATTCCAAATTGGACCCTTAGTTCAATTGAGAAGGAGGAGAGGGGATGGGAGGTGAGGGGAGGGATTTTTAAGGAGGGGAGGCGAGGTAAAACATAATTTATTATGTTGACAAAATTACCCTTATTTTTTTATTAAAATTCAAAATTATCCTTGTTGGAATATTAAAATTCTAGGTTTTATATTTTTTTACAACAAAAAAAAATTAGGTTTTCTACTCATTAGATTTTTTTTTGTTATATATCCATTAAAAAAAAAATTTGACGTAATATATCCATTATAATTTAATCCTTATTTTGAGTTTATAAGGTTAAGAGTAAAAAAGTAAATTACTTCTCCCCTTCCCTCCCCTCGTTAAAAAATTGAACCAAACATAAAAATTTAAAATATTCCCTCACCTCCCCTCCCCTCCCCTCCAAAAACTTCGAACCAAACGGACCCTTAGTGACTTGTAACATTAATTTTGTCTTGATAGGGGTGTGGGTTTGAAACCCATTAATTATACACAATGAAATAGTTCATTTTTTTAAAAAATAAAATAGAAAAATTAAAAGTCCACTAAACACAATGAAATTGATGTTTGTAAAGAAAAAAAAAGAAAAATTTAAAAACTACTACCACTTGGACTCGATCCCACACCATTTGAATGTATACACGCAGCACATCCATTATATTTATCATATAACTCAATTTTATACAAATAGGGGTACCCAAGTAATTTCAATTTTTTCGGGGTGGGCCGCGGCCCGGCCTGGCCACCCCTAGCTCCGCCTCTGGCTAGTTTTAAAAACTGATCAAGGCCAATCCCATGCTAGAGCATAAATAATTATTACAGAATAGTACAGTATGTGAATGTGATTTATATAAGTCAATGCAAAACTAGTTTAATAACAAACATTGTTTTTCTATAAACGGTCAATTAATATATAGTTGAAATGTCATATTTTATAGTAATGTTTTTTGCACCATTCTTTGGCTTAAAAAAACATAATTCTGAATTTTTAGAAAAGTAAATATTTAGTACTAAGTACTAACTATATATGTCATGTTTTCTTTTAGGATATCTTCAGTGCCGGCAGTGACACCACATTTACAATTCTAGAATGGGCAATGTCAGAATTGATTAAGAATCCACAAATAATGCAAAAAGCACAAGCTGAAGTAAGAGGTGTCTACAATGAAAAAGGGTATGTTGATGAATCAAATCTTCACAAGCTCACATACCTAAAATCAATTATAAAAGAAACAATGCGTTTACATACACCAGTTCCATTGTTACTTCCAAGACAATGCAGTGAAAAATGTAAAATTAATGGATATGAAATACCAGCTAAATGCAAAGTCATTGTTAATGCATGGTCAATAGCTAGAGATTCAAGATTTTGGATTGAAGGTGAGAAATTTGTTCCAGAAAGATTCATTGATAGCTCAATTGATTACAAAGGCGTGGATTTCGAGTTTATTCCATTTGGCGCCGGAAGAAGAATATGTCCTGGCATGGCATTTGGTATTGCTAACTTGGAAATTTCACTTGCAAATTTACTTTACCATTTTGATTGGAAGATGCTTAATGGTGATAAGGATGATGAACTCGACATGACTGAATCTTTTGGATTAACTGTTAGAAGAAAACATGATTTGTGGTTGGTTCCCACCACTTATTACAATTCATGTTAAGACTTAAGAACATAATTAATGTGAATGAAAAATAATACTAGTAGTATTAATGTTTTTTGAATGAGCTTCCAAATTAAGATTGAAGCCGCAATCTTTCACATTATGAATATAGCTTATTATGATAGACTATAAAAAAAAATGAGCATTGCTATTTGTTATCAGAGAATTTGAGCAAGAAATGCAAGAATGCTTACATGTAATGCTATTAGTGGTGGGTTAAAATGTAACTCTCTTTTTTGAGGAGATCTTGGGTGAGTTGGTATTAAAATTGCTCCCTTAATTTTGTCTTCTTGTATTTCTTCTATTTCACTTCTCGTAACAAAAGTCATTTTCCAAAAAAAATTTAAGTATCATTTTCTTCGCTGTAAGTTCGCGATATTTTGGTTTTAGTTTTTGTATTTTTTTCTTACGAATTTATTCCTGTATGTTCAAATCTTTTTTATTATAGTCCTTGAAGCTAAACTCCGTAGGAAAATTTACAGAAAAATCCGCAGGAAAATTCGCAAATTTCTTGCAGATTTTAGTTTTATGGACTAAATCCAAAAGATTTGAACATACAGGGATAAATTCGCAAGAAAATAAGATACAGTGACTAAAACCAAAGGGAGTGGTTATGATGCATAAACTTTTTCCTTATGCAGCGTGCATAAATAATGAAAATTACTTAATGCACTCCCCAGATTGCTTAGCGCACCCCCTAAAAATATGGGGGTGCACTAAGTAATCTGGGGGTGCGCTAAGCAATTTTGGGTATTTATGCACAGTGCATAAACATGACTTATGCACCATAACTTATGCCGTTGATATATATGATTCTATTGTAAAAAAAAACAAATAATTTAATTATTACATTAACCAAATCAGAATCAAGAATAATCGTTGCATATGTAGTATGCATGCATGTTGATTATTCGTACACATGTAGACTAAAAATCAAACTCTCGTGTAGTTAATACTCGTTTGTTCCTATTCATAATAAGTTATTTGGTCAATGTATTGACCAACCGTATATAAGAAAGTGATGATTTAGTAAAAAACAATTGTATTAACCAAGATTAATTATATTATTATATTATAATACTTTCACTTATAGCTTAATAATATTTTCTAATAAAATTTAAAATATTTTATTACATAGCTTAGTATAATAAATTGATTGTTTAATTCATATTTATACTTTTTGTACTATATTAATATTTTTTTTTGAAGAAGCTAAAGTTGTCCATCCAAATTAGCACCGGAGAGAATCGAACATGAGACCTTAAGAAAGAATACACTCCCAAATAGATTTTTATATTATTAATATTATAATCATTTATAAATAATAATAATAATAATAATATTAATAAAAATAATTTATTTGGTCAATACAAATTATATTATTAAAAGTGTGTTCTGTTGTAAATTTTGAGTATATTTCAAAAATTTAAATTATGATGTCTCTCATAACTTTTTTAGTGAGAAAAATAGAAATATAATTTTAATACAATATAAATTATTTTCTATTATGTTTACTTAATATTTTGATTTAAATTGATTTGGTCTATTTCTCATGGGATTCCATATATTGAAATCTGTCCTTTCACTACAACACTAGACGCCGACCCGTGCGTTGCACGGGTTCGACAAAATAGCATAGGTAAACCAATCATGGTCATGATCAATCAGGCACTACAAGAAAATAACCATATACCAACGGACAGTTTTAGTGACAGTTTTTTTGCCGTAGGTATAGACGTCATATACCTATGGGTATGCAATGCACGGCCGTGGGTATAGGTATGCTCATAGTTTCCCAATTAAATAGACGTGGTCTCAATGGAATTGAATTTCGTCCTCTTCTATTTCTCGCTTCTCCACAAAAATAAAACCCTTTTCCGCCACCACCACAGTGATACCAACAATGAAGAAGCCGCTCTCACTCTCAAAGGTCAGAAACCTCTTCTTCTCCTTCTTTTTCAATCTTTCTCGTTCATACCGGGTTATTTATTGTCTTGTTGTATAGGGGAATTGCTTACTGCTTATTGATGTTTCCTAGAGTTTCTCTTTTCCGCTTCCACTATCGGCATCGTATTTATAACTACTGTTATCCTCGATGCACCATGGCCAAATGAGTTTTGGAGAATAGGGAAAGAATTAGGGCTAAAAAATAATTTGGGTAGAAACCCAAAATCCCCAATTTTGAAAACCCTAACATTCTGTATTTTGTTCTAATCTTATATTAAATTCTTGTTTCTATTAAAGATTGCCTTCAGATTTGTTTATTTGAAGTTTTTATCTGAGAAATTTTGTTATTAAATTGAAAGAATAAGAAGAAAAGGAAGCTACTGATGACTACGATAGTGGTGGCGGCATCACCGATAAAGCTCTAGGAGCCAAAGAAGAGGAAGCACAACTGAACCTCCTCAGTTAAATTTCTTTTTTATACTTTTTTGTTTGAATTCTGAAAAAATGCTAAAAGTGATACATAAATTTTTCATGTTAACTTATTGTTTCTATCTTCAGATGAGACTATAGATTATAGATTGTTTTTAGTTGTTAATAGATAGAGGAACTTAGGAGATACATAAATTTCCTTGATTGTCTTATTCTGAACTACAAGCTTTGTCTGCATATTCATAGATATTTTCTTTGCTAAAGAAAACAAATATTCTGGTTTTTGTCTTTCAGAGAAGAAAGATTTCCTCTACAAAATACATAATTCATCAACTAGTGATATTGTTTGTTTGGAATGTTTTACAAATGGGTGGTGAGTTACGATGCTATTCAGATTTGACTCTTCATACTTTTGTGAATGTTAATATCCAAATAAAGTATAAGTGACTGAGTAGGCCTCCTTGCTTATTCATGTGTAAGAGTGTTCCAACAAATATAATATTTAACAAAGGCATGATGATTGGAAAACATGTTTCACGTAGGCATGATCATTGGAAAAATGCAACGAAGGATAAGAGTTGCTTTTCATGTATTGACTGTAATATGGTAGAAGTATTATCCTTTACAATATTTCAGTCCTATGCATGAGATAACTACGGTAATTGGTAAAAGCATTTGGATTGAATGGTGTTACACAACTAAAAAAGAGCAATTTAGTAACTATTTAGACTAGGTGACTGCCCTGCCTTGAGGTGAATATAGGTTTGACTGCCCTGCCTATGTATACCAATTCATTTATTTAATGTTCAACCCTTTGTTGCTTGCTTACTTGGTAATTATAGATCTATACAGGGTAGTGGATAAGGTTATAGAATCTCATTAGTTCAAGAACATGCTGATATATGAATAAAAGTTTAAATGCTAATACTTATGTTGTTTATTATATGCAGGTAGTGGATGCCTCTTGGTAAATGCTAATAAAAGTGTAAATGCTTGTATTCAAACTCTTTATAGAGGTAAGAAGACATGTGGTTTCTTGTTTTAATGAGGCAAAGGAAAGACAAGGACTAGATATGTGAGTTTCTTCTCTGGTATGTCATATGCTCATGCTTTCATACAAGTTTAAAATTTAAATAAGCAAATGCAATATTAGTATGCATGATTCTAGTAATTTCCTACCTAATAGGTTAATGACACTGATTTTGCAACTTAATGTACCTACTGATTTTGTAATCTTATTTTAGGATTCTAAATTACTTTTAACTTTCATACCTTAGGTAGGTGATGGTAATGCATTTCTTACTCATGAGAGTGCTTATTAGTTGATTCTCTGTTATATAACATTATGCTTTTGTGCTTAATTTTTTTGAGTTATTTTTAATCATGATTTTGATTAGTTTTAATGGTTGCACGTGCAGCTACAATTACAAGTTTGTCTAAGATACTTGTTGAAGTAGGAAACTAAGTTATTAATATGATTGGCACAAGAAGGTTTGCCATCCTATAACTTAGTTCTCTGCAGATTTTTTTAATTTGATTGACTGTTTTGAACTTGGTTGCCGATAGTTTTTGTGTCTTCTTGGTTAGGATGGTTTTATGAAGATCGAGGTTTTCGTTGATTTTGCATTGCTGCTTCAGAATTTAATTAGGAGCTTTTGTGTTGGTCGGACTAAAGATTCGAGACGGAGGGAGTATTACTTTCATTAGTTGGCCAGACTGAATTTGACAAAACTTAGGTTAGGATAGCTTATGTCAAAACTTTGAAGTACTATAATGTATATGACTAAACTTCTGAGCAGTAGCTTTTGAAAATCAAGTACTTGTTTGTTATTGTCTAATAACCTCTATTTGAAAGTAATTGAAGTTTTAGTCATGTTTTTTTGGTAATGCAATTGGTATGACATTGTTACGTACCTTAAAATATTTATATGTATAATGTTCCTTGTGTTGAACTGCTTGTTATATGTATATTGTCTTTGTGTTTGGACTGGTTGTAATTAGGTAGCAAATGACCTGTTTGGTGGAGAAGATGTGAATGACATTTTACGAACTGCAAGACAAGTATATTTTATTTTACGCTTCGAGTTCATATTTCAAATATTATGAAAACATCAATTAAATTGAGTTTATAATTTCATCTCTTTTATTTTCTATAGGTTACAAATGCTTCTAATGCCCCCGACCAAACGGATTCCCCAAGTCCATACACCGACGAAGATTGAAGAGAGAGATGGCTTAGAAGTAATCGGTGGTTCTCTAAGTTATTTGGTGCAATTTCATTTTGGGAGATTTAGCTAGGTGACATTGTTTTGGTGTTTTAAATGTACATTGTTAGAAAGATGATATTGTTTTGATGTTTTAATGTACTCCGTTAGTTTGAGATGTTTGAAACACTTATTAATTTCTTAATATAATTGAAATTATCTTTAGATTTTATAGTGGATTTGGTGTGTTGAAAATATGCATATTGGCAAATTATTATTATTATAAAAGATGTACAATCTGCCAAAAAAACAGCAAAAAAAAAAAATCCAAACCTATACCAACGGACACGTCTGTGGGTAAATTGATTTACAGTAGTGGTTAATGTCCGTGGGTATAGCTCTAAGATTTTCACCAACGCCAAAAATTCTGTGGCTATAGGCTATTAGTGACGGAAAATATCCGTGGGTATAGCGAAATAAAGACCACGGAAAGAAACGTCCGTCGGTATAGGTTTTACGGCCTATACCCACGGTTTTTGGACCTTTACCCACGGAATTTGGCCGTTGCTATAAGTCAAGTTTCTTGTAGTGATGGATATTGCTTGAAGAAAGAAGTCTAATCATAAATAAACCCAAAACGATTGTCAATTGCAAGAAAATTGAAATATTGCATAGTTAAGAGAAAATCCCATAATTAAATTGTTAAAGCATGGTTCGACGAAATAGCATAGGCACAGGAATCATGGTTATGATCAATTATGGATATTGCTTGAAGAAAGAAGTTTAATCATAAATAAACCCAAAATGATTTAAAACAATATAACATTAAGAAAACACAATAAAACCATGGGTTAATCATAATTTTAGGATAATGGATCATTCAAAACATGACGTTTGAAGAAAAAACAATGCACAACCAACAAAAGCTTGCAAGAAAATTGAAATATTGCATAGTTAAGAGAAAATTCCATAATTAAATTGTTAAAGCATGCATTGAAGACAAAAAGAACTAACAATTAATATTCAAATGATATGGAATTACAAACATTGATGATGATAGAGATGCTATTTCTAATTAAATTGCTTTCTTGCTGTCAACTTCTTCAAACATAGTATCATCATCTTCTCCTCCACCATTAACTGTCTCTAGAGATTCACAAAAATTCTGGGATATGTCATTGCTGGCTAAACTTTCATCCTTGAGAATAGCAACTTTGAAGCAATTGTCATAAATTTCATATGTGAGAAGAACTTGGGTTGGTTCTTGAAGGCCTAAGAAAGAGGAAGCAAGCATGCCGTCTGTCATGTAAGAGTTGCCCTCGTGAAGCAAGAGTGCGACCCGAATTGATTGTCCATCTTCACGCCGCAGTAGTCCAAAAAAATCCTTCCTAAGCTCTTTAATCCAAGCAGCTTTAAATCTTGGACAGATTTGGATCCTTCGCTGTACATTGATAAACATGAAAAGTTAATGTGTTGGGTGTGCAGCTACTTTAAAGTTAATGTTTAGGATGTTAGGGGGCAATACCTCGTGTGGATTGATGCAAGTTTCGAATGACTTAGTCTCCTTTCGTAGAATTCTTTTGAAGCTTATACACAACACAATCAAGCACAAAAGTAAGACATAATTTTTTATCTCCATTGACCCAATCTCAATATAACCTTTAAATTGGTAGAGAAGTGTGTAAACAAACCTTGTGAAGGATGGAGTCCCCATAGGTGTGAAGACTATAAGGCAGGAAGAGATAAGAACTTCAATTGTAAATTAGTTAGAGGTGGGAGTGTAGGCCTATTCTATAGACCCACAAATTCCCATCAACAATCAATCCTGGGAGTAGGGGAATTTTCATCAAGCTAACATGTCAAAACTAACAATTATATTAAATATATTATAATTGCTATATTGATTTTTTCATTCCAATTGATTACCTAATCAATGGTATTATCTGTTTAAGTGACACTTGTCTGCTTCCTTTTATACATGTCCATGAGGCTATATTGATATGTTTCTTCCATCAATAGGAGAGATCCACGAACCACAGTGATGGGAACACGAAATTATACAGGTCAAAATAGGAAGACTATCTTCTTGCTTATCGTCATGATCATCTGGTACTGATTACATTTCCCTGAAGTTTTGTTGTGTTATCTGAGACTGAAAAGTGTGCAGTTAAGAGTGTGTTAATTTGGATGGTCCATATTAACACTATACATTAACTGCACGCCTCACAGTCCCAAATAACACATAAAAAGTCAAGGAAGTGTTACCAGAACCAGATGACCATGACAATAAGGAAGTTGAAAGAACCCTTATTCCATCCTAAATTATTTGGTGTATATAGAGCTGTGTTTCGAGGAGATCTCCTATTAATAGAAGCAACTGACCAATAGAATTTTAGGCAGATGCAAACAACATTAAGAGGAAGAAAGCAAGTGTGACTTAAACACATAACATATTGTGAAAAATGTTTGCTTCAGTCATCCAATCAGAAGAGAAAATTGC
Organism: Trifolium repens; assembly: GCA_030408175.1. Taxonomy (NCBI): domain Eukaryota; kingdom Viridiplantae; phylum Streptophyta; class Magnoliopsida; order Fabales; family Fabaceae; genus Trifolium; species Trifolium repens. Next base: position 8,802,866 of record CP125841.1, read on the forward strand.
TTTCTGAAGAGATATTGTTACTTGAGAAGATACCTCGTGAAAAACAAAGATTGGATTGCCTTTTACGTGACACATTCCGAAGACAAAATGTCTCTTCAGGAAACAACTTCCTCTTATGGTTGGATGACTGAAGTAAATATTTGTCTCAATACCATGAGGACTTTTTACCAAACCATTTGATTGTTCTATACACTTATATGAAAATTCTATTGATCACATGATAACAATAAGAGAAACACAAAATGACATACATGAAAATAGGGGAGCTTTCTTGTCCATCATTACCATGACCATCTGGTTGTGATTCTTTCCTTTTCCGCCTTTATCGGCACCGTAAAGTATGCAGTTAAGAATAAGTGTCTATAAACAGAACCAGACGATGATGACGGTGATGAATAAGAAAATTCTTCCATTTGCACATATTTCATTTCATTGGAGAAAAGAAGAGAATCAATAGAATTTCATGCAAATGTATAGGGCAATAATAATAAGAACATTAAATATTATTACATGCCACACATAGCCATTTTCGCCACATATGGAAACTACTAATACATATTTTTTAAAAATGTGCGTTGATGAAGAAGAATGGTGATGGAAGTGGTAATGCTGGGATTATAGGGAAAGTGAATAGATTAGACTCATGACATATCCATCCGTTGGACGGAATCCGATCCCAACAGGATCGATATTTAGAAATCATGGAGAGATAAGTGTTATTTCCCAACTTTGCATGCAAACTCAACCATGAAAGCTAAAGTGGGGCCTGAAAACCTACACTCAACAATAGTTCACTCTGGGTGTCTCGAAACCTGGATTATCCCATTCTTCTGTCTATGTTTAATACAGATGAATGGTGCAATACAACTTTAGAGTCACGCGGAGTGGATCATCGCTGAATATAAGTTTTCATGCCTCATTCTAGCTCTCAAGATATAAATCACACGCAAAATTGGCAAACAACAAAAATTTACCCACAATTCCTACACATCGATCCAGTTGGATTCAGATTCCGCCTAACAGATGAAGGGGTCATAAGCCTACCATATCCAGATTCACTAAAATCCTAGCAGTACTACTTCCATTACCAATCTTCCCCGCAAACGCACATTGACAAAGAATATGGATTATTAATTTAGAGATGTGGAGTAAATGACAATGAGGGACATGTTAAATGATAGGAATATTTTATCAAAAGCTAAACTGAATCATGGAAATATGTTATTAAAATATGGATCTAGTCATTCCATGATCAAATCCGCACACTGTTGGGATTGTTTCTATATGTTATTAAAATAAAAATATGTTAAGTTACTTGTAATTTGCATGGCAGATTCATAGAACCAATTCCAACTATGAAACGTTTACCTTAAAGAGCCAATTGCAGCCCCCCTCGTACTCCCTTCAATCTGCTCCAAACTGCAAGGCTAGAAGAAAAACTGACTTAAACCTTCAATATCTTTTAATTTATGCACTCAAAATAGACTCAGTATTCAAATAAAAAAACCTAAAATTTAGGAAATTGAAAAGATAAAAGATTTGCAATTTTATGCACTAATCACAATTTAATGCATCAGTAAAAATATTACCGACACAGATCTAAGTTTAAAATATAGGAAGAACGTTTACCTTAAAGAGCTAATTGCAGCCCCTCTCGTACTCCCTTCAATCTGCTCCAAACTGCAAGGCCTATAAACACATAATTGAAGGTGCACTGGCATTAGCCTATATCCGAACAATTTAAGAATGGATTAATGAGAAAAGTAGAATAAGCAAGACTATCATTACAATGTTCAAAAGAGTTTGGAAAATAAGAAAGGTAGGACACACTGTTACATGCGACTGCTCTTTTTTACACATTCCATTGTATGATTTATTATTGTGTTCGATTGATAGCTACAATCAATGGAATAAGAGAACGAATAGGATTTCATGCATACAAAAACAAAATAGATGGTTTACCTGAATAGAGTTATTTGTGATAAGTATAGTATAGATTAGGCGCAAACCAACAACCCATATTTCTTCTTCCTTGCAAATCACATTTTTAAAACAATGAAAAATGTGTAAGCAGTTGCCTCCAGGTAATAAAAAATGATGGAAAGGCACAATGAATCATGCAGGAAAAGGGGCTAGATATATTATAGATGGATCAAATATTATTACATGCCACTCATCGACACATTCGCCACATTTGCAAACTATCAATACATATTTATTGATAAAATGCGTTGATGAAGAAGAACGGTAAAAAAGTGTTAGTACTAAGATTAAAGCGAAGATGAATAAAACAGATATATGACCCATCCATTCATCAGACGAAAATCTGATCCCAATAGGATCGATATTAAGAAATCATGGAGAGATTAGTGTTAATTGCCAACTCTGCAAATGAACCCGAAGTTGAATGCTAAATTGGGGCACGGAAACCTACACTCAATGATAATCCACTCTAGGTGGTTCTAAACCTGTATTATCCTATTCAAGTGACTTTAGTTAACACAAATGAATATGGTAATACAACTTTAGAACAACCCAGAGTGGACCATCACTAAGGGTTGACTTCCACGCCCCATTCTAGCACTCAACATCGATTTCACACACAAAGTTGGCAAACAATAATAATCCTCTCATGGTTCCTGCACATCGATCCTGTTGGATTCAGATTTCGTCTAACAAATAAAGAGATCATAAGCCTACCATATCCAAATTCACTAAAACCCAAACAGCATTTCTTTCATTACCAATCTTCCCCGCCAACGCATATTGGCAAAGAATATGTATTATTAGTTTAGAGATGTGAAGTATATGATTATGAAGGTAAAATGCTAAGAACATTTTATCCACAGTAGTATTTTATATTAAAACATGATATGAAACTAAATTATTAAGATTAAATAATTAAGACATATGTTACCTCCTAAACTCTTCAATTAAGTATTAAACAAACATTAGGATATTCGATGTTTAAGGAGGCAATATTGAGCATAAAATATAGTATTTTTGAGGCAGAAAAGATAAAGTAAATGCAAACAACAATATTAAAAGACCAAGGATCAAGGGTTGGATCAATTATGGCAGGTCAAGACATGTAAATAATTAACAATCATGTTATAGCAATAGAACACAGCAGGGAGAGGCATAAAGCAGAAGGAAAAGAAACATAAGACACTAATCAAGTCTGATAAAACATAAACTGATTAATAAATGTACATAAACCATAAAAATAAAACCACAAATGAAAATTAACCTTCAAACAAAATAAATGCTAAGACATAAAACTTACCAAATCTCAAAATGAATGAAAAATAAATTTGCATTAACCATAAAAATGAAACCACAAATGAATTAGAAACTTAACTCTAAAAATAATGGTCAACAATATATGAGATTAAAAGTAAAAGTGAGGTTCCACGAAAGATGAGATATATGTTTCAAAAATCCACAAATAACACAAAGCAAAGAACCAAGTAAATACAACTAATAAGAACAACATATTCATTAGAGTAATTACCCATTTTTATAAACAACCATAATCAAAGACAAATAGAACATGTAAATGTCAATGGTCCACAATTTTACAATTTTTTAAAACAAAATCAGTTATGCATGCACAAAAGAACCAATACACATATCAAAAGAGTAGTGATATTCCATATATATGATTTTCACTAAAAATATAAGATTTTGGTTCTCAAGATAAATTCATAATTAAAATTTGATTATCATTACCTACAAATGAATGGAAATTCATTATCAATGGAGCGCAAATTTACAACCAATGTTTTTTACTAAAAATATGAGACTGCTGTTCTTGTGATAAATTGAAAACCAAGTTTTTACTAAAAGGACAATGAAAATATGAAGATTCTTTTAGAGAAAATCACTAAAATCACAACTAATTATCTGATTCACCCCAACAAAACTTGTAAATCATACACACCAAAATCAACAACAATTTAACAATGCACAAATCAAAAAAGTCAAGTTGGTTTATACCATCCAAGGATATGCTCATGCTAATGATATATGGTCTCTAACTTATGACCTGGTGGACTCTTGACCCTTGAGAGCATTCCTATGTAGATTCACTTCGATACTATTGGTAAGGACCTGCAATTTTATGCACCAACTTATTTCATCTGTTCAAGTATGTGGCAAGCATCAAATCCTAGATCATATATGCATAAGATAAATAAGCATTAAATTATGTTTATTGAGTTCCAAAGCTCCAATTTCATACAAAGAGATAGTTCGATAGTATAAAGCAATTTCATACAAAGAGATAGTTGGATAGTATAAAGTTTTTCAATTTTCTAAAATTTAGGTTTTTTGATTTGAATTTGATGCACTAATCACAATTTGATACAGCAGAAAAAATATTACTGACACAGATCCAAGTTAAAAACATAGGAAGTTTGATATTCAATTTATCCTAGAAATAAAGTTATTATTGTCAAAGCATGCATGCATCCAAGGACAACAACATGATATCAAACATCAACAAAAGATGATACAATTAATTTTTAAAACATGCATGTAGCCAAGAACAATTGTGTGATATTAAACATCAACAAAAGATGGAAAAAACCATCAACCAACAAAAAATGAAGATCATACAATTATAAGATCATTGATTACAATCTAAATCAGCCCCAAAATCATACATCATATATACTAATAAGAACAACATCAAAAGTCCAATATTTCTAATTTGAGTTAGAAAGATTATCAGCATAACATATACCCTTCAACACAAATTTTCATGAAAAAACTCAAAATCAAAACAAAACATCTGATATTCAACCAATAGAATAAATGGAAGAGAGATAAGATTCAACACCATTTTCATGCAATAGCTCAAACATGCAAGACCAAGTAGAACAATCTAGTATTAAAAGTGAATACAATTATAAGATCAGATAATTATAAGATCATCATATACACTAATAAGAACATCAAAAATTCAATATTTCTAATTTAACAAAGAACAATCTGATACAAAAATTAAGATCATATAATTGAGATCAAAGAACCATCAACCAACAAAAAATTAAGATACAAAAACCAAGTAAATACAACTATAAGATCACATAGTTATAAGATCATCATGTACACCAATAAGAACATAAAAAATTCAACATTTCTAATTTAAATCAACAACACAAATTTCAATCTACTTTTTAGAGGAAATTATCAAAAGATATGGAGGAAAAAAACCAACCCTCCTGTAGATCAACAGCATCGCCTATCACTCTCCATTATGCTCCTATTATCCATCAACGCTAAAAAATTTCAAAAAAAACTTAAAATCAGATTCAACCAACAGAACAAATGGAAGAGATATAAAATTACTGCAGTTACCTTAGTTCATTGACACCCAAAGCTCTAATTTCATGGAATATCTCAAACATGCAAAATCAAAATCTGAGTAAGAGAGGTTCAACATAATTTTTAAAAAAAAACCTCAAATCAAAACAGAACTAAACAGTTTGAGAATAGAAGATAGATGAGGTTACTGCAGTTACCTTAAGCTCCAATTTCGTGCAATACCTTAAACATGCAAGATCAAAATCCAAGAAAGAGAGATTCAATACAAATTATTTCGTAAAAACTTAAAACCAGAACAAAACAAAACTACTCGAAAATGGAAGAGAGATGAGTTTACTAAAGTTACCTCAGTTTATTGGCATGCAAAGCTTGAGTTTCATTGACATGCAAAGCTTCAATTTCATGGAATCCCTAAAAAATGCAAGATCAAAACATTTAGGGTTGATAATAATGCGAGGGCAGAGAAAGAGAAAGGCCAGGGAAAATGAGCGGCGGCTAGAAAAAGGATCGTGAGAGAGAGAGGACGAAGAAAGATAGAGAAGGGTGAGACGGTGAGAGTGAAGGAGAGCGTGAGAGAGAGAAGAGTAACAGAGAGAAGGCGGAGAAACAGAAAGAAGGGTGAGAGAATGAGAGAGAAGATAGAAGGTTTGGTTTGGGTTTTGATGAGGAAATGACACATGTGTCTTACATGCAATGGAACATGTGTCACCAATTTGAAGATAAATATGTACATGTAGCTTAGATGGATTGGAACACATGTCAACCAACAATTAAGCCACCATAGAAAGAAAATGACATCATTGATGACATACTATAGTAGGGTTTCTAAGAGATCATTAGGGTTTAGCATGATCCCCCTTTAGTATATTAAGAAGATTTGGACGATTAGGCAACGGTCAAAAACCATTGCCTAAAGTCAAAAAACCGTACCTGTATCCAAAGGCAACAGTTCAGCAACGGTTTTGCAAGCGCGCTCTATACGGCCGTGGCCTTTGCTACAGGCAACGGTTTTTGACGTTTCGCCCACAGTCCTACATAACCGCTGCTGAAACTAGTAAATGGCAGCGGTTTATTGTAATCTAGTGGGAACGGTTTTTAGATTTTGAGGAACGGTTTTGAGTGTTGCTTTTTGTAGCAACGGTTTTGAATTAAATTTTTAGGCAACAGTTATTTCATGTTGCATAACAATGCAGGCTTTTATGGCAACGGTTATTTCTAGGAACAGTCATCGAAGTGTTGCGTAATTTTGGTAGCAACACTTTTTTTAAATTTAATTTTTTATATTATATTTTTTAAAAAACAATAAATAGCATAATAAGCATTTATCTATAATAAAAAAAACTCAATTTTATTAACCTATATAAAATAAAATAGATAACATTATTGCATCATATAATATTCCAAATTTGGATATCCACAACATACAAAATTAAAATAACCAAAAAGAATTGGTTTTTACATAAACTTTGCCTCAAATTATAGTGATCAACACATGCAAATAATATCATTCTTCATCTTCAACTTCAACTTCAAGCTCACCTAGGTATCTTACTTCTAGCAACATTTGTCAATGACATGCTACTTGGTCCTTGAACTTCAATCAATGGAGTCTTAGCTTCCTTAGTTCCTTCAACATTATGATTGCATATTTTGATTGTGTTTTGGCCTTGAACTTCAACCAATGGAGACAAATTAAATTAAGTAATCAGAATTTTGGAATTGGCCAAGCCAAGAAAGTTACAAAATAGAAAGAAAGCAAATCCCATTATATTTTAAAATGGCAAAAACGAGAACAAATATGCAGACCTAATTTGCAATTGATCATTCACACAAACAATAATCTAAAAGAGGGACAAACATTTAGTCTCACACAAACATTAACTTGAGTACTTTTGAATTTCAAGCTAGTATACACCAAAAATAAGGTCCAGTAAATGAAACTACAATTTCCAAACACTTTACTATCAATTAACCCTATTGAGGAAGTTTCTTATAGTAATTTCAGTTGAGACAGAGAAAACATAATCATATAAAACTTTGTTTTTTTAAAAATGCCAAGAGAAAAATAAATATATTATGAGGGGCATGAGGAATGCCACAATACAAATAGACATAAAATTCATGCTTTTACTTTAAACTAATTGCTTACAAAATAGTGCAGAAAATTAATTGACAAATAGACATAAAATTCAATCAGCACCGAATTTCATACACCATTTCGTCAACGTGTTAGTAATCATACTTACTACTCATAATATTTTTTCACTCGGTGAAACTAAGAAAGACTTGAAACTTGAAAGAAAATATCTTGAACAAAATCAAGCAGAACAATCAAAAGATTTTACAACACAATAGTCGTACTCAGCATCTCATACATCAAGAACATGCTCTAACCCATGACATTATCTTCATGTATTTTCATTTAGGGACAAGCATCAAGAAGATTTCACAAACAGTTTACATGCAATATCTAAAACTACAAAAATCAGCAAGAATTCTCACCTCAAACAAAAGAAATTGAAAAGTGAATTATGCACTCCTATTAGTCAACCTTCAAAATATTTTGGTTTTCTCTAACGCCGAACTATTTAGGGCTTCTGTAATTATAAGTAACAACATAATGAAACCTTAAACAATGTAGTAACTAAAGTAAAGTAAAGCAATGGGAGTGGGTGATGATAAACCACTGTTAATATGCAATTCAACGGCAAACTAACAAGTAATGAACCTGACATGACCTGAATGCAATCATCGGTGAGGGAAACTGAACGCAAACCCAGCGACTAGAGCTATGAACGCAGACCTAGCGGCGAGATATCAAGTTCACTGTCCTCCATTTCAAAAAGCTAATCCTTAAATCAATTGCTAAACCTGAATGAAAAGTGCAAAAATAAGAGTACACCGCTATTATCATGACAAGAAAATAGAAATAGAACCTCAATGCGATATCGCATCTTGACTTTACTGTTTCACAACCCTATCCTAGACTAGCCGCCACATATGGCATAACCTCTTCCAAGAGTGGCCTTCGCCATCAATGTAGTAAACATATGTACTCAATTTGAACTAACGACAAAGAGAGTAAAGCTCAATCAAACACACATTCATACATTATTCTAACTTTATTTATACATATTAAATAATTGATACTAGCTACATACATGCTGAAAAAGTAAAATAATACTCAAAATTAACTTACAAAAATTATGCAGATCATCTAACTCAATTATGCAGAACTGGGTATACCAATCTCATTTATTTGGAAACAAAGTTAACTAATAAATTGAACACTATTACTACTTACTTGCAAGTCACACACCAATACCAAGTTAGCCTCACAAATAGTAGTACAAAAGTCATACACCAACACCAAGTATCAAAACAATATGATAGTGATAGAATCCACACATTACTACCATACCCTACTTACCCAAATCTGTAACTAAAAACCATGAAACATTATATATAACAGGGAATCAAAATCAAAGCCACTACCATTAGCAAGAGAATATAATACCAAAAGTAATATTTCTATGTTATTTCTAGATTTCTCTAAAAAATCCACAATGTCACATAACCAAAGTCAAATGATAACCAGAGACAAATTGGACACTATTCTAAAAATAGACATTGGTAACAAGTGGGAAAAACCCCCAAATTGGTAACACATAGGGTTCAAAAGAGGGGAAAACCCAAATTGGTAACAAATAGGGTTCAAAAGAAGAGAAAATCCAAATGTGAAACAATAAGCAATTGGTAACAAATGGGAAGCAGAGAGGATCAAAGAGAGGGATTAGCACACCTTAAAGCTTCGTGAGATGAAAGTAGAGACAGATGATTGTTGCGAGGAAACTGAACATGACGAGGAAGATGAACAGCGCGAGGAACAGATGATTAACACGTCCGGTGAAGAACAGAGATGAACACGGCGAGCAACCCTCTCTCTACCAAAGATGAACGCGATGAACAAATGATGACGGCAATGAACCCTTTCTCAAAGAAATAAGAGCACTTCGTGGAACCCCCTTTCTCTTTTGGTTTACTTTTTTTTGTTTCAATTTTTTGTTTACTCATCTTTTTCTTTTTTTTCTATGACGATTTTTTTTTTTGACAAAAATGAAATTTCTTTATTTTCTTTTCTATTTTGACAAAAGTTTTAAAAGTTTGATATTTTTTTCAATTCAGCGGGAGAATTTTCCGTCTAAAATTTCATTGTCATTTTATATATACAGTATTGGTTATAGGAACGGTTTTAAATATTGTCTCTTTATAGCTATGAGAGCATTTATAAACATGTTGCTTAAACTCTATTACAGGGGCATTTATAAAATCGTTGCTAAGAAAATCATTTCGACCATTGCCTATACATGTTTTAGGGACGGTTTTTACATCATTGCTATGAGAAGTGCCCACGGTAAGACAAACCGCTGCTTATACTGTATTTAGGAGCGGTTTAATAAATGTGGGTATGGAAACTACGCAACCCAACCAAAACCGCTGCCTATTCCACTTTATAGGCACGGTTTTGAAATGCTGCTTTAAAAACTGTTGCCTAAACTCCAAAATATTGTAGTGTTTATTATAGTAACTGCCTTTTAACCTCTCCGTCAATTATCATTATTATGATATATTATGAAAATATAAAGCCACATTTAGTGTAACGGCTTAGTAATAATACGGGTATTAAAAATAGACATATGTAAGTCATATAAAAAATGTTTTTTCATAGAGTTTTTGGAACTAACATTAACAAGTGTGGTTGCTTTTGAGATACAAGTTCTCTTTGAAAAATACACAAACCGATATATACCTAGATTATTTTTTCAATGTGTCTGAGTTGCCTACCTTGTTGATATTTTCGTGTCTTGATAGCCTCGGTATGTTTATCACCGAGAGGAACCGGTTGTACTCTGGGGGAGTTGCGCAATATTTGCGGATAATTCCTTAGTTCAGTGTCACGACACGTCTCCGGTTATTAGTTTACAGCCATCCGCAACAACAATCTAAGGAATTATGGCTAGAGATGGTTACGACAATGGCAACAAGATCAACCCTGATCTCCACTTCTCCCGCATTTAACGGCACACTGAAGGTGTTGTTATTATTTTCTCTCTATTTTGTATGGCACAAAATTGTGGGGGTTAGCTTGCTAAAGGGACAAGAGCATGATGATCGACTTCTTTGTAAGTTTAAATTATTTCCCTTTGAAATCATCCACAAGTGGTCAGGTACATATTCTATAACCTTTAAACCTCTCAAGTCCTTATTTTTATGTTGAAATTGTGATTGTGTTAAATTTGTCTAGTTAAACATTGAGATAAATCCGTAATTGAATTTGGTTCAATATTTATAAAATGGTGAATTTTGTGCCTCTATCTATGTGAATCATCTTTGGCAGAACATGTTTTCGTCAAATATTTGACTTTTTATGAAAATGGTTTTTTATATGTTTGTTGGGAGTTTTGTGGTAATATTATTCTTTTTTATAGATGGATTTGATTATGTACCCTTTTAGAGCGATGCAAACCCCATACCATACTTTGTATGTTACCTGGTCTAGTTTTAAAAATGAGTTTACCTGTTGTTCAATTAGGAACCGGATATATAATGTATATATAGTGATTGCATCATATTAATATATGATGATTCTCTTGGGAATTTTTTATGCATGCAGTATTCATTTTTGTGGAAATGGATGATAAGAATTATATATAGTATATTGTTGATGATTGATATGTTTGGTAGTCATATACTTATTAATATTTTGAGACCTCTTTTAACATGTATGAGTTGATGATTTGAAAAATTTTAATGTACATGTTATAGTTTCTTGTACTTTTGGAAGATAGGTAGCATGAGAGTATGTGTTACAATTTGAGAATTGAATATAATGAGTATATGATATTGATGTTGTTTCAAATATATATGCTGGTGTTAGATAAATTATCTAAAGATGTGATTGAATAATTTTATGACTTGTCAATAGGTTGCATTTAAATTTTTTGAGTTTTCTTAGTGGCTTGTTAAGTTGTTGTGTATGGATCATGGGGATAGTATAATCCTATTAATATAAATTATTATTAACTGTGAATAAATTTTGAGCTATTGTATGTTATGATGCTAATTCTTATTTTGAAAAAAATAAGGTGTTTATATTTTATGTAAGATCGTAAGGATGTGTGATGGTACTCTATCATAAATATATTGTGTTTGAGAAGTTTCATAGGATGTTTAGATATCTTGAAAGTAAATGAAAGTATCCCTTATGATCTTAGCAATACTTGATTGAGAGAAATAAAATAAAGTGACATTGTTCACAAAATGAGATTAATTCCCATTTTATTGGAAGACTAGTATACTATACATTTAACAAGTTTATTAGAAATATTTTGTGATGATTTTCATATCAAGAAATGTTAAATTTGAAGAAATGATAATATAATTTAAAGTGGATGAACCATTGTATTATAATAATACAATGATGATGATAATTGGATATTAGCCGGTGAGATATTTGAGAGATGCTATTAAATATCATATGGTAAATTGTGGATTAGCCATTGTATTAAAATAATACAATGATATTTTATGAACTTGATTATATGAAAATCAATATTTATAATGATTTAACCCAATGTGGGGGTGTGATCACTTGAATATTATCCAAGTAGACTTGTGTAACAAATCGACACGTAGATTTATATTTATGATCAATGTGGAGTTTGTCGCTTGGAAGTATTACAAGTAGACTTGTATAACAAATATATTATTGGGTATAAGCCAATGAGATAAATCTATAAGTAGATTTATTTTGTTGATGATAAGTTGTCGCTTAGTAGCCATCTAAGTAGACTGATATAAACTTATTGTGAAAATCGAGTTTATTATATAGACTCAAGAAACATGAGATTAATTGACTTTGAGACGTCTTAGTCAATATTTGTGAATAGAGCGGATCCGGATACTAACCCCTGGGAAGGAAATTAATAGGAATGGACTATGTTACTGAAAAACGACAACTAATGGAAACCCAACCTTTGTGATTGGAGACCCCGTAAATAAGGTTCAATGGGAAAAACAAGTTACTTGTTAGTTATGTTAGCACTGAAATATTGTTCATTTCCTATGTGATATAATAATGGCTATGAGAAGTGCTAAATTAAAATAAATTTGACGGGTAAGTCTTAAAGGCTTTTAATGATTACCATAAGCCCTTATGGGTGGTGTATGGTTGCAGCATACACTAGATGGAATCACCTATATGAGTGTCGAGTGGGGCCGCTTGCATGAGACCGTGGCGGGTCTCTAGAGCACTCATGAATACCAGACACGCGCACGGCCTAAATGCGCCACACCGCGTAACACGAGAATTGTGGGGGTGTAATGTGATTGGTAGACCGCTAACACACATCAAGTGTCTTAGGTTCTATTGCTTGCAAAACCAATTCACTGTGTGTTAAGTCTGTCAGTCTAGGGACAGGTTCCATAGCTTGCTACACTGTTCTGATGCATTACATCTATAAGGTTTACTCAGGCATAATTTTTATTAAAACTGTTAATTTTCTCTTGGTTTAAAACTTTTGAAATATGTGGGGGATTGTTGTAAATTTTGAGTATATTTCAAAAGTTTAAATTCTGATGTCTCTCATAACTTTTTTAGTGAGAAAAATAGAAATATAATTTTAATACAATATAAATTATTTTCTATTATGTTTACTTAATATTTTGATTTAAATTGATTTGGTCTATTTCTCATGGGATTCCATATATTGAAATGTGTCCTTTATTATAGTAACTGTCTTTTAACCTCTCCTTCAATTATCATTATTATGATATATTATGAAAATATAAAGCCACATTTAGTGTAACGGCTTAGTAATAATACGGGTATTAAAAATAGACATATGTAAGTCATATAAAAAATGTTTTTTCATAGAGTTTTTGGAACTAACATTAACAAGTGTGGACTTTTGAGATACAAGTTCTCTTTGAAAAATACACAAACCGATATATACCTAGATTATTTTTTCAATGTGCTTGAGTTGCCTACCTTGTTGATATTTTCGTGTCTTGATAGCCTCGGTATATTTATCACCGAGAAGAACCGGTTGTACTCTGGGGGAGTTGCGCAATATTTGCGGATAATTTCTTAGTTCAGTGTCACGACACGCCTCCGGTTATTAGTTTACAGCCATCCGCAACAACATGTTCTTTCTTAAGATCTCGGGTAAGGTAAATGCTAATTTGAAACAAAGAGATAAATCTACTAATCTAAGCTATATATAGCTCTGATGATGACCTCGAAGAAGCAAGAAAATCTTTGGATCTAGATTGGTAAACAATTGGGCTTATATGTTGAGATTGAAGATAAAGTAATTTAAAATTTTACTAAACTTCGATGAACCTCAAGGAAAAGATCCACTTCATGGAGTTTTGAATGATTTGTTCCTCTTATTTTATTTTTAACTCATTTGCGATTAGCCGACTTTGGTGGTTTGCGTCTTTTATTAAGATGTTTTTGCGGGTGTTCTCTTTGGTAGTTTATTTCTCTTTTTAGGTGTTATTGCAGGTGTCTACTTTGATGGTTGATTAATAGTTTTTTCTAGGAGCTTCTCTTTGTGGAGTAGGTCCCTTTTTAGTAGGCGTTTTGTGAGTTACTTTTTTTGTTGATCTTTTGTACTTCTCATCGACTTTCCTTTCGGATAGTCCGTTTTAAATAAAATTTTACTTATCGAAAAAAAAAAAGCAACAGCAACACACATGTACAAGTGCAATGTTGACGTGAGATTCAACAATACAGAAGGAAGCACTAGTGCGAGCTGGTGTGTTCGTGATCACACGGGCAAATTTGTCATGGGCGGAACATCATGGATCCAAGGAAGGTACACCATAATTGAATAGGAAGCTTTGGGGTTGATGGAAGCTATGAAGGAGGTGGCTTGTCGAGACATCAATCATGTCATCTTTGAGATCGACTTCAAAAGAGTATGCAATACAAAGGCTACAAATGGGGGCTTCTGAATTTAGTGCTATAATTTGTAATGTTCAAAATATTTTGTCTATAAATTTTAACTTTATGGTGAAGTCTACTAAATTTGCGAGAGCGGTCGTTTCTTGGCCTAGCTAGTCGTTATTATTTTGATATGTTACCTATTTGTATTGAAACTATTTTAATTAATGAAATGTTTTATGTTTGTGATAACTATAATACATAAAAAAAAATATTCAGTAAAACACTCAAAAAGAAAAAAGATTAAAAGGACACTATTGGCAGTTTCAAATAGAACTGGAATTTGATCCCCAAAAATAATATTTTAAGAAATAACTAAACACTATTTTATATTGAGTAAAATCAATCAACCAGTTGAAACGTGCATTCAACATGCAACCAAAACACACCATTTCTTTGAAATTTAATAAATATCTTATTCCTTTTTATAATATTGATCTCATATAACATCAAGAATATTTATGAATTAAAAACCAGTAAAATGGTAAAAAAATATACGAATATCTTGTAAAAAAGTAATATTAATAGGATTGTTTCAAAAAAGAATAAAAATAAAAGCAGTAATTTCATCAATTTATTTACTTTTTGTTATAAAAAAACCATTTTAGAATTTACTAATTGTAGGATTATTCTAGATGTACACATTTTCTATTTAATTAGGTGCTGTATATAAGAAAATTTATTTTCGAAATTTATCTGGTCTACATATTAAACCAAATACACTAACAAAAAAATAATATTAAACTAAATAAAGCAATAATTTAATATACTACCTCTAAAAGAATATTTCCAACTTTATTCACGCCTTTCCAAAAATATTTGCTTATATTGTTTTCTCTTTTTTCTCAAAACATTTATTTGCTCTTAACAAGAAAAAAATATTCTTAGAAATCATTTTCCACATTCATAAATTCATTTTGTTCTGTTGCATGTTACTGCTATTGCGTGTTAACATTAAACAATGTTGCTTATCAAAATATAATAACTGAAATGGGAATGAATCAGGAGGTGTTCGAAAGAGGTGATGTTGTTGCGGTGAATAATATGTTGGGGCTTCGATGAAAGAGAAGAAAGGGGTTGATGAACAAAGCAAAAAAGATGGTCTAGATGCTTCAGGTATGGAGATTCTTATTTTTAAAAACTTGTTTGATTATTACGTATACAATATTGAATAAGTAAATAAGCAAATTTATCCTTTAAATTTTACTTGTCAACTAAATTCGTCCCTAAATTTTTCAAAATAGTTAAAACGTTATTGAATTTGTGAAAATTGCATCAAATTAATCTCTCTGCCAACTTGAATAGTTAACGGTGCTAACGTGGATGTTAACTGATTATGTGTTATTTCATGTTAGCAGTCACATTTGCAGGACTATAATTTGATTAAATTTGAAAATCAAATATAAAAAAAATCACCGTTTACAACGTTCAAATTTCATTGTTTGTGTGAAATGGCTATATAAAATCGGTTCCTAAATATTTACACTTATATAAAATCGGTCTCTAGATTTTTACACTTATAATCTATTCGATCCTTGTACAACCATGGTATATTTTTCAAGCAATTTATGAACCCAATGGTATATTTTTCCAAGCAATTTCCATTGTTGGTGGTCAAGAATCTGCACGTGTTTTCGATAGAGTTATAAAACAATCATTGAAGAAACTGCCTCGAAGAGATAATATACCTGGAAATACTTCACTTATGAATGTCATGAAGAGCGCACATGTTGCACAGAAGTCGCGTGGTGACACTCATTTAGGAGTTGATCACTTGATATTGAGAATTCTTGACAATTCTCATATTGAATACCTTTTGAAACAATCTCATGTGGATGTTTCTAAGGTTAAATTAGAGGTTGAAAAGCTTCGCACTAATGAAGGGAAGAATGTTGATAGTGCCTCTGGTGACACAATTCAAGCTTCGAAAATTTATGGTAGAGATTTAGTTGAACAAGCAGCGAAAGTTGATTCAGTTATTGGACGTGATGAAGAGATAAGAAAGGTTGTGAGGATTTTGTGAAGAATGACCAAGAAAAATCCTGTACTTATAGGTGAGCCAGGTGTTGGTAAAACAGTTGTTGTTGAAGGGTTGGCTCAGAGAATAGTTAAATGAGATATTCCTAGAGATTTATCTGATGTACGGTTAATTGCTTTGGATATGGGAGCATTAGTTGCTGGTACTAAGTATATGGGAGAATTTCAAGATAGGATGAAGACAGTTTTGAAAAAAGTGGAAGATGTTGAAGGGAAGGTTGTTCTTTTCATTGAAGGGAACATTCCCTTCAGCATCTTCCACTTCTTTCAAAACTGTCTTCAACCTATCTTGAAATTCTCCCATATACTTAGTACCAGCAACTAATGCTCCCATATCCAAAGCAATTAACCGTACATCAGATAAATCTCTAGGAATATCTCCTTTAACTATTCTCTGAGCCAACCCTTCAACAACAGCTGTTTTACCAACACCTGGCTCACCTATAAGTACAGGATTGTTCTTGGTCATTCTTGACAAAATCCTCATAACCTTTCTTATCTCTACGTCCAATAATCGGATCAACTTTCGATGCCTGTTCAACCAAGTGTCTACCATAAATTTTCAAAGCTTGAATTGTGTCACCATAAGCACTATCAATATTCTTCCCTTCATTAGTGCGAAGCTTTTCAACCTCTGATTTAACCTTAGAAACATCCACATGAGATTGTTTAGAAGGTATTCAATATGAGAATTGTCAAGAATTCCCAATATCAAATGTTCAACTCCTAAATGAGTGTCACCACTCGACTTCTGTGCTACATGTGCGCTCTTCCTGACATTCATAAGTGGTGTATTTTCTCTTCGAGGTAGTTTCTTCAATGATTGTTTTATAACTCTATCGAAAGCACGTGCAGATTCTTGACCACCAACATTGAAAATTGCTTCGAAAAATATACCATTGGGTTCAGAAATTTTTACTTTCTACACAACCATGGTTTGAGGCACTCATTTCATGTTTGCTAGTGACATAGTGGAAACTAAGTATAAAAACAAAATTATATTTGGGTAGTTTGTTCATCACAACAGCTGCTTCCTTGATTTCTTTTTTAGTGATCATTCCCCATAACCTTCATTATGGACTTAACTTCTGGGTCTGTCTCTGGCTCTCAGCATTGCAACAATCTAAAAACTTTTGGGACCATTTCTTTGTGTCCTGTCAATATTTTTTCCCTGATTTTTTATCGCCTTTAACAGAACCATCACTTCCTTCAATAACAGTCTTTGGATTTTTTAACTTCTTCATCGGTGCTGTAAAACTATCAATCTTCATAGGTGGAAATGGTGAAATTTGAACCTTTGTGAATGGTTAAAAAAATTGACATCCGAATTTCAAAATCAATTAAATTGGTTCTTGAAAACGTGGTTGTTCTTGCTGACGTGCGTAAGCAATTAAAATCTACATTAGCACCATTAACTATCCAAGTTGACTAAGAGATTGATTTGATATAAGTTCACAAATTTAGGGACATTTTAGCTATTTCAAAAAAGTCAGGGAAGACTTTCATAATTCATTGACTTTCAATTTATTCTGCTAATATTTGTAACGACCCAATTTCTCATTATTAGATATTAATTGTTTAATTGTATTTATTTATTGTGGTGATTTAATTTAATTAATTGTGTTTTTTAGTATACTAATTAATTGCTACCTTTATGTTTGTTAGTAAACTAGTATTCACACCCGTGCAACGCACGGGGAAGAATTTGATTATGCTCATAAATTATAGGAATATTGCTTCAATATTATTATTTAAAAAGGAATAATATAATGAATAACAGTAGACACTAAATTAATTAAATGCGAACATTGTCATAAAATTAGACACATAATATGATAACCAATATTAAAGCAATACAATTACTACTTGATATAAATTAGAAACAATAACTTAAATATTGGAACCATGTTCCTTTTTCCAAAAACATAAACAATAACCTACAAAAACAATAAATAAAATAAGTGATTGATACTTCTCCATTTTAGATCAGCATCATGCTTAAAACATGTTTCATGATTTGTAAAGGAAAAATACAACAAAACAAATCCATTTTCCCTATTTCTTACATTTCCTCAATTGGAAATTGCTACAAAAATCAAAAGAAGAACTTTGAGCATCAGACCATCAATATTCATGAAGAGTACTAATCTTAATACACAATATAAGCAAATATACTTTCATATTTTGAATCTTAAATTGGACTAAAATAGATGAGGCAAAAAATAGGGAAAAATAAATAAATAGAAGACATAAAAACAATCCTTTATCTCCTACCTTCGTATCAAGCTTGTATTGAAAGTTCTCCCATATCTCACTACAGTTTAAGCAATTGATCCTGAAATAGAAATAAACAAAAGTTAGATAGTTACAAACTTATAAGATGATTCTTAAAATAAGAGGGTTTTATACCGTAGAACTTATAAGATGATTAATTAGTAGATTTGAACCTATAGAAGCTATATTTATATACCCTAAACATATAAAGCACTCTCCATATGATAAAATCAAAACAATAACCTAAGAAGTAAAATCAAAGCATCCTCTCAAATCACCACTCTCTTTAATTCCTCACAAACCCACTGACCCTTCTTCCGCCTCTGCTCTCCGCCGTGTTCATGACAACGAATCTCTCAATAAAGAACCTATAGATAGCTTTTGCATGCCTGACAAAGATAGTATAAAGAACCATTCATGATATTAAGAACCAAAAATAAACTAAAGAAAAAGAGAGTAAGGACTGTATCAACTATTTATAAAAGCAGGGAAAACAATACTTGTATAGCAAATGAATTTGATTAGCAGCAAATAACACACACAGAAGAAAATAGATACTAACATGAAGATACCAACACAGTGAAGTGCATAGAGACTTTATAGAACAATACATTTACCAAATGTAGTCATATGCATATAAAGTTTAAAGGCAATCCATAAAAAAATACTATAAAAAATACTATGAAAATATGAAATGAACATGTTGAAATTAGAAATGACATTCATCAAATAATGTTAGATAACAACAAAAGCTAGATTTGAAGTAAAGCAAAAATTCAATAGTCATAAAGAAAATAAGCAAAACTAAAATACCTAATAAGCAAGTATTATGCTCTTTATCATATAGTTATAATAACTCTTTCAAATAACTCTTTTCTCTTCTTCTCCAGCTCCTGTTACCAAAAGTATTCTGCTGTTATGTAATTCCCTGTTACACAAAAACACAAATTAAATTCTAAATAAATGGAAAACAGAATACATGATAAAGACCCTTGAGATTTAAAGCATAGAAATTAACCAACAGAGAATGATCTAATATAATTGCCTTCATTCAACAATAATATATGAATATATGACTGAGAAGTTATAATTCAAGCCTTCATATTTCTCTTCATCTTCTTTATTGTAGATAAAAACACTAATCATGGATTGATATATATGACAATCAAAATAAGAAAGTACTAACCAAGAGAAAAGCATTTTTCATTCATTCCAAAGACTCTAAATTTCCACTGGACTATACATCTTAGAAAGAGAAGACACTCAATCTAACATAATCAAACAAACAACCGATTTCCAAACTATCAACATAAGCGATATATCCAAGACCAAAGTGACAAAACTAAGAAAACTAACATAACATTGATAAGGTATGACAGAAATTATATCACAACTCCCATGAGCCACACACCATTGGTTTATCGAAGACCAAACTTGAAACTCCTACTATCTCTTTTCTATTGTTTCTGCCCTCTTCCAAAATTTTAAAAGAAAAAAATATGAAACAGTGCTTACAAATTTAAAGGTTTAATTCATTCAAATTAATTAAATAAAATGAAGATTAGTGTTGTGATGTTAAATTAAAAAACTGCAAAGCAAATAAATAAAATAAGGGGAATAAGATTACCTGAGAGCGTGTTGTTTTATAGAGGCTTGAAACTGAAAAACAAAAAACAAAATTGAACACATTAAAAACAACAATAACAATTGGTCTTCATTCTTAACATTCAAAATCAAATAATGATCCTTATAACAGCCAAATAGGATAATAGCCATGAATGATGTAAACACAAAAAAAAAAAAAGAGAATCCAGAAAAAAGAAAATAGAAAGAGGATTATAAAATCAGATATAACAAATAGGATTGGAGAAAATAAGTGATTTCAAAGAAGAAAGACATACCTTTTTCCTCAAATTCATGAACAACAATCGTCGGCGATTCTGTGAGTTATCTGAATCGGCAAACCCCATGTCAGAATCAATCTTCGAAGATCTTCGACGATTTTACGATGAAACTGAAACAACAACAACGAAAGAAAAAAAAACAGAAATCATGAGAAAATAAAAGTAAGAAAGTGAAAAAGAAAGAAACTGAAATATTGAAGGGAAAAGACATGAAATCTGAAAGAAGGGTTTGGGTGAGAAGAGAACCTAATTTGTAAACATAAACAGAAAATTAAACATTCAAAATAAAAATCAGATAATGAAATAAATCAGAAAATACCTGATAGAGAAGTGGTTTGAAACTTTTATAGGGCAATAGCGTTATTCAGCGATTTTTTGCTCTGAGAAGATGAGAGATAGCTAAAGAGAGAATAATTTTGAAATTGAAAACATGAGAAAGAAAGTGAGTTATGAGATGAGATTGAAGAGATGGAGGATTTGAAATTTGAAATTGATTCCTACAAAATGGGTGCTTTGGGGAAGGTGTGAAGACAATGACAGAAATCATAGTAGAAATTCAACTCATGAGACTGAGAGGAAGAGAGAGACGTTGCAAAATAAGGAAACAACACAGACCAAGTGAAAGTGAAAGAAGATGGAGAATTCAAAATTGTTAACCTGATAAAGGAAAGAGTAGAGAAGCAATGAAAGTGACTTATCATCAAACGGGTTGGGCTTATGGAATGGGCCGGTTACAAAATGGTCCGCCAATTGCTATTCAAGAAACACAACATTTTGATTGGTTGTTACACAAACAAATGCTTTTGATTGGCTAGATTCAAAATGAATGCTATAAGAAGATAAAAATTTGGAAGTATTGACACATAGATCTTTGAAATGGTATGCTTCATATTGTGACACCTGGATTTTTTTGCTATAACCTTAGTCATGCTTGTGTAGTTTTAGGATGAGCTTTTATGAGTATTAAGCTTAATTAGAATGGATAAGAGTTTGTAGTAGAAATAAGGGTAATATAGTAATTTAGTATAAGTTAGTGGGTTATGTAGAGATAAGAATGACATTTTGGTCATTAGCTAAAAGGATAGAGTATCTTGGAGAGGAATTAATGACAATTGTGTAAATAGTACGAAGGTTAGTAGTAAGAGTAAGGATGAGATGATGAGTGAGATTTGTAGTGATTTTAAGGTTATTTTGGGGTATTTAATATAACCTAAGTTGAGGAATATATAAAGGGGGAGTTATGAGAATTGAGGTTAGGTTTTCACAAAAGAGTAGAGAAAGGGAGGTTGAGAGAGAAGAGAAAAAGGATTTGAGAAATGAAGAACAAAGAAGAGAAAGAAGATCAATTAAAGAAAAGTCTTGTTAGAATAAGAGAATTGAAGAGAAGGACTAGAGATTCCAACTTGATTAAGGTGTGAGAGTGAGACTAGAGAGGGGGATTTCCTAAATCCTCATTCCCAAACTCTCTACACCGTTTTGATTTTAGGGTTTTTGGGGAAATTATTTGAGAATGTGTTTATCTATTTGACTTTTTTGTTAATTGAATGATTATACATGTATGTTCATGTTTGATTGATAGGTTGTTGTGTGAAAAATTATTACTTTATGAATTGATTGTGTTCTTGACATGAAAAATGAGTTTTATGATAAATGAGTTTTATGATAAATGAGTATAAATCCCCAAACTTAAATTGTGTTAAGTGCTTTTGAAGTTTAAATAAGTGTTTCTATCCATATATATGCTTGGTGATTGTTGTATAATTGTTTTTAGGTTCAAATAAGTGCTTTTGAGTTAAAATAAGTGATTTTGGGGTTCAAAACGTGAAAACACGAAAAACAGCATCAGGTCCCCGCACGTGGCGCAGCCCTGCTGGCGCACGGCACGGGCACATGTGTATTTTTCTTCTGGTTTTGGCGCGCAGCGCAGCACTGGTCAACAGTATTGACCGTTGACTTTTCAACGACTTATGCACCTGGAACCTCTTTTCAATAATTTTTCATATATAATCCATTTTTTAAACTAATTTGTGGAGATTATGCTTGGATAGTGCTGTTGTGTATGAAATATCAATATGTTGTTAATTTGATAATAACTTGACGTATGTAATTGAGTTGGAATTGATTAATGGATTGAAGAGTTAAATCTTGATATATGCATGCAATTAAATGTATGACCATAATGAGATATGATGATGAGTTGTGATGTAAATGATGAGGAGGAATATGAATTAAGTTATCCTATTATTCATGAAAAAGATCTATTGATGTAGAGTCATTGCATGACTAAAAACTGTTTTTGATGAGATCATCATATGTTTGATATATGTACATTCATACATGCATAGCACTTGCATGACTATAAACTGTTTTTGATGAGAAGTAGGATATAAGTTTATCCTAATTTGATGATGGTACCACATGTATTTACTTGTGTCTATGATGACATAACATTGATGTTTGACATTATTTGCATTAGGAAATTGTGCGCGCTATTATTTAATAATTGGTACTTGGCATTAATGGTGAATTGTAACTACTTGTCTTTGAGTATATGGTTATTGATCAATGTGTCTATATATATATATATATATATGTGTGTGTGTGGCTATGAGTTAGTTTATATATTTTTACTTCTTGTATGATGAAAGTATGAGATAATATGTTGCTTATCTAGTTAGTTTATATATATTATTAAATGTAAGTATACCTTATTTTTACCTTTTGTTTCAGGTTATGTAACTAACTATATGTTTTGTGTACTTATTGAATCGTTGGAGGTTCAGGTTTCTCAGATTATGTGTTTATGTTCGAGTTGACGGTGAAGCCCCACTCTGATACGACAAGGGAAAAGGGTTCTTATAATATGTATATAGAGTCCTTTTATTTAAAGATGTATTATTTTTTAGAAAGGATTTTGTATAAGTAATTTCTTACTAATTAAGTTATTAGTTGTATTTTAATGAAGAATGTAATACTCGAACCATGGTCTTTATAATTCAATTTTAATTTCTGTTACGTATTTTGAACAACATATTTATAAAGGTATAAATTCTAAGTAGAGGGTTTTGGTGTTACAATTTGGTATCAGAGCCCCGTTGTCTTCGGACTGTGTGGGTTATGTGTCGATCAGAGCAAGTCTGTGCGGTCAGACTAAGTGAGAATAGTGTGACTCGTGTCTTGTGTGATTGTTATGTTTTCTTGTGATTTGATTATTGAAGTTACACTTGCACATTAGTCACTATTTCACCATTTTGCATATGTGTATGAATCTTGTTGTATTTTATCGTTGTTCTTAATTATTATCAAATTTGAAGTTTCGCTAAATTGATTAAAGTGATGTGTTGGTTTACACTTGATAAGAATATGATGTTATTTTGAAATATAGAGTAATCTTTTCTTGTTGTTGTTGATGTTTTCATTCGATGAAATGAGTAAATATTATTATTGTCACAAAATATTCTTATTTTTCAAAACTTGATAATATGATTGTTGTTTTGATTTCAAGATAATGACTTAAATAATGATGTCTTTTCGTTATTGCTCTATTCAAAATGATTATGTTCGTCTATGAGTACATTTTCTATTCAATTAAGTACTTTATTTAAAAAGATTTATTTTTCAAATTTATCTAATATACATATTTTTTTTGAATCGGCTAAATTTTATTAATGAACAATTCCTAAGGAATTGTTGAAACAAACATCGAGAGGCAAAGTGATGAAAACATTTTAACCAAACAAAAAGTACATCAAACAGTACCCCAATCCACCCCTACATCAATTGAAATACACCTATGACCACCAACTCAACCTATAGAGACGCCACTAGACACTAACTTCCGAACTCGAATCAAAATTACTCGGCCCATCATAATCCAAAAAACATCTCCTTAAGTCAAAAGTTGGTGGACG
This sequence comes from Trifolium repens, assembly GCA_030408175.1. Taxonomy (NCBI): domain Eukaryota; kingdom Viridiplantae; phylum Streptophyta; class Magnoliopsida; order Fabales; family Fabaceae; genus Trifolium; species Trifolium repens. The sequence goes on from CP125841.1 coordinate 8,827,333, forward strand.
TCGGTTGAAATCTAACGGTCAACACCGATGCGGTAGAGTTCAATCAGATATAGAAACCTGCAAATCTCAACATATTTGAAAACCCCTCAGCGACTCAAAAGAATCCTGCAAATCGTTTTTAAAATGATCAGAGAATCAAATATCAAGAAAAACTAAACGCGCACGACATCAACCGCACACTGACTGTTTCAAATCCGACACGTCAGCATCTCAACACCTCACCACCGTAACACTATCTCAACACACCGACATCGCCAAATCCAAACGTCGCCACATCAACACCTCACCGCCACCACTCCAATACAACACAACACAAAACTGTCGTCGTATGTTTCAACACCAAACCTCATCACCTACAGCCACCACCATCCAACACACCACAACACCATGTTTAAACACAACACCAATAGTGACAAAACACGAATCTGAACCAATGAAACCAACACACAATCAACCGAGACAGCCGCTGTAACTGTCGCCGGAGCAGCAAAACCCCCACCATAAGCACCAGTTGCTAGAGCAGCAAAGCCACCACCATAATCAACACACACCAGTTCAGCGAAAATCACACCAAAATTGTCGTCGGAACAACGAACCACCACCAAAACTCTCGCCGGAGAAAACGAGCACCTCCTTCACCCAAATCTAGTCCAACAAAGGAAACGATAAAGTAGGGATTGAAACTATTCAAAATTTTACTAAACTTCAATGAAGCTTAAGGAAGGCGTTTTAAATGATTGGTTTCTCTTATTTTATTTTTAACTCATTATGGCGTTTAATTGAAGCCGTCTTTGGTGGTTTGCGTCTTTTTTAGGTGTTTTTGTGAGTGTCTTCTTTGGTAGTTTATTTTTCCTTTTTAGGTGTTATTGCAGGTGTCTACTTTGGTGGTTGATTAATTGTTTTTTCTAGGAGCTTCTCTTTTTTGCTCCCTTTGTAGAGTAGGTCCCTTTTTAGTAGGCGTTTTGTGAGTTACTTTTTTTGTTGTTGATCATTTGTACTTCTCGTCTACTTTCCTTTCGGATAGTCTATTTTAATTAAAATTTTACTTATCGAAAAAAAGCAACAGCAACAGAAACAACAACTCAGAAAACAGTGGCAAAAACCACCGATTGGTTGGTACAAGTGCAATGTTGACGCAAAATTCCACAATGCAGAATGAAAAACTAGTGCGGGTTGGTGTGTCGTGATCACACGGGCAAATTTGTCATGGATCCAAGGAAGGTGCACCATAATTGAAGGGGAAGCTTTGGGATTGATGGAAGCTATGAAGGAGGTGGCAAGCCGAGGCATCAATTATGTCATCTTTGAGACCGACTCAAAAAGAGTATGTAATACAAAGGCTATAAATGGGGCCTTCCGAATTTAATACTATATATAATTGTAATGTTCAAAATATTTTGTCTATAAATTCTAACTTTAAAGTGAAGTTTAATAAGCGACAAATAAACATAGTTGCCCATAAACTTGTTAGAATGATTATTTTTTGAACTAGGCAGTTACTATTTTGATATGTTATCTACTTGCATAGAAACTATTTTAATTAATGAAATGTTTTAAGTTTGTGATTGTAAACAAAAAATTATGTTACATAAAAAATGGTTAGTAAAACACACTCAAAAAAGAAAAAGATTAAAAGGATAATATTGGTAGCTTCAATCAGAATTGGAATTTGATCACCAAAAATAATATTTTTTGAAAATAACTAAACGCTATTTATGTCGAGTAAAATAAATTAGTCAGTTGAAAAATGTATCCAATTGCATTCAACGTGTAACCAAAACACACAATTTCTTTGAAAGTCAATAAATATCTTATTCCTTTTTATAATATAGATCTCATATAACATGAAGATTATATATAAATTTAAAATCCATAAAATGGTAAAAATGTACGAATATCTTGTTAAAAAAAGTAAATTAATAGGATTTTTTCAAAAAAGAATAAAAATAAAGGGAGTAATGTCATCAATAGTATATATTATCTACTTTTTGTTATAATAAAAAGACCATTTTAGAATTGAGTTTTTGGCGGATTATTCTAGATGCACACATTTTCTATTTAATTATGTACTTTATATATAAAAAAAATTTATTTGTCAAATCTATCTGGTCTACATATTATACCAAATACACTAACAAAAAAAATATTAAACTAAATACAGCAATAATTTAATGTATCTCTAAAAAAAATATTTCCATCTTTATTCAGGCCTATCCAAAAATACTGCTATTGTGCGTTAACAACTTAAACATTAAACGAAACGACGTCGCATTATAGCACTTACTCAGTTTTGTGTTTTGTTTCTTCTTCACATTCCCAATTTCCCTCTCATTTCTCAGTAACCACTGTTCACTCTTTCGCTTTCTTCTCAAATTTCTGAACCTTTCTTTACCGATCATGGAACAGAGATCCGGCAACGAACTCCGTTCGACCTCGTTTTCCGGACCGGAAGACTGGCGTAACCGGAGCAACCTGATGAGCATTTCCGAGCTCTTTTCTGAGCTGCGAGACACGTTCATTAGAGGGGATTTTGATTTTGTAGAAAAAACCCTAATTGATAGGGAAGAAAGGTTGAAGAAAGAGATTGAAGAGAAGAAGAAAGAATTGGAGTTAGCGGAAGAGAGAATGAAATTCGAGAAGTTGGAAAGGGTTACTCTTGAGTTTAAGCTGGAGAGGCTTCAAGCAGAGATGAATAAGAAGGTGTTGTTGATGAAGAAGAATGTTACTGAAAAGAGTGTTGTTGGTGCGGTGAAGATTGCTAATGCTGATGCTGGAATGGGTGGTGAAAATGCTGGGGATTTGGTCAAAGAGAAGAAACGGGTTGATGAACGACTACATGCTTCAGGTATGGAGATTCTAATTTCTAAAATATTTTTTTTTTTAATTACGTATACAAGAATGTTGCTTATGCCTCTGTTGGACAATGACATATTTTGAGTTTATGGTTTACAACTTCTAACTTATAAGCTCATATCATATAACTTGTAACTTATTTTTACTAGCTTAAAGTTTATTTAGTTTATAGCTTTTAGCTTATCATTTTTTCTAATAATTTTAGCCCTAGAGTTTAGAAAAACAACGCTGAAGGAAGCACTTCAAGAGAAGGTGGTGGGCAAACTGAAAGATAATAATAAATTTAAGCATAGTAGTCAATCGCGTGGGATCCCGGCGGGATCCCGGTGTCTCGGCGCGGCGCGGATGCCTACCGCTACGGGAAGGGTTGGAGCGGAGCAGCTAGGGTTCGCGGCCGCTCCAGGCGGGTTCTCGGTGGATTGGTGCGGCGCGGGTCGCGGATCCCCTTCCCGGGTCAGGAACGCGTTTTTGTTTTCATGGGTTTTAAGGGTATTTTTGAAATTTTATTGATTTTAGTAAGGGTATATTTGGTTTTTTAACTTTCCTTTGATGTTAACAAAAACCCTAGCCGCACAAACCATTCTCATCATCGTATTCTCCCTTGCTTCATCGTCTGTTTCTGTTTCTTCTCAAAGCTTCACCTCTGCTACAAGCTCTGTTTCTTCTCGTTTCTTCTTTAATTCTCCAAGCTCTGTTTCTGTTATTCTTTTTTTGTCTAGAATCAAATTATCTTTTTGCTCTAGTTTAGAATTTGTGAACTATGGCATCATCATCTGCAACAGTACCATCATCAAACTCGGAATTGAGTTTTAATTTTTAGTTACTTTGTTAATCTAAGTGTTGAAGACTTGACTTTTCCTTCTTTATTTTGCCTGACTTTTGTTGGTAATTTGGATGTAATGTTTAAGACTTGAGATTTGTGTTTTGAATTTTTTATTTATGAATGTTTTGTGGATTTTGAGATGTTTATTTAATTTTATATTAACTATATATTTATATTTTATAGTATTATTTATATAATTTATTAAAAAAAAAAATAGCGGCATCCCGGCCATCCCGCTCTCCGGGATGCCGCTATCCCAGTTTTGGGGCTGGTCGCTCCGGGATCCGGGATTAACTACTATGAATTTAAGAGTTGGGGAAGGATCGATGTTGGTGTTGAGGTGAAGACTGACACAAAAGGAAGGCGTGGTGGGGAGGCTACTGCTAATGAACTACCAGGTGAAAAGGTCGATGATTTGGATGAGACCCTAGTGGTTAGGAAAGCGATTCTGAAGTCAGTGGTTGAAGAGACGCTGGGGGAACTAGAAGAGAATAATCACTTCAAGAGTTTGGGAAAGATTAATTATGAGATTGAGGTGAAGACGGTCGTGGGAGAAAGCTGTGAATTTGGTTTAGATGTTGGTAAGTTTGTGAAAGCTGGAGTGGGGAATGAGAAATGCAAATTTGAGGTGTTGAAGAATAGAGGGGTTGGTAATGGGAGTGCTCTTGCTCCTGCTGAACTGGTCGGTGAAAAGGTCAAGGTTTTGGCCGAAAAGAAAAGATTTGTTGGTGCATCTGGTATGGCGATTCTAACTGCTTGTTTGCTGACTATGTATGCATTCTTTAATGCTACTTGAAGAAACAAAAAGAAAAATTGCAATGTGTTTTATTAGTAACGGGATCATGATAATTTGTTTAGGCTATATAGGACTATAGTTTTATTATTTGCGGAGTCAAGAAAAATTGTTGAATGGATGGTGATTAACTGTGTCAGATGGTGCGTGCAGTGATTTTAATGATAAAAGTGGTGAATTTTGGGATAAAACTTTGTTGCACAAATCTCATGAATGTGATTACATTTGCTTCAATGTGAAAGAGCCTTGTCTTTTAGTAACTAACATTGCATGGCACATCAATTTCCACATTGCTCTACCTGTGCCTTTTTAGTTTGGTTAGAGAATGCCATGTAGTTATTGGCAGGTTATCCTTGACTTATATCTTTTGAAATTCATTTGATGTAATTAGTAAATATAAGGTTCAACATTCTGTTGTGGTATTTTTATTTGTGAAAATTAGTAGAATTTTGAGTTCTTGTTGATGGCCACTAAGTTTTCATGAATGCAGGAAAATTAGCAATATTCTATGAGGATTATAGACTACTTCTCATAATTTCCTAAGCTTCTTCTTGAAGTATTTTGTTGACTAATCTATCACGTGTTGTTGCAGATACTGAGTGGCAAAGTTCATCAAGAGCTGTCCAAAAAAACCTTGATACAAGATTGGCCAAACCCACTGCAATACCACCTGGTGATGCAATGCGGAAAGCAGCGATTGCAGAAAAGATAATGTTATTACAAAAGAAGAATCAATTTAAGAGCTCGGGAAGACTCAATTTTGATGGTGAGGGGGTGACGGTCAATGGAGAAAGCTGTGATGAGAAGTTGGTCAAGGATGGGAAGGTTGTGAATGCTAAATTGGGGTTTGAAAGATGCAAACCTGAGATATTGAAGAATAGTGGGGTTGGTGATGGGGAGGCTTCTGCTGTTGCTAAACTCAAAGATCAGAAGGTTGAGGTTTTGGCCGAAACGAAAAGATTGGCTGGTGAACCAAGCAAAAAAGATGATCTGGGTTCTTCTGGTATGGAGATTCTAACTGCTTCTTTGCTGACTATATGTATTCTTTTACTGCCCGTGTTTGCTAACAATATATGCATTCTTGGAAAAACTATTGAAGTTATGGGTTTGAGATAAAAGAAGAAAAAGGAGAAATAATAAAGATTTTGAATATGATAATGTTGTAATATAGGAGTAATTGATAATGACTTTAATCAAAAAACTAAACACTGACATCATCCATTTGTAGAGATGCTAGACTTCTAGTCCTTCCTTAATAAATAGAGAAATAAAAAAAAAACACCATGATAATAACTAGGATATATGCAAACTAGTCATAGGAGATAATCTATAATACTTCAATATTAGAAATTAATCCTGAGATAAGTTACCATGCTAAACAAAATATTAAGATACTCTAAGTTTTGTTTTATATTCTGAATTCTAACACCCCTTTCAAGCTAAAGCTTTCTTAGTTTTAAGCTTGTTATAAATATGCCCTTAGTAGAAAAATATAGGGTGCATGAACTCAAGAACAAGAACAATTATTAGTCAAATAAAGTTTGCGCCCAAGAACAAACCACTGAACAAACAGTAGCTGACGCATGTACTAGAACAATTATTAGTCAATAAAGTTTGTGCCCAATAGACTTGGTGGCTGAAGCATGAACTGGAAGATGTCACAACTTCAAACATAATCAAAATAAGTTTTGCCTGTTTTGGGCCTATGTTATTGTAGAAAAAAATAGGGTGCATGCTGCTATATAGAGGGATTACAATAATTCATGACGAGAATTTTAGGGAATAGAAATAAAGGGACAATAGAGTGATATGCATTGACTATAACAATCACGTGGATCCTTCTAGAACACACACATGTTCCAAGGCCCCCCTCTAGTTGGTGCATAGATATACATTATGCCCAACTTGCTTATCAAATGCTCAAAGATGGGTCTTGCCGAGTTTTTGGTTAAAATATCCGCAGTCTGTTGACTAGGTCGTCACAAAAGACAGACATATGATTCCAGCATCTAACTTCTCCATTATGAAATGATGGTCAATCTCAATATGTTTGATCCTGTCATGTTGAATGGGTTGTGAGCTATATTCAAATGGAACTTTAACTGTCAGAATATAACTTAATTGGAAGCTCAAATTTCATCTTAAGTTCCTCCATGACTCTTTGAATCCATAGGCCTTCACAAATACCCCGAGCCATAGCTCTAAACTCGGCTTCTGCTCTACGTCTTGCTACAACTCCTTGTTTTTGGATTCTCCATGTCACAAGGTTATCCCATGCATAGGTACAATATCCAAAGGTTGATCTGTCTTTGACTGAACCTGCCCAGTCTGCATAAGTGAATATAGACATTTTTTCACTAGTCTTAAAAAATAATACTTTTCCGGAATTGGCTTTCAAATATCTAAATATTCTATAAACTGCCTAAAGATGGCCCTCATAAGGAGAATGCATAAACTGACTCATTGCACTGACTAAGAAGGCGATGTCAGATCTAGTGTGAGACAGGTAAAATTAGCTTACCCACCAACCTCTTGTATCTTTCGGTGTCAACAGGAACATTTCCTTCTCCCCAAAGTTTTGTATTTAGGATCCATGGGGGTGTATGTAAGCTGGTTGACAACCACTCATTCTCGCTCCTTGCAAAAGATTGAGAATGTATTTCTGCTATGACACAATTCCTTTCTTCGATCGAGCAACCAACATCCATACCAAGAAAGTATCTCGAGGATCCTAAGTCCTTAATTTGAAAGTCTGCAGCTAGTCTTTCTTTTACTCTTCTCATTTCAACAATATCATCTTCAGTTAGGACAATATCATCTACATAAACAATCAATGCAACAAATTTACCATCAGAGGAGAATTTGGCGAATATGTGATCAACTTGTCTTTGAATGTACCCTTGGTTCTTCATGTATTAAGTAAACCTTTCAAACCAACCTCTCAGTGATTGCTTTAAGCCATAAAGAAACTTCTTCAACTTGCACATCTTCTTCTAGATGACCATTGAGGAAACCTTTTTTAAATTCAACTGATATAGAGGCCAATCTAGGTTGGCAGCAAGAGATAAAAGTATTCTCACAGTGTTCAATTTTGCAACAGGATCAAATGTCTCTGAGTAGTTTATGCCATAGGTCTGAGTGAAACTCTCACCTTAAGTTGATACTGACTTGAGCGTCGGAGTGCTAATATTTTTTGCAGGCACCCTTTCTCCACCATCTGCAACCACATATGTCACTGGAGAAACCATCTGCAACCACCATCTGTGAAACTTCGAATGCATCTAAAAAATGAATATTTTCTTATAATTAGGACCGGAGGGCGTTCTATAGGCATGACAACAGAGCGGAACAAAGACGAATTTTGTCCTTCCATTAAGTTTGGGCATTCCGATACCCTTCCCAATTTCCAACGGAGATGAAAAGTAGAATCTCAAAATCATACCGATGGGATTCGGGTATCCCTGTCTATCCCCACCCCAATATGAACTTGAGTTGCATTTTGATATTTTTAATTAAAAAAAAAAGTTAAAAGCCCAAAACTATTTTGTTTCAACCAATTATGGTATGGTTTTTGTCAAATAACCGATTATCCCAAAAGTTTAAGCTGTTAGGATTAGCTATATCAATGGTTGAAGCGTGGATAATGCATAGGCCCACCTACCATATGCTTAAATTCCACTTTTTAATTAGAAAGTGAGGGGAGCGGGGATCGAACTCTAGACCACTTAGTCATAGAGGCTCTGATACCATGTCAAATAACCGATTATCTCAAAAGCTTAAGCTGTTAGGATTAGCTATATCAATGGTTTTATATTATTTCTAACAGTTTTTTTTTGAATATTTTTGTATTGTGGAATTTGGTGGGGTATATTTTTATGACTCATAATATATATTGTTATATGAAAAATACTCGAATGTTCGTGTTTTTTATAATTGTTCATAGCTAGATGGCTCTCTCTATATATAGTTACACAAAAATAAATCATATGTTTAAATAACAAACAAATCTTAAATCATAAATCCTAATATTATCTTATTTTATATATAAATCTAAACTATATTTAAATATAAAATCTTAATAAAATATTTAAGCATTATTTTCAACCCTCCTCCTTTATTTTTATTATTTTGCCCTCTCCTCCTTTATTGATTTACTGAATATCTTTTTTGTATTCAATTTGAGATTTGATTTGAAAATTATTATTTGAGCATTGCTATTTAGTAAGAATTTTTTGCACAAGAAATGCAAGAATCAACACATGGCAAAATCTTAAAGGTTGATGTCATTTAATCTCCTTCTTTTGTGGAAATCATGGGTGGTGATGGATGTAAATAAGGGTGGAGATCTATTCTTGCAATTCTTCACCTTAAATTTTCTTACTAAAAAGTTTTTCCCTTATTATTTTTGGTGTTGTCAGCACCCCTCTTTTATTGAATATCTGTGTTTTTTAAATCTGAGATTCAAGTTTATTTTGATTTTGTAACATAGGTTCTCAGTCATAAATGTTATTCTCTATATCTTCATATGGTACATGAGCATATTTTTCGGTTATGGGTTATGGAAAATACTCTAATATTCTTGTTTTTCGTTATTCATAGCTATATGACTCTATCTTATTTTAAATATAATATAAACTATATTTATATCGAAAATCTTCAAAAGATATTTAGGCATTATTTTCAACACTGCTCTTGACTCTTTTTTTGACTAGATATCTTTCGGGTTGATTGGAGTTGATTGTTGTTGTTGTTTGTCAAATTAAAGAGTGTGTTGCTGGCACTCATCAATCTTCTATTTCATGTTTGGTTTACGGTTAAAAGTGAGCGATGAAGACAAGTGTAATTCACTAGCATCATCATTGAATAAAAAAGAGACTAATTCATGTGTAATTGCAGGTAAAAAGCAGAAAAATTCATCAGGAGCGGTTCAGGAAAACCTTGCAACAAAGCTGGTTGAATCCATTGGAATTAAAAGAGGTTTTCCTTTAGCAGATATGGATGTTTTGAACGACTTAGATATTAGTGATAGCTCCTCTTCTAGTTCTAGTTCTTCATCTGACGAATCTGATATGGTCATAAACAATAAGAAGATGAGAACCAATGTCAGCCAATCTACAAATGGACTCTACTAAGTTGAACAAAGGTAAATAGAATAGGAAAACATACTTGGCACATACTTTTTGTTGTTTTGGACCTCAAAGAGAAATGACAGCTAGAGGAAAACATAATAAAAAGGCGGGGGACAAGAGAGGAATGGTAAACAAAATTGTGGTTTTGTTTTTTTGTGATCATGTTAAGGTAAACTTCGTTGTAAATTACAATGCCATATGAAATGGCAAACTTTTTTGCTCAGAGATCTCAGTATTCAAAATCAAAAGTTATATTATTTACATCAAGTTTCCCAAGTGTTCTGTTTTTGGGTAGTGGATTGGTTGTTTGAACACAAAACATTACTCCTTCTTTCCCTTATTATAGGACCATTTAATTGGGTCTCACGTGTACACATCACTCATTTATAATTTTTTAATAGTAGTATTTATTAAGCACTCAATCCTTTCAAACCAACACTTCTTAAAAAGTTTTAAATGGGTCACACTAATAACTCTCCATCTCATCTATAACTCTACATATTTATAAATGAGTCCCACAAATATATATTTTAATGAAAAGAGAGACGGTGCTTATTTTAGAAGTGATACCTAATAGGTACTATAGTGTGTTTTGCTTCAATGGTAATACCTAATAGGTATCACTTCTTATTAAAATAGGTACTACTATTGGAGACTGTCTTAGAGAATAACCGTTAATCTTGACAAACCTTGATAACATATCAAATCATTTTAGATTTTTATAAAATTTAACATGAATGATTTATATGATATAATCTTTCAATTTAATGGTGAATTTTTTAAAATTTGTATTCGTTAAAGTGTTATTGAGCGATGTAACATTACTCAAATGTTACGTAATTTAATATATATAATGTGAGAAGCTAAAAGAAAACATTTGTTAGACTTTATCAAAAAAAGAAAACATTTATTAGAAAAGATTTGATTTGATTTTTTTTATTTTTAATTCTATGGCTGATGTGTTTGATAGAATGATTTTATTTGATTTGGTTGAACTCACGTAACAAATTGGTAATAAAAGTTGGTCTAAAGAGTTATAAAAAAAAAGTAGTATAGATGTTTTATTTGTTTAAGGGTCATACTAAATAGTATTATATGTACTCGTTAAAATTATCAAAAAAAGGAAATTTAATATTAGGAATATAATTTTTTTACACTTTTAAAATATTAAATACATATATTTTCCTCTGTTTGATGCTAGATCCATCCAAACCAACCAACTACATTAATAAATGTTTGTTTTTTTTTTTTTGACGAACAAATAAATGTTTGTTTTAAATGCCCTTTAATAGTAATATTGCCCTAAATTGCTTGCAAGCTATCGATGTGGACTATTCTCACATTCTTGGATTGAAAAATAATACCAGAGGGACCATATAAGGCTAGTGCCACCCTAGACTAATATTTAAAATTATAAAAAGTTATAATAACCTTTGATAATACTATTTAAAAATAAAAATTGACGGCTTTTATGATCTTTATAGCTAAAAAGATGATATGATTAACGTCAGTTTCATACGAGTTATATTTTTATTTTCTATTATTGTACTTAAACTAATATCAATTAAGTCATTGTTTCATTCTTAAAAATAAAGATAGTTATCAATTTATACTTCTAAACAATAATAGATATCGTCACAAAAATTTTAAATAATTTTAAATATTGATCCATGATGAACCACAATTATGTTTAGAATTTGAATCTAAATAATGAACTTGAGAAATTATAAATGTGAAATTTTTATATTTTTTAGGTGTCATGAATTTTTTAGACACAAGTCATTGTGTTCGACCTGGTCTAATACATATATAATTTTGTTGTAGTTACCGATTAACCGAATTATTTGGTATTATCCAGTTTAGTTATGTGATTCTACCAATAACCTAGTGGTTCAACCGATGAACCAGTGATTGATCAGTATCTCACTAGTATCATTGTTGCTCTCATTCAACAATTCAAGTACAGTATGTCGTTTGTCTTCTCTTTCCATTTTCTTGCACACAAAGCCAATACTTTTCTAACATTTTTCATCAATGTGAAACCAGTTTTCTTACATGGCTTATCTGGTTTCCTCCATCTACTTCTGTTAGTGGCCCTATTCATGTCATGGTTGTGGAAGAAACTCTCTGTTACAGAATCCAGAGATAGAATAAAAAACACCCTCTTCAGAAGGACACTTTTTTGTTCTGTTTCTGCTATCAATCTTCTGCTTTGTTTCTTTGATTGCTTAAGTTGGTATAGAAATGGTTTTTCTAAAGAAAAGCTTGTGACCCTTTTAGATTTGGCTCTCAAAACCATTGCTTGGGGTATTGCTTGTGTTTGTCTTGAAAGGAAACTCATTTGTTCATTGTTTTTCAGAACTTGGTGTGCATTTGAGCTCTTTGTTTCATGTTTTTGCTTTACAGTGGACATTGTTCTCCATGAAAAGCAAGCTTCTTTTCCAATTCAATACTTGGTTTCTGATGGTTTCTCTGTTTGTGTAGGGTTACTCATCTGTTACTTGTGTTTTTTTGTGAAGAATGGTGATACAAAAGAAGCCAAAGGGTTTGAAACTGTTACTCCTTACTCAAATGCTGGATTTTTCAGTATTCTTACATTTTCTTGGATTTTCCCACTGATTTCTGTTGGAAAGAACAAAACGTTAGACCTTGAAGATGTTCCTCAACTTGACAGAAGAGATAGTTTATTTGGCGCTTTTCCGAATTTCAAGGATAAGCTTGAGGCATATTGTAGTGGTAATACTAATGACATCAACAAAGTGACCACATTTAAGCTAGTGAAGTCATTAGCATTCACATCAAGGAAAGAGATTATTTTGACAGCTATTTTTGCATTTGTAAACACATTGGCTTCTTATGTAGGTCCTTATCTTATAAATGATTTTGTTCAATATCTTAATGGACAAAGAAAATTCGAAAACGAAGGACTTGTTTTGGTGTCTGCATTTTTTGTGTCAAAGCTTGTTGAGTGTCTAACAAAGAGGCAATGGTTTTTCAGGTTGCAGCAAGTTGGAATTAGAATCCAAGCACTTCTTGTAACAATCATCTATAATAAAACTTTGACACTTTCATCTCAATCAAAGCAAGGTCACACTAGCGGCGAAATAATCAATTTCATGACTGTTGATGCTGAAAGAGTTGGTGACTTCAGTTATCACTTGCATGATCTTTGGTTGGTGGTTCTACAAATTTTAGTAGCTGTGTTTGTTTTGTATAAAAATCTCCGCCTCGCATCTATTTCCGGGTTTGTCGCAATTATCGTTGTAATGTTGGCAAATGTTCCTTTAGGATCAATCCAAGAGAAGTTTCAAGACAAGTTGATGGTGTCAAGAGACAAAAGAATGAAGGCCACATCAGAGATTTTAAGGAACATGAGGATCCTTAAACTACAAGGATGGGAAAGGAAGTTTCTGTCTAAGATAACTGAACTCAGAAAAAGTGAGGAATTTTGCTTAAAGAAACTTCTATACACTTTAGCTGTGATCATATCTGTATTTTGGAGTGCACCAGCATTTGTGTCTGTGGTTACTTTTGGTTACAAGAACCAATTTATAATCTTCCAGAAACAATTTCAATGATGGCACAAGCTAAGGTTTCTCTTGACAGGATTGCATCTTTTCTTTGTCAAGAAAACATGAAGTCGGATATTGTTGAGAAGCTTCCAAAAGGTAGTACTAGTAATAGTTCTGATATAGCAATTGAAGTAATTGATGGAAATTTCTTTTGGGATTTACCATCAAATTTAGTATTGAAAAACATAAACTTTAAGGTTTTTCGCGGAACGAAAGTTGTTATTTGTGGTACTGTTGGATCAGGAAAATCTACTTTACTTTCATGTATATTAGGAGAAGTACCAAAAATATCAGGGGTCATAAAGGTTTGTGGAACAAAGGCCTATGTAGCTCAGTCACCATGGATACAAAGTAGCAAGATAGAGGATAATATATTGTTTGGGAAGGACATGGAAAGGGAAAGATATGAGAAGGTTCTTGAAGCATGCTCACTAAAGAAGGATCTTGAGATTTTGTCATTTGGAGATCAAACAATTATAGGGGAGAGGGGAATAAATTTGAGTGGTGGACAAAAACAACGGATACAGATTGCCCGTGCTTTGTATCAAGATGCTGATATATATCTATTCGATGATCCGTTTAGTGCTTTAGATGCTCATACAGGAACTCACCTGTTTAAGGTAACTCATTTTATTTTTTATCTTTTGCAGCATAGACTATAGGGATTACATTTCTTTACAAACATGACAATGACACCGACATTGAATGTAACCACATTTATCGGTGTCCTTGTCAAACACTGACACCGTCTTCAATATGAAGTGTTGGTGCTACTTTGGTTTTGAAATGTGGCTCTTCTTACTGCATGTCCCTTGTGTTATTATTTTTGTAAATGAGCATTTTCATTTAATCCATATGGTAGGAATGCTTGTTGGGATTTTTAAGTACAAAGACCGTGATTTATGTCACGCATCAAGTAGAGTCCTTACCTGCTGCTGACCTTATCTTGGTAAGAAAATCTTATATCATTAATTCGAGAAGATATGCTTATTTGATTTCCTACTTATCAAATTATGCACTGTTTGTAAGGTTATGAAAGATGGGGAAATAACTCAATGTGGAAAGTATAACGATCTACTCAACTCAGGCACCGATTTTATGGAATTAGTTAGTGCTCATAGAGAAGCATTGTCTGCACTTGATTCATCAAATGAAGATACAACAATATCTGATAAAATAAGTACATCACAAGAGTGTCTAGGTATCTCTCTTTCTCATGAAGTTGACAAAATAGTACAAAATGATGAAATAGACGACAAGTTTGAGGCAAAAGGCCAGCTTATTCAAGAAGAAGAAAGAGAGAAAGGTAAAGTTGGGTTTTCAGTGTATTGGAAATATATCACCATAGCATATGGAGGAGCTCTTATACCACTCATTTTGATAGCTGAAATCATGTTTCAACTTCTTCAAATTGGAAGCAACTATTGGATGGCTTCATCAACACCTATTTCAAAAGATGTAGAGCCAACTGTTGGAGGAAGTAAACTCCTAGTTGTATATGCAGCTTTGGCCTTAGGAAGTTCTTTATGTGTCCTAGCTAGAGCAACACTTGTTGTCACAGCTGGTTATAAGACTGCTACTCTACTCTTCAATAAAATGCATCTTTGCATTTTCCATGCTCCGATGTCATTTTTTGATGCCACTCCAAGTGGAAGAATCCTTAATAGGGTATGTGAAATATGGATTTTACATTCTCTCTATATTTTTTAGACTGAATATGTAATTAGATCCTTGAAGTTGTACGCATCGGTCAAAATAGCTCCTCATTTTTGTTAATTGGTAAATATATGTCTGAAATTGTAGAATGTTATTCAAAATAGTCTCTATAAAATTCCGTGTTAGAGAATATGAAGTGCCTGTGCCACGTTAAATGAACTCGTCACATTGTTACTTTGATCTCACATCAATGTCTACTCATTAGAGACTTCATTTTTGTGTAAAGTTTAAGTCATCTCTCGGAGAAATTTAGTTACTTTGTATGGAATCATTATAGGAAAATTAGTCTTCGGTGAGGTAGCGTAGAGATGGGATCAACCTGGAGGGACCACATATTCAGTAAAAGTTACTACAAAGACTATTTTGACCGACACTTCACAATTTCAAGAATGTTTTTGCCAATTCGCAAAAAAACAAGGACTATATTGACTGCTGTTTAAAATTTCGAGGATCAATTTTCCTATTCACTCATATTGTTTCTGAACTTGAGATGAATGAGTCTAAAATTATCTTTAATCATTGATTTTTGAATAGTCACATTCATCTTGTTAGTTGTTTTCATTGTATATATGTTAAGTGATGGTTTTGACAAATTTCATTTTCTTGTTCTTTTGAAGGCTTCTACTGACCAAAGTGCAGTGGATATAAACATTCCTTTTCAAACTGCATTAGTTGCTTGTTCTGTGATCCATCTTCTCGGAATTATAGCGGTGATGTGTCAAGTTGCATGGCAAGTTTTCATTGTCTTTGTTCCTATGATAGCAATCTGCATATGGTATCAGGTATTTCATATGCAACACATATTGTACTTGCCATACTTATTAACAATGTTATATGTTAAAAAATGGTATCTTACAAACTTATAATTGTGCAGAAATATTATATACCATCAGGCCGCGAACTATCTCGTTTAGTCGGAGTATGCAAAGTTCCTGTCATTCAACACTTTGCTGAAACAATTTCAGGTACATCAACTATCAGGAGCTTTGATCAGGTGTCAAGATTTGAAGAAACAAATATGAAACTAATGGATGGATATTCACGCCCCAAATTCAATATTGCTGGTGCTATGGAATGGTTGTGTTTTCGATTAGATATGGTGTCTTCTTTCACATTTGCCTTTTGCTTGGTAGTCTTGATAGTGGTTCCACAAGGAGTGATAAATTCTGGTAAGAAACTAGATTCCAATATCATTTCCTGTCATAAGTACTATATATGTTTGTTTATGTATAACATAATAACCGCTCCCCCTATTTGTTGTTTTCGAAGATGTTGCTGGTTTAGCTGTGACATACGGCCTTAATCTGAACATTATACAAGCATGGATGATATGGGAACTTAGCAACTTAGAGACCAAAATTATATCAGTAGAAAGAATACTTCAATATACTTCTATTCCTAGTGAGCCTCTTCTTGTTGTAGACGAAAACCGGCCACACGCTTCTTGGCCATTATATGGCACAATTGATATTCACAACTTGCAGGTAGTGTTGATTTACAAAATCTGTACTAAGGTGTTTGTCTTTCATAGATTGAAGTTGGTTTCAGAAACTTTTGCGCATAGTATACAATATATGTTATAGACTCATTTCATAGTTTGTGCATGATTTTTGAGTTACCTTTGTATTTAACGAAGGTACGTTATGCTCCTCACATGCCGTTTGTTTTACGTGGCCTTACATGCACATTTGTTGGAGGACTGAAAACTGGAATTGTTGGGAGAACTGGAAGTGGTAAATCAACTCTCATACAAGCACTTTTTCGAATCGTTGAGCCTTCTTTTGGGAGAATTATGATTGATGGTATCAATATATCTTCCATCGGACTTCACGATTTGAGGTCAAGATTGAGCATTATTCCTCAGGATCCAACCATGTTTGAAGGCACTGTGAGGAGTAATTTGGATCCATTGGAAGAATATACAGATGAACAAATTTGGGAGGTGGGTTAGTTTTATCTATTTCCCTCGCGCACGCCCACATGCTGACACTCACAAACACACACTGTAATGATGCTCAATATTGCGAAAAGAATCATTGTCAAATGTAGCTTATGCAGATGCAGCCTTAATCATGGCCACATTGTAGTCGAGATAGTATAAAAAAAATCTTGGCATCGCACGACAGATTGCATTACAGACATTATCATTAAAAAACTCTACTTATATTCATTCTTCAAAATA
Organism: Trifolium repens; assembly: GCA_030408175.1. Taxonomy (NCBI): domain Eukaryota; kingdom Viridiplantae; phylum Streptophyta; class Magnoliopsida; order Fabales; family Fabaceae; genus Trifolium; species Trifolium repens. Next base: position 8,844,401 of record CP125841.1, read on the forward strand.
GTATTGTATTCTGATTGTAACATTCTTTTATATAGGCACTAGATAAGTGTCAACTTGGAGACGAAGTTAGAAGAAAAGACGGACGGTTAGACTCAGCAGGTTTGTCTTTCAACATATGAAACATAAGTACATTAAATATAATCTTGGAATAACCCTATTGTTTATATCAAAATGGATGTTACAGTGAGTGAGAATGGTGAGAATTGGAGTATTGGTCTGTCTTAGTAGGGTGCTGCTCAAGAAAAGTAAAGTCTTAGTACTAGATGAAGCTACTGCATCAGTCGACACAGCTACCGATAATTTTATACAGCAAACTCTTAGGCAACATTTCTCCGATTGCACAGTAATTACAATTGCACATAGAATAACTTCTGTTATTGACAGCGATATGGTTCTTCTACTTAATCAAGGTGAGAAAATATGTTGTATTACAATTACATTCTTCATTGAACTTGAAATTTATTTGTTATGCACTTTTTGATATTATTTCATTGGAAACAAATGCAGGACTAATTGAAGAGTATGATTCTCCAACAAGATTGCTAGAGGACAAGTTTTCATCTTTTGCTCAACTTGTTGCTGAGTATACCACAAGGTCCAACTTCAGACTATGATATGTCAGTACCTTGTTTAATGATAACATGTGTGCTATATGTTCTCTGCACCAATCAATTCAAAACAAGTTCTCATTATACAGCATTTCAAAAATAGTAGACAATTATAATCAATCAAAGTAGCTCTTCAAGGAGTAAGTGTAGATTAAAATATAACAATAACAATAAACCATACAGAAGAAGATAAGTAAATGTACCCATAAAGTTGACTTGTGATTTTGAATTAGAGTGAGCGGGAATGGTGTACAAGGATTTCTTTTTACGCATGTCCGAAATGTGACAAGTGTTATCTTCACCACCGGTGGCTAAATGATATTATCCATTAGGAGAAAAACTGCCAAGAACCGGTTTGACATGATTTTCTAGTGCAAGAACACTTCTCCCAGTACAAAGATCCCACACACGAACAATAGCATCCAATTCCACAAGACGCAGCTAATGATCCATCATGATGAAAAGCTAAACCATATACACTTCTACTATGGCCTTCTTGAATAAGCAACTCCTCTCCTTTTTCAACGTCCCATAATCTCCACATGTCTTGTCACAGCTAGCAGTGCCTAAGTATTTCCCTGATGGATGGAAAGCAATGCGTGCAACACGATCAAGATGACCCTCAAATGTTCTCAAAAGAGATCCTTGATCATTCGAATACTTTGCTGTCCTCTGGTCAGCAGACCGGAGAATAAGCAACATGGGTAGCAAGCACGACCAGTGTGCCCCTTCAAGGTAGAAACATTTTTTGTAGTAGGCATGTTCCATAACTTAGAGAACAGGTAGCAGTCCTTTTTCCATCCCGGGAGAATGAGCAACCAGTAAGTGTCGGAACATCTCCGATTTCACCGAATTCAAGATTCAAATTCCTTGCCTGCTTCAATGTCAAATCCATCTCTGCATCCTCATCTTCATCCGGATCATCTCTTCTTCTTTGGGCACGTCGAACACGCATTGCGGCCCTTACTAAAGAATATTTAGCAATATCAATCATTGCATTGAGGAGAGACTTTGACACTTCAGTTCGAAAGGAATACTGCTGATCATCCTCAATCTTGTCTTTTGGAGCAGTAGTAACTATGTATATTTGACTTTGAGGGGAGAAAAATCCATCCTCGCAATAAGAACATCAGAGTATGTGTAGCTGATTTATGGGACAGAGACAGAGTGAGTATTACATCGACACATACTCATGCGTCAAAAAAAAAAAAAAACTCATAATCACGCGTCAACAACAGAAAAAAATTTAGATTTGTCTACTCACCCTAAAAAAATTGGTTACACTCTAAGATGACCAAAATATTCTTTAAATAAATTAAATTTTCATTGCATCTAAAACTCTTGCGCGCGTTTCTTGCTTCAATTCATCTATGCCGTTAACTTTGTAAACTTAGTTTACATAACCTTACGTGTAAACTCGGTTTACAACGCTTATGTAAACTAAGTTTACGTAACTTACATAGACATACGTAAACTCAATTTACGTAACCTTTTATTTTGTACGTAAATTACAATTAACGTAAACCCCTCAATATACGTGTAAACTCAATTTACATACGATTGTGTAAACTGAATTTAGACATTTTAAACTATGCAATCCTACAAGAAAACATAAACAGAAAATGCCATAGAATTGAATGATTATAAATTGTAACATATGCAGTAAAGTCTTAATAAAATACTATCAAATTCAATTTTTAATTGAAATTAATGAGAAACAATTGGGATTGCGAGAGAGTGCATTAATGGAGTTTATGAGACAGAACGATGAAACATAAACATTAAAAATAGAACGAAAAATAAAAAGAGTTTAATGGATATAGGCAGACGGAGTAAAGAAACTTTAAACACTCAACCAATAAGAAATCATCATTCTTCCATGTCATACATGTAGTTTCAAAATAACCATACATGAGTGAGGTGATGTGGCAAGTTAGTGGAATTTTATTGGATGTCCGTGTAAAAATATTTTACACTGATTGTGCATATCCATTAAATCCAAATAAAAATTGTACAAAGAAGAGCAGTTTTGATATTAATGATTAAATTTTTATCAAATTTGGGTGTAACTAGAAGTTTTTAGGATGTGAGTAAAAAAAATAAAAACTTATAATCAGAAAAAGAAATTATTAATTAAAATACAAAGATATAAACTTATGTTTAAGACGTGATGCAGTTGTCCCATAAATTCTAGCTTAACTGACAAAAATTTGCCGAAATTGCAAGGCATGGACGTCATGACCGGGATTCGAACCCCGGCTCTCTCACTCGTCTGGAAATTTCTCATATTTACTTTGTCAATCCTTTTATGTAAAAAAAAAAAAAAAAGACGTGATGCAGTTGAGCTCTATGAGAAAAGTCTAAATTGAAATCATTACCTTTTCCATCTTTTCTTCATTATCTTTTTTACAAGAGACCCGACTCATGCATCTCACTTTACTGATTGTGATCAATCACAGAACTCCAACTTTAGAGTAAAGTCAACAAGTCAACCATTACTCTCCAACTTGTTTCCTTTTCTCAATTACTCTTCACTCACACTACTTTCCTCCATGGTGATGGTTCTACCTTCCAACTCATTTTCTCATTCACAATCATGATTTCCTGTAATACAAACTAAAACTGTTTTAGGGTCTTTGGATTGATTTATATAAGTTTATCTACTGATATAAAGTTTGTGCAAAAAACAATAAAAATTTAATAAACTTTTCTCGTTTTATTTTCATAAGTTTTTCAATATAACTTATGAGAAAAAACTTAAAAAATATATAAAAAAGCTTTATTTATTTATTTATAGAAATAGCTTATGTAAACTTGTGCATAAGTGTTTAAAATTTATTATGATAAGCACTTATATATAAGCTATTTATTCAAACATTACTTTTTTTACAAGTGTTCACAGTCATGATTTATCATTGATTAGTTTCTCTTTTCTTTTTTAAGAAACTAAACTAGTTCATCCAAATTGGCATCAGAGAAAATCGAACTAAGTTCTTAAGGAGGAACGCACTATTAGTGCAACTACCGGACACATAAGGTGAATTCTCATTTGTGTGAATTCTCATTTGTGTGTATGGATAAGAACTTTTGACCACTTGCTTAAGGTATCAAAGACTCTCACCACTCAGGCCAATACACAAAGGTAATTACTTGTGTCTAATCTTGTATTATGCTTACAAAGCAACTTTCCATGGTATGAAATTAATGGGTCAATAGAACTTATCAAAATTTTGGATTTGGCTACTAAAATAGTTGCTTTGTATGTGTTTGTTAAAATGTTAGAAAGAAGAGTGTACACTACAGGAACTGAGTTTCAAAATGATTCTTTAGAATTTTGTGGGGAAAGTATGTTTTCTTGATAATAACATATTGTTTCTGGGAAAGTAGGATTTCAAAGTGTTAAAAGACTCGAGTTCAAACTCCGGTGAAATAGAAAATACTAACATAACAACTAATATACTAACATTTTCCTATCCAAAAAAATTACAGGTCTCTTATTTGTTATGTTCTATGCTATATTAACAATATGACTAAACTTGCCCCTCTTGAAGAGTCTCTTTTGAATGGTGAAGTTAGTGTACGCAACAACAATTCTGATTACAAAAACACACTAAAAACCTGTTATTCAAATGCTGGATTTTTCAGCATTCTTACTTTCTCATGGATGAGTCCACTAATAACTTTAGGCAGTAAAAAGACTTTAGACCATGAAGACCTTCCACTTCTTTCTACCAATGACAGTGCCTATGGAACTTTTTCAACTTTTAAAAACAAGCTTGAGTTGCAGTGTGGTAATGTTAGGAATTTGACTGCTATAAACCTCGCCAAGGTGTTGTTCTTTGCGACTTGGCAAGGGATTCTTGTATCTGGCCTTTTTGCATTGTTGTTCACATGTTCTTCTTATGTTGGACCTTACCTTATAGACAATCTTGTTCAATACCTCAATGATGAAAACAAGGTTAAAAATGATGGCTATATTTTGGCTATGACGTTTGTTGTGGCGAAGCTTGTCGAGTGTCTTTCACAGAGGCACTGGATGTTTAAGTTCCAACAGGTTGGTGTTAGGATGCAATCAATGTTGGTGTCAATGATCTATGCTAAAGGTTTGACCCTTTCAAGTCAATCAAAAGAGCAACATAGCAGTGGCAAAATTATCAACTTATTGACTGTTGATGCTGCAAGAATAGGCGAATTTTGTTGGTACATGCATGATCCATGGATGGCTGTTTTACAAGTTTCTTTGGCTTTGTTTATTCTTCATAGAAGTGTAGGGGTTGCTTCAGTAGCTGCTTTTGCCGCTACCGTAGTTGTGATGTTGCTAAACCATCCTATCGCATCAATGCAAGAGAAATTCCAAGGTAAGTTAATGGAGTTCAAAGATAAAAGAATGAAGGCGACGACTGAGATTCTAATGAACATGAGGATTCTTAAATTGCAAGCGTGGGAGATGAAGTTCTTATCAAAGATCATTCAGGTTAGGAAGTTAGAGGAGTTATGGCTAAAGAAATTTCTTGTTGGTTCTGCAATTGTTAGATTTCTGTTTTTTAATGCGCCAACGTTTGTTGCTGTCGTCACTTTTGGTTCTTGTGTTCTTCTAGGCATCCCACTTGAATCAGGAAAGATCTTAACTGCTCTTGCAACATTCCGAATTCTTCAAATGCCTATATATAATCTTCCTGACACAATTTCAATGATTGCACAAACTAAAGTTTCTCTAGATAGGATTGTCGCGTTTCTTCGTCTAGATGATTTGCAAACTGATGTAGTGGAGAAGCTTCCGCGAGGTAGTTCTGATATAGCAATTGAAATAGAAAATGGAAATTTCACTTGGGATTTATCCTCTGTGAATACAACATTGAAAAACATAAATCTTAGAGTTTTTCATGGCATGAGAGTTGCTGTATGTGGTACTGTCGGATCAGGAAAATCTAGTTTACTTTCTTGTATAATAGGGGAAATACCAAAGCTATCTGGAACTTTGAAGGTGTGTGGAACAAAGGCTTATGTTCCTCAATCGCCATGGATACAGAGTGGGAAGATAGAAGAGAATATATTATTTGGTAGCGAAATGGATAGTGAAAAGTATGAGAGGGTGCTAGAAGCATGTTCATTGAAGAAAGACTTGGAGGTTTTACCATTTGGTGATCAGACCATTATTGGAGAGAAGGGAATCAATTTGAGTGGTGGACAGAAGCAAAGAGTACAAATAGCTCGTGCTCTTTATCAAGATGCTGATATATATCTGCTAGACGATCCGTTTAGTGCTGTTGATGCTCATACAGGATCCCATCTCTTTAAGGTACTATATTAAAAACTCTACTGTTGCAGTGCAATTTTTATTTTTCCATGACATGTTCTGATTTTTTTCCTGATGTTGCCACATCTGCCGTGTTCTTATTTAAATGTAAAACTTAACCGATGGATCATGGATTGAGTTTAGATGTCTCCAGATTGAAATTGAATATTAAAATAGTTTCATAGTATTTTTTATTTCTTACCTCTATATAAATTCTAGTAGTATATTATGCACATGGATACAGTTATAACAACAAAGGGTTTGGATTGTTCTTATTTCGGTTAAAGAGTAATGTTGTAAGTTGAACCGTAGTATTTTAATACAAGTTTTAAGCATAAATCCTAAGCTTGAAATCTTAATACAATGGAACCGCAACCACTTTGCACTCGGAAACATAGGCAATATTGGCCAAATTCCGTTGCTATTCTTTTAAACTAAGGATGCTATACAGCACCTGAGAATTATGCATTTGGATGGAAGGGCTTTTATCTAACTCAACATTTACTATTATACTGTTTCAGGAGTGTTTGCTTGGCCTTTTGAAAACAAAAACTGTGATATACATAACACATCAAGTAGAGTTCTTACCTTATGCTGATCTGATACTTGTGAGTAAATTTTATATTTCATCACGCTCATGAATTCAAAGTTTCACACATTAATTCTTAGTTTTGTTAGTACTTTTCACTTTCTTACAATTCATTTAGGTCATGAAAGAAGGAAGGATAACACAATCAGGAAAATACAATGACATTCTTACATCGGGAACCGATTTTATGGAACTTGTGGGAGCACATAGAGCAGCGTTGTCTTCAGTTAAGTCCTTAGAGAGAAGGAATACATTTAAAGAATCTAGTATTACCGGGGAAGACAAAGGTTTATTATGTGATTTTGAACTTGAGCAAGAAGTGGAAAACATAGATGATCAAAAAGGAAAGTTAGACGACACAGTTGAGCTGAAAGGACAACTTGTTGAAGACGAAGAACGAGAAAAGGGTAGAATTGGGTTTAAAGTGTTCTGGAAATACATCACAACAGCTTATGGAGGAGCTCTTGTACCTTTAATATTTCTTTCACAGATACTCACTGTGGTTTTACAGATTGCAAGCAATTATTGGATGGCTTTGGCAACTCCTGTTTCAGCAACTGCACAACCTGATATTGGAAGCCTCACTCTTATGGTTGTATATGTTTCTTTGGCAATTGGAAGTTCCTTTGGCACCCTTGCCAGAGCAATTCTTGCTGTAATAGCTGGATACAAGACTGCCATAATGCTCTTCAATCAAATGCATTTGAGCTTTATTCGAGCACCAATGTCGTTTTTTGATGCCACTCCAAGTGGAAGAATTCTTAATAGAGTAAGTAATTACATGTTTATAATTCTTGGTTACAGTAATTTCATGATGAAATTACTTATATCGACCATCTGATTTAAATCCATGGTCGAAATTGTTTTTAAAAGGATTAAATGAATCTTAGCGATCTGATCTCAAACCAATAGCCGAGACTGAGATTGATTACTGCGTTAAATTGTGACAGTTTGATTTCTCTATAGTCTTATTTAATGAAATTTATTGTCTAAATTTTGGTTTTACTTTGTTATTATAGGCTTCAACAGACCAAAGTGCAATAGATATGACCATTCCAAATCTAGCATGGGGATTTACCTACAATCTCGTTCAGGTCTTAGGAAATGTTGCTGTTATGTCCCAAGCTGCATGGCAGGTGTTTATAGTATTGATTCCTGTAATGGCAACCTGCATATGGTACCAGGTACTCTCTCCGTGTCATATTAAGTTTCGTATAAGTTTATGCACACTTCTTATTAAAATCATTGTGTGCGCCAATTTTTATGATAAAATTAGTTTAATTTACTAATGTAATTTGTTAACATAACAGTTAATTGAGCGGTTAGTTGTGGTAAGATAAAATAAACATCGCTATATTTGTGGGAAAAGGTAACTTGTGTTTTACTGGTTATCTAATGTGACAAGTAAATGTTCCATCCGTGACACTTAATATGAGACGTCTGACATATCATTCCACACCATTCAAGTTATAAGTCATGTCATCAAATGTGTTTGACTTTAAATTTCAATCTTGCTTTTCATTATTTAATGTATGATATTACTCTCATTTATCGAATATTTAAATGCACTTACTTAAAGAGACAAACATGAATCTGTCTGCTATTTTTTGTATGCTAACTTTCTAAGTAACAAAGTGCTTCTTTATATGCAGCGATACTACTCTGCATCAGCACGTGAATTGGCACGTTTAACTGGTATATGCCAAGCTCCAGTTATACAACATTTTTCTGAAACGATTTCTGGATCAACAACGATAAGAAGTTTTGAGCAAGAATCAAGATTTAATGAAATGAATATGAAATTGATAGACAAATATTCTCAACCTAAACTATACAGTGCTAGTGCAATGGAATGGCTGAGTTTCAGATTGGATCTTTTATCCACTACAGTATTTGCCTTCTGCTTGGTTTTCTTGGTATCTTTTCCAAGTTCAATATCTGATCCAAGTGAGTATTTCAATTACAATTTTAATCCACATAAATTTACTATTCATACTCACTCATCATGGCATTAGACTTAAAACTTCATTCTTTTCCTGCTTCAATTTTGTTTTTGTGAAGGCATTGCGGGATTGGCAGTGACATATGGGATTAGTCTAAATTCTGCACAATTTAGTTTAATTTCGATTCTTTGCAATTTGGAAAACAAAATTATATCTGTCGAAAGAATACTTCAGTACACCTCCATCCCAAGTGAAGCACCTCTTGTTATCAAAGACAATCAGCCAGATCATTCTTGGCCATCATTTGGAGAGGTTCTTATCCAAGATTTACAGGTATTCCTACTTCTTTCAACCACAATTTACCTCATATAAAACCTTCTGTTGGATTGAAAGGTACAATCATATAGATTACATATGTAAAATTTTGCACTAATATAATTTTTGAACAAACTATCCATTTAGTTTCTAAAGTAAAGAAAAATAATAAGTAGTCCCTAAAGAATATAATATTCATCAATATAGTCCCTACACTTTATGAAAATCTCTCATGTTAGTCCCTAAGATCTTAATATTAGGCACTAAATTGAAAAGATAGTGATACATTGGATCTAAATTTATGGTTTATTCATAAAATTATTTAATATGTCAGTGAGATATGTCAAGACTAATATCATGTTCACTTTACGTGAAAATGAGAATCATTAGGCTATAAACTTGCTTTGATTAAAATTTGAGATTGACACAAGTAATTAATATGATAAATAGTTGTTATGAAATGGTTGGATCAACAATTTTTACATTCTTGTAAACAATGTTTCATTTGGTATATGTATATTTACTTACAAGTCTATCATAGTATTTTAAATTGTATATATACTTAAATAAGTCATTGTGTGAAACAGGTTCAGTATGCTCCTCACTTGCCTCTTGTTTTACGCGGACTTACTTGCACTTTTACTGCTGGAGCAAAGACTGGCATTATTGGAAGAACTGGAAGTGGAAAAACTACACTAGTACAAGCACTTTTCAGACTTGTTGAACCTGTAGCTGGACAAATATTGATAGATAACATCAACATCTCATTGATTGGTATTCATGATTTAAGGTCCAGACTAAGCATAATTCCTCAGGATCCAACAATGTTTGAAGGGACCGTAAGAAGCAACCTGGACCCGCTCGAAGAGTTCACAGATGAACAGATTTGGGAGGTAAATTGGTTTGCGACAATATGAATAACTGATATCCCTTTAGTCCAAGATATGCAAATTATTATATTTTGAGAAATATTTTAGGCTCTAGATATGTGTCAACTTGGAGATGAAGTTAGAAGGAAAGAAGGAAAGCTTGATTCCACAGGTTTGACTTCTAAAACCTTTAAGCATATGTATTCCATATAAAGATACGGTTTCATATTGGATATAAAAACTTGTGAAATTGGAAAATTTCGTCTTTTAAGGGTCGTGTTTATTGGTTATGTTTCATTAGTGATGATTTTGTCAATTAAGTTTTTTCATTATTTACTTGGGGTTATTAATTTATGGTGATGGAATGAGTTTGAAGTTTAGATTAAGTTGATAAAAAAATCGGGGTGGAGGTGTGTTGAAGAGCTACTTAGGTGAGGAAGACAAACACTACGTGAAGAAATAGAAAAGAAAATTACGTGCAAGAAACCAAGAAATGCATCTGCATTATACAATATGGTAGGAATACTTGATCATACGTTTCACAAATAGAGTCCACCATAGAATATGTAAGGCACTTATCCACCATAGTATTCACTTATAAAAAGGTAACCTACTATTGGAAGTCAAATACAGGGACCATAGGTGGACCCTTAAAATTGGGGACCATATTAGAGGTTTCCTAACTTTTTTATTCTAATTTTACTTCCATATAAACACTCTGTATATCACTTTCAAGTCATTATGTTTCACTATTTGTTAGCGACTGTGGTTAATATTCCAATGATTAATAAGGATAAATAGTAAAACTGTTACACTCGTTAACTTATTTATTACTTCCGCTAATCATTGTGGAAAAATTTTAAATGTCACTTAATAAGGGATGGTAGAAGTTTTATAGCAAGTATAAGAAAACAATTTTATGCAATTTAGCATCACATCCATCGCGAATTCTGCAGTTACTGAGAATGGAGAAAACTGGAGCATGGGTCAAAGGCAATTGGTATGCCTCGGCCGTGTTCTACTTAAGAAAAGCAAGATCTTGGTGCTTGATGAAGCTACTGCATCAGTTGATACAGCTACAGATAATATTATTCAGCAGACAGTTAAGCAACATTTCTCTGATTGCACAGTCATTACCATTGCTCATAGAATAACTTCGATCCTCGATAGTGACATGGTTCTGTTTCTCAGTGAAGGCAAGAACCTGGTTTTTTTGTTTCTTCTTTATTTAAGTATTTTTCACTCATATTAAATGTGAACATGATTTTTCTTCATATTGATCATTTAGGTCTTATTGAAGAATATGATTCACCAAAAAAGCTGCTTAAGGACAAATCTTCATCCCTTGCTCAACTAGTTGCAGAATACACAAGGAGGTCAAACACTGGTTTTGGAAGTTGAGACTTCAAACTTAAAGAAATTAAATTAGAATAGAAGTTATAACATGTAATAAGATATAAAATTTAAGAATAATGTGGTTTATATCTGTAACTTGTGAGTATTTCTGAAGCTTATATGTAATATATATGTAATAGAAAGAGAACATTTACTTTAATTATTATAATTTATAAGTGTATTGTAAATTGGTAGTAAGAACAAAGATTTGAATTTTTCTCATTGTTGTATAATCTGTTTGAATTTAAAGAAAGGAAGTAAAGAATTAATTATGTTTAGTATAAATAGTTTACCTGTCAAAGGAAGGTCAAATAAAGTTAAATTAAATGTAGCAGTAAACAAGTGGTTATGCACTTGAGCTCTGTGAGAAAAGTACTGCTTTGAAATCAACATCATCAACATCTTTCCCAAAGACCCCACTTATACGTCACACTACTCAATTGTGATCACAGAACAAAATTCCACATATCTTTACCAAAGACCCCACTTATATGTCTCACTCCTTTAGTTGTGATCACAGATCAGAACTCTTGCTTTAGAGTAAAGTCAACAAGTCAACCATTACTCTCCAACTGGTTTCTTTATTTAAGGTAAGCTCTTACTCTTCTCTCAGTACTATTCCACAACTATTCACCTTGGAACTGATTATCTCCTTCAATCCATTTTCACACGTAGGATATATTCTTCACTTCACCTGCTGGCTGTGTCATGGGTATGTATATGAGTAAGTTCTCTTACACCAAATTGAAAAGAATGAAATAAATTGGTTCTATAATCCTTGTTTCTAGTACTACAAACTCAAACTATTATTTAATTTTTGACCCATATTATAGGTCTGAATTATTTACATTATTTATTAATATTTGTCAGTGGTGGGACACACAAGGTGGATTCTCCTGTATGGAATTTTCCATACATAAAAGCTAGGATTCGAACTTCTGCCTACTTATTAAAAAGGTATCTGTCTCTTACCTTGTGTTGTGCTTACTAAACTACGTTTCATGGCATGAGCATAATGGTTCAAAGGAGCTTATCACAATTTTGGGTTTGGTTACTAAAATAGTTATTCTTTATGTGTTTATTTAAATATTAGAAAAAACAGTGTGTAGGAACTGAGTTTCCCATGTTTCTTGAGAATTTTGTGCTTGGTCTATGGTTTTGTGTATTCATGTTGCCTTGATTACTGACTTTGTAATCAATGGAAAGAATGTTTTTTTGCGAATAACATATTGTTTCTGATAGGGGGTTGGGTAGCTCAACTAGTTTAAATTAGAGTTAAAAGACTCGGGTACAAAATCTGGTCAAAGAAAAAAATATGAACAACTAATATGAATACTATTTCCTATCCAAATAAACTTAGTTTCTGATAACGGCTCCTCTTTTACAGGTCTCTTTCTTTGTTATGTTGGATGTTCTGTTAGCAATATGACTAAACTTGGCCCTCTTGAAGAGTCCCTTTTGAATGGTGAAGTTAGTGTACGCAACAACAATTCTGATTCCAAAAACACACTAAAAACCTGTTATTCAAATGCTGGATTTTTTAGCATTCTTACTTTCTCATGGATGAGTCCACTAATAACCTTAGGCAGTAAAAAGACTTTAGACCATGAAGACCTTCCACTTCTTTCTACCAATGACAGTGCCTATGGAACTTTTTCAACTTTTAAAAAAAAGCTTGAGTTGGAGTGTCGTAATGTTAGGAATTTGACCACAATTAACCTCACCAAAGTGTTGTTCTTCTCAACTTGGCAAGGGATTCTTCTATCTGGATTTTTTGCAATCGTGTTCACATGTGCTTCTTATGTTGGACCCTACCTTATAGAAAATTTTGTTCAATACCTCAATGATGAAAACAAGGCTAAAAATGAAGGCTATATTTTGGCTGCGACGTTTGTTGCAGCAAATCTTGTCGACTCTCTTTTTAGGAAGCACTATGTGTTTAAGACCCAACAGGTTGGTGTTCGGATGCAATCAATGTTGGTATCAATGATCTATACTAAAGGTTTGACTCTTTCGTGTCAATCGAAAGCAGAACACAGCAGCGGGAAAATCATCAATTTATTGACGGTTGATGCTGAAAGGATAGGTGAATGTTGGTCGTACATACATTGTATATGGATGACCGTTCTTCAAGTTTCTTTGGCTTTGTTTATTCTTCATAGAAGTGTAGGGGTTGCATCAGTTGCTGCTTTTGTCACCACCGTAGCTGTGATGTTGCTAAACCTTCCTGTGGCATCATTGCAAGAGAGGTTCCAAGGTAAGTTAATGGAATTCAAAGATAAAAGAATGAAGGCGACATCTGAGATTCTAATGAACATGAGGATTCTTAAACTTCAAACATGGGAGATGAAATTCTTATCAAAGATTCTTCAGATTAGGAAGTTAGAGGAGATTTGGCTAAAGAAATTTCTTGTTGTTACAGCAATTGCTAAATTTATCTTCTTTAATGCCCCAACATTTATTGCTGTGGTTACTTTTGGTACTTGTGCTCTTATAGGCATTCCACTTGAATCAGGAAAGATCTTATCTGCACTTGCAACATTCAGAATTCTTCAAATGCCTATTTTTATACTTCCAGAAACAATTTCAGTTATTGCAGAAACCAAGGTTTCACTAGATAGGATTGCAGCATTTCTTCGTCTAGATGATTTGCAGGCTGATGTAGTGGAGAAACTTCCACGCAGTAGTTCTGATATAGCAATTGAAATAGAAGACGGAAATTTCACTTGGGATTTATTGTCGGTCAATACAACGTTGAAAAACATAAATCTTAGAGTTTTTCATGGAATGAGGGTTGCTGTTTGTGGTACCGTTGGATCAGGAAAGTCTAGTTTACTTACTTGTATAATTGGGGAAATGCCAAAGCTATCTGGAACCTTGAAGGTGTGTGGAACAAAGGCTTATGTTGCTCAATCGCCGTGGATACAGAGTGGGAAGATAGAAGAAAATATACTCTTTGGTAGAGATATGGATAGGGACAAGTATGAGAGGGTGCTAGAAGCATGTTCATTGAAGAAAGACTTAGAGGTTTTACCATTTGGTGATCAGACAATTATTGGAGAGAAGGGGATAAATTTGAGTGGTGGACAGAAGCAAAGAGTACAAATAGCTCGTGCTCTGTACCAAGATGCTGATATATATCTGCTTGATGATCCCTTTAGTGCTGTTGATGCTCATACAGGATCCCATCTCTTTAAAGTACTATTTTCTAAACTCTACGGTTTTCAGTACAATCTGTTGTTGTCTTTTTCATGATAAAGTAATTTGAGAATGCTAAATTTCATGGAATTTTATGCTTCTGATCTCGATGCCAAATCAGTAGTATATATTGCGCAAAGATATTGTTGGGTATGACTCACAGTTTATTCATAAGGGCCGGGCAGGTTGCTCGAGCAGTTCAAGGTATTCTTGTAAACTGGACTGTGATATTTAAACACGAGTTGTACGCTTTAAAACCTAAGCTTAAATAAAAGAAAGCTGCTGCAGCTGCTGCTGTAATTGGAACACTGAACTCGGCGATCAAACCTCGTGTGTTCTTTCTGTTTGCTTTTTGTTTTCTATTTTGAACCAGGGTTTTTGTTCTAACAGATACAGTTTTAGCATTATTACATCATGGATTTGGATTGTTCTTATTGTAGTGATATATGATATACATAAATCTTCAAACATAATTTCACTAGTTTGATTATGCTTTTGGTTGAAAAGGTTGTTGTCTAACTGTACATTTACAACTCTAATGTTTCAGGAGTGTTTGCTTGACCTTTTGAAAACAAAAACTGTGATATACATAACACATCAAGTAGAGTTCTTACCTGATGCTGATCTGATACTGGTGAGTGATTTATATATTTCATGATGCTCATGAGTTCAAAGTTTCAAACATTGTAGCTTTAATGTTTTATTAGTACTTTTTTCTTTCATACAATTCATATTAGGTCATGAAAGACGGAAGGATAACTCAATCAGGAAAATACAGTGACATTCTTACGTCGGGAACGGATTTTATGGAACTTGTAGGTGCACATAGAGCAGCATTGTCTTCAGTGAAGTCCTTAGAGAGAAGGAATACATTTAAAGAATCAAGTATTACCGGGGAAGACACAGGTTTATTAAGTGATTTTGAACTTGAGCAAGTGGAAAACATAGACAAACAAAACGGGAAGTTAGATGACACAGTTGAGCCGAAAGGCCAACTTGTACAAGATGAAGAACGGGAAAAGGGTATAATTGGACTTAAAGTGTTCTGGACATACATCATAATAGCTTATGGAGGAGCTCTTGTACCTTTTATATTTCTTTCGCAGATACTCACTGTGGTTTTACAGATCGCAAGCAATTATTGGATGGCATTGGCAACTCCTGTTTCAGAAACTGCAGAACCTGATATTGGAAGCCTTACTCTTATGGTTGTCTATGTTTCTTTAGCATTTGGAAGTTCCTTTGCCACCCTTGCCAGAACAGTTCTTGCAGTGATATCTGGATACAAGACTGCCACCTTGCTCTTCAATCAAATGCATTTCAGCTTTATTCGAGCGCCCATGTCTTTTTTTGATTCAACACCAAGTGGAAGAATTCTTAATAGAGTATGTCAGAACGTGTTGATGAATCTTCACGGTGTTTTTTTAGGCTTAATTGCAGTTTTAATCCCCTATTTTCACTATTTTGTAGAATTGGTCCTCCTATTTTAAAATTTGACAGTTTTTGTCCCTTCATGAAGTATTTAGTCTAAAATATGTTTTAAATTAAATTTATAAATTAAATTTTTAACAATTTCATCAATATTGGTATTTGCTTATCGTCAGATCATGTACCATGCTGTTTAAAATTTATCACATCATCAATTTTTAGACAAAATATGTGATGGAGGGACTAAAAATATCAAATTTTAAAATAGGGGGGCCAATTTGTAAAATGGTGAAAATAGGGGACCAAAACTGCAATTAAACCTTTTTTAAAAGACAAGTGTTTACCTTATCATGGTAGAAACATTTACTTCAATAATTGCATGACGTATTTTTATTTTTTTTGGTACAAATTGCATGACGTAGTTACTGATCTCGACTGTGTGATTTAAATCAATGTTCATGATTGCTTAAAATTGATTTGGTGAACATTTATTTGAGATGTCTGATCTCAAATAAATGATCGCTATTTATTACTGTGTCAAACTGCATAGTATTATTATTGCATGAAAACTAGATCCCGTAATGGCTTAGTACATCACTTTTGACAGTTCATTTTCTCTATAAAATAATTTTTTTTTCCTTCCAAATTAGCGTATTGAATGTAATTGTTTGTCGATGTCAAGTTTTAATTTTACTATTTTGTTGCAGGCTTCAACAGACCAAAGTGCAATAGATAAGAGCATTTCAAGTCTAGCATGGGCATTTACCTACCGTGTGGTTCAGCTCGTTGGAAATGTTGCCGTGATGTCTCAAGCTGCATGGCAGGTGATTATAGTATTGATTCCTGTCATGGCAGCTAGCATATGGTACCAGGTATTCTCCCCATGTCATATTAAGTGTCGTTTACGGTTACGTGCACTTCTCAATAAGATCAACGACTGTATTAATTTTTAAGATAAAAGTAGCTTTATTTACAAATGTACGTTTGTTAACATAGTAGTTTGTGGGAAAAGTAATGAGATAAGTAATGCACGCTTTATTGGTAATCTTAAATGACAAATAATGAGACAACTAAATGTTCCAAACGGGATACTTGATACGAAACGTCTAACATATTATCTCTTAGAATTGAGAGCTGGGTCTAACTCAACCCTACAAAACCGGCTTGTAAGGGGAGGATTGCCCTCACTTATAAACACATATTCAGGTCATCTGACAACCTATGTGGGACCTCTTTAATGTTATCCATTTTTTGTTTGACTTTAAATGTATCAAGTTACTCTCATTGATTAAATATTTAAATGCACTTAAAAAGAAAAAGTTTTTTTTTAATATTATTGTGCAAACAGTAGCATTATGTACTCTAATTTGCTATGTAACCAAGGTCTGCTTTATATGCAGCGGTACTACTCTGCATCAGCACGTGAATTGGCGCGATTAACTGGTATATGCCAAGCTCCAGTTATACAACATTTTTCCGAAACAATTTCTGGATCAACAACCATAAGAAGTTTTGAGCAAGAATCAAGATTTAATGAAATGAATATGCAATTGATAGACAAATATTCGCAACCTAATTTATACAGTGGTAGTGCAAAGGAATGGCTGAGTTTAAGATTGGATCTTTTATCCATTACAGTATTTGCATCCTGCTTGGTTTTCTTGGTATCTTTTCCAAGTTCAATAACTAATGCTAGTGAGTATTTCAATGTTAACTTGCCTACATTAACTAGTCATACTCACTCATCGTCACGACATTAGGCATAAAATTCATTTCTTACCAGGTATTGCGGGATTGGCTGTGACATACGGTATTAACCTAAGTGATATACAATCTGGGTTAATTGAATGTTTTAGCCAATTGGAGAACAAAATTATATCTGTAGAAAGAATACTTCAGTACACGTCCATCCCAAGTGAAGCACCTCTTGTAATAAAAGACAACCGACCAGATCGTTCTTGGCCGTCATTCGGAGAGGTTCATATTCAGGATTTACAGGTACTACAGCGTTCAATAACAATTTATCTCTATGAAGACCTACTGTTGGATGAAATTTACCATCATATAGATTATATTATATAAATTCTAATTTAAAATTGTTTAATGCCATCAAAATATGTCAAGATTAATATCATATACGTAAATTACATGAAAATGAATCATTAGGTTATAAACTTTTACATTTTATGAGATTTGATACAAGTGATTAATATGATATATAGTTATTAGTTATTATATAATGGTTGGATCAACCACTTTAAACATTGTTAATGGTGTATTAGTCCTAAACTAATACACCAATGTTACATTTGGTTTATATGCTTACTAACAAGGGACTGTTTACTGTAAAGTTTAGACTGGCTTATTTGAGTTATCTACTGACATAAGAACTTGCAAGAGCTTATGGAGAAAAATTTAAAACATTTCATAAATTATTTTCAGCTTATTTTCATAATCTATCCAAGATAGCTTACGAAAACAATTTTACCTTTTATTATAGAAATAGCTTATACATAAGCACTTAAATGATACACGCTTATGCTAGAAGAGGACTTGAGCGTCTATCGTGGTATTTTAGATTGTATCTACCTTTAAATAAGGAATTGTGTGATACAGGTTCAATATGCTCCACACTTGCCTCTTGTTTTACGCGGACTAACATGCACTTTTACTGCTGGAGCAAAAACTGGCATTGTTGGAAGAACTGGAAGTGGAAAATCAACACTAGTGCAAACACTTTTCAGACTTATTGAACCAGTTGCAGGAAAAATATTGATAGATAATATCAACATTTCATTGATTGGAATCCATGATTTAAGGTCAAGATTAAGCATAATACCTCAGGATCCAACAATGTTTCAAGGGACAGTAAGGAGCAACCTCGCCCCGCTCGAAGAGTACACAGATGAACAGATTTGGGAGGTAAATTGGCATTGTTTGACAATAAGAAATAACTGATCTCTTTTGTTCAAGTTATACAAATTTATATATTTTATGAAATATTTTAGGCTCTAGATATGTGCCAACTTGGAAAGGAAGTGAGGAAGAAAGAAGGAAAGCTCGACTCCACAGGTTTGACTACACTTATTAGCCAATTAATTATTTTTCTTAATGGTTTGTGAATATAACTTAAATGTCACTTAAAATGGGACAGAGAAAGTTTATAGAAAGTGTTAGAAGTCAATCCAATTTTATGCAATGTATTAAATAACATCATGAATCATGAGTTTTGCAGTTACTGAGAATGGAGAAAATTGGAGCATGGGTCAAAGGCAGTTGGTATGCCTCGGCCGTGTTCTACTTAAGAAAAGCAAGATCTTGGTGCTCGATGAAGCGACTGCATCAGTTGATACAGCTACAGATACTATAATTCAGCAGACAGTTAATCAACATTTCACTGATTGCACAGTTATTACCATTGCTCATAGAATAACTTCAATCCTAGATAGTGATATGGTTCTGTTTCTCAGTGAAGGCAAGAACCTGGTTTTTTTGTTTCTTCTTTATTTAAGCAGTTTTTACTAATATTAAATGTGAACATGATGATTTTTCTTCATATTGATCATATAGGGCTTATTGAAGAATATGATTCACCAAAGAAGCTGCTTAAGGACAAATCTTCATCTCTTGCTCAACTAGTTGCAGAATACACAAGGAGGTCAAACACTGGTTTTGGAAGTTGAAACCTCAAACTGTAAAGAAATTAAACTAAACTTGAAGCTATAAGTTATAATAAGGGTTTAAAATTGAAGAATAATGTAGTTTGTGTTTTTAAGTATTACTGAAGCTAGTACGTAATAGAAAGTGAACATTTGTTTATATTATTAAAAGTGTATTATCGAAGGCAGTAGGTATTAAGATCAAAGGTTTGAATTTAATTGAATGAGAGATGGGGTAAACATATATTTTGTAGCGTTAAATTAGGCAAGTGGACTGTGGGATTGGTCCTCTCGGATTACTCGGTCTTTGGGCCGGATACCAAGTTTTCAAAAAAGAAAAAGGCAAAATCAAATTCTAAAATGGATTTTCTCCCCTCCCCGCCCTGCTATTCCTCTAGCGCCCCCTTGAAAATCCAATGGAGTTTTGAGTTCTAGAATCCGAACCGGTATTTTACATCAAATATTAGATGAAAAAATACATCAAAATGAATATAAAAAATTTACATAAAATTGTGGCGAATTGGGACATATTGGGATCCTACTATTGACATAAGAGATGAGGTGTAGAGGTGTCAAAAAAGCCCCGTATTGAAAGGCCCTATTTTTGGGCCTCATGTCAAGCCCCAAAATATTAAGCCCCACTTGAGTAGATTTGTTTTTGTTTGTTTTTAGGCCCAGCCCCTTATTTTTTAATTTTACTATTGGCCCCTTTATGGGGCCTAATATTGGCCCACAAAATATCAAATAAATTTCGAGAAATTTTTCTCGTAAACTTTTTTAGTATTTTTTTCAAAAACTTTTCGAGTATTTATTTCTCCGAAACTTTTTCGGAACTTTTTTTCTCAAATTTTTCGAGTATTTTTTTCTCGAGAACTTTTCGAGATTTTTTTCTCGAAAACTTTTTTCTCGTTAATTTTTCGAGCATTTTTTCTCGAAAATTTTTCGAGTATTTTTTTCTCGAGAACTTTTCGAGAATTTTTTCTCGGAAACTTTTTCGGAACTTTTTTTCTCAAAAATTTTTCGAGTATTTTTTTCTCGAGAACTTTTCGAGATTTTTTTCTCGGAAACTTTTTTCTCGTTAATTTTTCGAGTATTTTTTTCTCGAGAACTTTTCGAGAATTTTTTCTCGGAAACTTTTTCGGAACTTTTTTTCTCAAAAATTTTTCGAGTATTTTTTTCTCGAGAACTTTTCGAGATTTTTTTCTCGGAAACTTTTTTCTCGTTAATTTTTCGAGTATTTTTTTCTCGAGAACTTTTCGAGAATTTTTTCTCGGAAACTTTTCCGAAACTTTTTTCTCGAAAATTTTTCGAGTATTTTTACTCGAAAACTTTTTGAGTAATTTTTCTCGAGAACTTTTCGAGAATTTTTTCTCTGAAACTTTTCCGGAACTTTTTTCTCGAAAACTTTTCGAGTATTTTTTTCTCGAGAACTTTGCGAGATTTTTTTCTCGGAAACTTTTCCGGAACTTTTTCTCGAAAACTTTTCGAGTATTTTTTCTCGAAAACTTTTCGAGTAATTTTCTCGAGAACTTTTCGAGAATTTTTTCTCGGAAACTTTTCCGGAACTTTTTTCTCGAAAACTTTTCGAGTATTTTTTCTCGAAAACTTTTCGAGTAATTTTTCTCAAGAACTTTTCGAGAATTTTTTCTCGGAAACTTTTCCGGAACTTTTTTCTCGAAAACTTTTCGAGGAATTTTCTCGAGAATTATTTCTCCGAACATTTTTCTCGAAAACATTCTGAGAATTCTCGGATTGTTTCTTTTGTTTTTAATAACTTATGTGTGAATTCTAGGAATTTTTATCAAAAAACTCATTTTCGAAATTTTTTGGAATTTTCGATTCTGAGAATTCTCGAATTGTTTCTTTTGTTTTTAATAGCTTATGGATGAATTATAGAAATTTTTATCCAAAAATCCTCGTTTCCAAAAAAATTAGGGGCTTTGGGGCCTTGGGGGCCTATGTTTTATTTGGGGGGCTTGGTATTTTGGGGCCTATATAATAGGGGGCCTATTTATGCTTACCATATTTAGGCCCCCTTTATATTGGGGTTGGACCCAATTTTGCTAGGCCCCCTAAATTGACAGCTCTAATGAGGTGGCCTAGCTATCCATTTTTTCTGGAGACCAAATGAAACGCTCTTGTTTACATCTAGAAAGGTAGCGGTGCCACCACAAGGAAAGTCTATCTGTGTTGCAATTTAAAAGCAATTCAAGAGCTTATGATTGTCCAGTCATAACGTTCACAATCATCATGGTGTAATTTCTAAGTAAGTTGAAACAAAAAATAACACTAAAAACATGAAGCATATAAATTTCTTATACGAATTGAACATCTATTGTTTAAGAATTAGTTATAGCGAGACGCTTCAAGTTAGCAAAGCTCTGTAGTAGCGCTGAATGTTGAGCCAAGGACGCTCCACCTTATCTATATAAGCAGTCAACTGAGTTATGAACGAATTAGCTCATTGGTAATGGCTCAATTTATAGATAGATGGTTCATAACTCTAGTGTTATTTTTTGTTTTATTTTATTTTTAATAAATGAAAGGAGAATTTATTCATTCATTTAAATTGGTAGAATACATTGGGAAAAAAATACAAATTTAATATCATTGAAAATAAAAATAATAAATTTGTGAAGAAACTCGCAATATCAAGTTAATGGCATAACATGACAAAATACCTACAAATGTATTAGCCTCACAAGTGCATAATTCTATCGCCATAATAAAAAGTATCGTTCCCACATAGACGTGTCAAGAAAAGAAATATATTTTCTCTATATTTATAGGTTTAGTTAAAAAAAATAGTAATTTGTTACACCATGCTTAATCATTTAATCATTTGCAATGGCAAGAAAATTTAAATTTATAGGTTTAAGTTATAAAAAGGGGATATGCCTATTCTGATCCATTTATTTTTAGGTAAAATTATTCTCATATTTCTTTAATTTAATTTCAGGTAGAATCTGTTTGAATTGATATATTTTTTAACCTATGTAAAACAACTTATTCAAATAAATAAATAAATTTAAAAATAAATCAAATCTAAACGAAACCTTAGTCATTTATAACAAACATTTTTCAATTTTTTTTTATAACAAACCATTTTTTAGATTTTAAAAATATTTGTTTTATTTTTCCAAATTTATTTACTTCTTCCATCTCAAAATAAATGATCTGTTTGACCACATTCACATTTGCCAATGTACAACTTGAATCGTTAATAATTAATATATTTAATTATCTATTATTAAAAATTACAAAAATTATATATTTTAGAAGTAATCGTTGAATCAAATCAAACAACATTTTATAGGTTATATTTAAATATACACAATAATAAACAATATAATTAAAATAATTTATATGAATAGTAATCAAAATCAAAATTAAATTATTTATTTTGAGATGAAGAGAGTATAATATATTAAAGTTCCGTTTCATTTGCAAAATATAAAATATAAAAACATCTTACAAAATCCGGAATTGGATCCTCTCCTTCTATACTTGTCTCCTTCTCTCTCCTTATTAAAATATGAACCATTAGATCAATCTAATGAATGAGAAACTAAAAGAATGAAGAAATAAATAAATTATTACAGAACCAGCAGTGCAGCCACCAATGAGAGAAAAAGAAAAGAGTGTCGCGTGAGAGAGAACGGCGGCGGCGTGGGGAGAGTGAACGGCGAGGGCGAGAAGGTTATGGCAGCGGTAGTGTTGGTGTTCTGTTCTTTCACTCTTCTTTCTTCTTCATTCTTATGTTTCAATTTCTTTTTATTCTTTTTGCATTTGCTTTGGTGATGGGTACTGGTGGTTTTTGGTGGTGGTGTGATGGTTGGATGATGATTTTCTACTCTCATCTCTTTGCTGTTTTGTGTTCCGTTTTCTTTTGATTTTATGATTTTTGTAGTGGTTGTGGGTTTGGTAGTGGTGGTGAGATTATGAAAATGGTGGAAATGATGAATAGAGATGGAAATGGTTGAAGGTGGTTGAAGGTGAAAAAACGTGCAGTTTAGGTCGGCGGGTAGGGATTGAAGATGGGCGGTGAAAAAACGTATAGTCAGTTTGTTCACTTTGTGGAAGATGAAGAGGAAAAAACTCTCTATAAAAAGATACATAACATCTTTTTGTGAGAGGACATTTCTCTTCCATTGGATTTGATCTAACGGTCCATATTTGGAGAAGGAGAGAGATGGAGACAGTTAGATTAGGAGAGGATCCAGTTCCACAAAATCCACTTCCGAATTTGTGGTTTAATCATTTTCACTCTCATTTCATTTCCTTCTTCGTTTCATGCAACCATCTTCCTCATTCTTCTTTATTATTCCCATTCTACCCCCGCCCATTGTTCTGACTTCTGACAACCCTTCTCTTTGATGACGTTTACTTCATGAAAAACAACAAGAAGATGAAGTTTGATTATGGGTTTTGATTATACACCTTCTTGTGGGAAGAATGTTTCTGCTGCTTCTGTTTTCTTTTCAGACGTTTTCCTATAAGGTGAATCCTTTGACTGGTTATATAGATTATAACCTAAGATATGCATGTAAATGGGCTGGTAGCTTTTATATTACAAAATCGGATTATGGGAGGTTTAGGAAATTTGCTTATAATCGTTAGAACTTGAGGTCAAAATTGTAATTACGCTGCACGATAATATGCGCACTTGATGACTTTTCTTCATTATATTTTGAATGCAGATTATTCACTTTATAGGCAAAAATTAAAGTTTTTCTCATTTTGCCTGTAATATGTAAAAACAAAAATTTGAATTTTTCTCATTTTGTAAAGTTTGTTTGAATTTTAAAAAAGGTAGTAAAGAATTAAGGAAAATGCTAAGCCGTGCAACTGGTGCGCACTAGTTAAGCAAATTATTATGAAAATTTTATTATGGAAATTTTATGTCCAATGAGGTTAAATTAAACTAAATATAGCACTAAAGAAGCTGCTAGGTGGAGATGTGATGCTGTGAGAAAAGTCCTGCTTTGAAATCAACATCATCAACATCTTTCCCAAAGACCCCACTTATGCGTCACACTATTCAATTGTGATCACAGAACAGAATTCCACACATATATTTTACCAAAGACCCCACTTATATGTCTTACTCAAGTAATTGTGATCACAGATCAAAACTTTTGCTTTAGAGTAAAGTCAACAAGTCAACCATTACTCTCTAAGGTAGGCTCTTACTCTTCTCTCAGTACTATTCACCTTGGAACTGATTATCTCCTTCACTTCACCTGCTGGTTGTGTCATGGGTATGTATGGACTAAGTTTGTTAAGACCAAATAGAAAATAGTGAAACAAATTGATTTCATAATCCTTGTTTCTTGTACTACAAACTCAAACTATTATTTAATTTTTGACCCATGTTATAGGTCCGAATTATTTACATCATTTATTAATATTTGTCAGCGGTTGGACACACAAGGTGGATTCTCCCGTATTGATTTTTCCATACATAAAAGCTAGGATTGGAACTTCTGCTACTTACTAAAAAGGTATCCTTGTCTCTTACCTTCTATTGTGCTTACTAAACTACCTTTCATGATATGGGCATGATGGTTCAAAGGAGCTTATCACAATTTTGGATTTGGCTACTGAAGTATTTACTCTGTATGTGTTGATTTAATTGTTAGAAAAAACAGTGTATAGGGACTGAGTTTCCCATGTTTCTTGAGAATTTTGTGCTTGGTCTATGCTTTTGTGTATTCATGTCGCCTTGTTACTAACTTTGTAATATATGGAAAGTATGTTTTTTAGCCAATAACATATTGTCTCTTATATGGGGTTGAGTAGCTCAACTAGTTTAAACTAGGGGTTAGAGGATTTGAAGGAGTTAAAAGACTCGGGTTCAAAATCTGGTGAACGAAAAAAATAAAAACAACTGATATGAAAACTATTTCATATCCAAAAAAAAATTAGTTTCTGATAAAGGCTCCTTTGTTACAGGTCTCTTTCTTTGTTATGTTGGATGTTCGGTTAGAAATATGACTAAACTTGGCCATCTTGAAGAGTCCCTTTTGAATGGTGAACCTAGTGTAAACAAGGATTCTGATGCCAAAAACATACTAAAAACCTGTTATTCAAATGCTGGATTTTTCAGCCTTCTTACTTTCTCATGGATGAGTCCACTAATAACGTTAGGCAGTAAAAGGACTTTAGACCATGAAGACCTTCCACTGCTTTCTAACAATGACAGTGCCAATGGAAGTTTTTCAACTTTTAAAAAAAAGCTTGAGTTGGAGTGTGGTAATGTTAGGAATTTGACCACTATTAACCTCACCAAGGTGTTGTTCTTCTCAACTTGGCACGGGATTCTTCTATCTGGCGTTTTTGCATTCTTGTTCACATGTGCTTCTTATGTTGGACCCTACCTTATAGACAATTTTGTTCAATACCTCAATGATGAAAACAAGGCTAAAAGGGAAGGCTATATTTTGGCTATGACGTTTGTTGCGGCAAATCTTGTCGACGCTCTTTTTCAGAAACACTTTATATTTAAGATCCAACAGGTTGGTGTTAGGATGCAATCAATGTTGGTATCAATGATCTATGCTAAAGGTTTGACTCTTTCATGTCAATCGAAAGCGGAACACAGCAGCGGCGAAATTATCAACTTATTGACGGTTGATGCTGAAAGGATAGGTGAATTTTGTTGGTACATGCATGATATATGGATGGCAGTTCTTCAAGTTTCTTTGGCTTTGTTTATTCTGCATAGAACTGTAGGGGTTGCTTCAGTAGCTACTTTTGCCGCCACCGTAGTTGTGATGTTGCTAAACCTTCCTGTGGCATCATTGCAAGAGAGGTTCCAAGGTAAGTTAATGGAATTCAAAGATAAAAGAATGAAGGCGACATCTGAGATTCTAATGAACATGAGGATTCTTAAACTTCAAACATGGGAGATGAAATTCTTATCAAAGATTATCCAGATTAGGAAGTTAGAGGAGATTTGGCTAAAGAAATTTCTTGTTGGTACAGCACTTGCTAAATTTATCTTCTTTAATGCCCCAACGTTTGTTGCTGTGGTTACTTTTGGTACTTGTGTTCTTTTAGGCATTCCACTTGAATCAGGAAAGATCTTATCTGCTCTTGCAACATTCAGAATTCTTCAAATGCCTATTTTTTGTCTTCCCGACACAATTTCAGTGATTGCAGAAACCAAGGTTTCTGTAGATAGGATTGCTGCGTTTCTTCGTCTAGATGATTTGCAGGCCGATGTAGTGGAAAAGCTTCCACGCAATAGTTCTGATATAGCAATTGAAATAGAAGATGGAAATTTCAGTTGGGATCTATCTTCTGTCGATACAACATTGAAAAACATAAATATTAAAGTTTTTCATGGAATGAGGGTTGCTGTTTGTGGCACGGTTGGATCAGGAAAGTCTAGTTTACTTACTTGTATAATAGGGGAAATGCCAAAGCTATCTGGAACTTTGAAGGTGTGTGGAACAAAGGCTTATGTTGCTCAATTGCCGTGGATACAGAGTGGGAAGATAGAAGAAAATATACTCTTTGGTAGAGAAATGGATAGGGAAAAGTATGAGAGGGTGCTAGAAGCATGTTCATTGAAGAAAGACTTAGAGGTTTTACCATTTGGTGATCAGACAATTATTGGAGAGAAGGGGATAAATTTGAGTGGTGGACAGAAGCAAAGAGTACAAATAGCTCGTGCTCTGTATCAAGATGCTGATATATATCTGCTCGACGATCCCTTTAGTGCTGTTGATGCTCATACAGGATCCCATCTCTTTAAGGTACTATTTTCTAAACTCTACGGTTTTCAGTACAATCTGTTGTTGTCTTTTTTATAGTTAAGTAATTTGAGAATGCTCAATTTCATGGAATTTTATGTTTCTGATCTCGATACCAAACCAGTAGTATATCTCGCACATAGATATTGTTGGGTAGCTCGTGCAGTTCAAGGGTATTCTTGTAAACTGGACCATGATATTTAAATGCAAGTTGTATGCTGTAAACCCTATGCTTCAATAAAAGAAAGGTGCTGCAGCTGCTTCTGCAGTTGGAACATAGGCACAATTGACTGAACTCGGTGATCAAATCTTGTGTGTTCTTTGTTTCTCATTTTTTATTTTTAACAGATACAGTTATAGCCTCATTACATCAAGGATTTGGATTGTTCTTATTGCTGTGATATATGATATACTTAAATCTTCAAACATAAATTCACTAGTTTGATTATGCTTTTGGTTGAAACGGTTGTTGTCTAACTGTACATTTACAACTCTAATGTTTCAGGAGTGTTTGCTTGACCTTTTGAAAACAAAAACTGTGATATACATAACACATCAAGTAGAGTTCTTACCTGATGCTGATTTGATACTGGTGAGTGATTTATATATTTTTTCATGCTCATGAGTTTAAAGTTGCAAACATTATAGCTTTACTGTTTTATTAGTATTTTGTCTTTCTTACAATTCATATTAGGTCATGAAAGACGGAAGGATAACTCAATCAGGAAAATACAATGACATTCTTACGTCGGGAACAGATTTTATGGAACTTGTAGGTGCACATAGAGCAGCATTGTCTTCAGTTAAGTCATTAGAGAGAAGGAATACATTTAAAGAATCTAGTATTTCCAGGGAAGACACAGGTTTATTAAGTGATTTTGAACTTGAGCAAGAAGTGGAAAACATAGATGACCGAAACGGCAAGTTAGATGACACAGTTGATCCGAAAGGCCAACTTGTTCAAGATGAAGAACGGGAAAAGGGTACAATTGGACTTAAAGTGTTCTGGACATACATCACAATAGCTTATGGAGGAGCTCTTGTACCGTTTATATTTCTTTCACAGATACTCACTGTGGTTTTACAGATTGCAAGCAATTATTGGATGGCATTGGCAACTCCTGTTTCAGCAACTGCAGAACCTGATATTGGAAGCCTTACTCTTATGGTTGTCTATGTTTCTTTATCAATTGGAAGTTCCTTTGCCACCCTTGCCCGAACAGTTCTTGCAGTGATATCTGGATACAAGACTGCCACCTTGCTCTTCAATCAAATGCATTTCAGCTTTATCCGAGCACCGATGTCTTTTTTTGATTCCACACCAAGTGGAAGAATTCTTAATAGAGTACGTCATAACATGTTGATAATTCTTCAGGGTTTTTTTAGGCTTAATTGCAATTTTAGTCCTCTATTTCACTATTTTGCAGAATTGTTCCTCCTATTTTTAAATTTGACAATTTGTCCCTCAATCAAATATTTGGTTTAAAATATGGTGATACATTATTTTTTAAATTATATTTATACATCGATGTTGGTATTTGTTTATCGTCGGATCATATATCTCACTGTTTAAAATATACCACATCATCAATTTTTAGACAAAATATGTGATGGAGCAACTAAAACTATCAACTTTTAAAATAGGGGGACCAATTTGTAAAATGATGAAAATAGGGAGACCAAAACTACAATTAAACCTTTTTTTAAAACACAAGTGTTTACCTCATCATGGTAGAAACATATGTAGTTCAATAATTGCATGACTCAATTACTGATCTTGACTGTGTGATTTAAATTAATCGTCATGATTGTTTAAGATTGATTTTGTGAACGTTTAATTTGAGTTGTCTGATCTCAAATAAATGATTGTTACTTATTAATGTGTGAAAGTTCAATTTCTGTATAAAATAATGTTATTTTATAAAGAAACTGCATAGTATTATTATTGCATGCGAACTAGATACCATAATGGCTTAGTACATCACTTTTGACAGTTCAATTTCTCAATAAAATAATTTTATTTTATTTTCCAAATTAGCATATTGAATGTAATTGTTTGTCTTTGTCTAAGTTTTAATTTTACTTTTTTGTTGCAGGCTTCAACAGACCAAAGTGCAGTAGATATGAGCATTTCAACTCTAGCATGGGCATTTACCTTCCGTGTAGTTCAGCTCTTTGGAAATGTTGCTGTGATGTCTCAAGCTGCATGGCAAGTGATTATAGTATTGATTCCTGTCTTGGCAGCTAGCATATGGTACCAGGTACTCTCCCCGTGCCATATTAAGTGTCGTTTAAGGTTACATGCACTTCTTAATAAGATCAACGAGTGTACCTTTGTTAATGGAGTAGTTTGTGGGAAAAGTAATACATGTTTTATCGGTACAAGTAATTAAATGATAAATATTGAGACAAGTAAATATTTCAAACGTGAAACTTAATAAGAAACGTCTAACATATCATTCCACAACATTCAAGTTAAATTCCATGTTATCAAATATTTTTAACTTTAAATATATAGTTACTCTCATTGATCAAATATTTGAATGCACTTCCTTAAAAAGAAAAATATAAATCTGTTTGATATTATTGTGCAAACAATAGCCTTA
This sequence comes from Trifolium repens, assembly GCA_030408175.1. Classification (NCBI taxonomy): domain Eukaryota; kingdom Viridiplantae; phylum Streptophyta; class Magnoliopsida; order Fabales; family Fabaceae; genus Trifolium; species Trifolium repens. The sequence goes on from CP125841.1 coordinate 8,874,067, forward strand.
TGTATTCTAACTTGCTAAGTAACAGAGATCTGCTTTATATGCAGCGATACTACTCTGCATCAGCACGTGAATTGGCGCGATTAACTGGTATATGTCAAGCTCCAGTTATACAACATTTTTCTGAAACAATTTCTGGATCAACAACCATAAGAAGTTTTGAGCAAGAATCAAGATTTAATGAAATGAATATGCAATTGATAGACAAATATTCGCAACCTAAATTATACAGTGGTAGTGCAAAGGAATGGTTGAGTTTCAGATTGGATCTTTTATCGATTACAGTATTTGCGTCCTGCTTGGTTTTCTTGGTATCTTTTCCAAGTTCAATAACTAATGCTAGTGAGTATTTCAATGTTAACTTGCATACATTAACTAGTCATACTCACTCATCGTAACATTAGGCATAAAATTCATTTCTTACCAGGTATTGCGGGATTGGCTGTGACATACGGGATTAACCTAAGTGATATACAATCTGATTTAATTCGTTTTTTTTGCAATTTGGAGAACAAAATTATATCTGTAGAAAGAATACTTCAGTACACTTCCATCCCAAGTGAAGCACCACTTGTAATAAAAGACAACCGACCAGATCATTCTTGGCCGTCATTCGGAGAGGTTCATATTCAGGATTTACTGGTACTACAGCTTTCAATAACAATTTACCTCTATCAAAACCTATTGTTGGATTCAAAGTTACCATCATATGGAAGATTATATACGTAAACTTTTGCACTAATTTAAAATTATTTAATGCCATCAAAATATATCAAGATTAATGTCATATACACGTAAATTACATGAAAATGAATCATTAGGTTATAAACTTTTACATTTTATGAGATTTGACACAAGTGATTAAGATGTAATATAGTTATTACATAATGGTTGGATCAACAACTTTAACATTCTTCTAAAACATTGTTAATGGTGTGTTAGTCCTAAACTAATACACTAATGTTATATTTGGTTTATATGTTTACTAACAATGGCCTGTTTACCGTAAAAAATAAAAATAAAACAATGTCGTGTGTAGACTGGCATATTTGAGCTTATCTAATGACATAAGCGCTGGTGAGACTGTTTGGGAGAACTTATCGAAGCAACTTATAACATTTCATAAGTTATTTTCATAAGCTCTCCAGGATATCTTATAAAAACAATTTTACCTTTTGTTAACGAAATATCGTATACATAAGCACTTAAATGATAAGCGCTTATGCTATAAGTAGACTTGAGCATCTATCTTAATATTATAGACTGTATCTATCTTTAAAAAAGGAATTGTGTGATACAGGTTCAATATGCTCCTCACTTGCCTCTTGTTTTACGCGGACTAACATGCACTTTTACTGCTGGAGCAAAAACTGGCATTGTTGGAAGAACTGGAAGTGGAAAATCAACACTGGTGCAAACACTTTTCAGGCTTATTGAACCAGTTGCAGGAAAAATATTGATAGATAATATCAACATTTCATTGATTGGAATCCATGATTTAAGGTCAAGATTAAGCATAATACCTCAGGATCCAACAATGTTTCAAGGGACAGTAAGAAGCAACCTGGATCCGCTCGAAGAATACACAGATGAACAGATTTGGGAGGTAAATTTGTTGGTTTTTTTTTTACAATAAGAAATAACTGATCACTTTAGTGCAAGTTATACAAATTTATATATTTTATGAAATATTTTAGACTCTAGATATGTGCCAACTTGGAGATGAAGTGAGGAAGAAAGAAGGAAAGCTTGACTCCACAGGTTTGACTACACTTATTAACTTATTAATTACTTTTCTTAATGGTTGTGAATATAACTTATATGTCACTTAATATGAGACCGAGGAAATTTATAGTAAGTGTAAGAAGTCAATTTTATGAAATGTATTACTTAAAATCATCAATCATGAGTTATGCAGTTACTGAGAATGGAGAAAATTGGAGCATGGGTCAAAGGCAGTTGGTATGCCTCGGCCGTGTTCTACTTAAGAAAAGTAAGATCTTGGTGCTCGATGAAGCGACTGCATCAGTTGATACAGCTACAGATACTATAATTCAGCAGACAGTTAATCAACATTTCACTGATTGCACAGTTATTACCATTGCTCATAGAATAACTTCAATCCTCGATAGTGACATGGTTCTGTTTCTCAGCGCAGGCAAGGACCCGGTTTTTACGCTGCTTCTTTATTTCATCATTTTTTACTCATAAACAAATGTGAACATGATTTTTCTTCATATTGATCATATAGGGCTTATTGAAGAATATGATTCACCAAAGAAGCTACTTAAGGATAAATCATCGTCTCTTGCTCAACTAGTTGCAGAATACACTAGGAGGTCAAACACTGGTTTTGGAAGTTGAGATCTGAAACTGTACAGAAAGTAAACTATGGAACATAAGTTGCAATAAGGGTATACAAATTAAGAATAATATAGTTTATATATTAATAATTTGTTGTTAATTGGAAGATTGTTGGCTTCGAGTGAAGTTTTGCAGCAGTGGTATATTAATGTTCCTGCTTTGGCAGTGAAAAATAATACTAATAATTTGTATATTCACCTCAAAGTTATTAATTCAAGATACTTTATTTGAGATTTGAATTGTTTGTGATGTATCATGTATGCAAAATATGTTGTGAGAGCTTTCCTTTGAAGGGTTGCAAGACCTTATTTCTCTCTTGATCTCCCTTCTATTTTAGACCTGATATTTTCCTCTAAAGATACTTTATTTTTAAATTTTAGATAATACTTGTATGGAGGTAATTGGTACTTCACAGCTAGAGATTTTTTCGCATATGTTCTTACAAAGCCTTTTAAATTTATTCTATCCATGATACACATATTATAAATGCAAAGTGAAAAATAATATCATATAAATATATTGGTTGAAATGTACAATTAGAAAATAAGTAATAATACTGTAATTAACAAACCAAACCATGTAGTCTTCAATATATATAGCAAAAAAAGCAATAGTCACAACTTGAAAATTACCGTTGTAGATGGTAGTTGAAAACATAATTAGATGGTAGTTGAAAATTGAAAGCATTTTTCATAGCATTATTGATTACTATTCTGTGTTCCCATTGGAAAATAGTCGTTGTGTACACTGTGCTTGATATTTACTACTAACTTATCCATTTTGTGGATTTGCCTTTTTCTTTTTTTTCTTTCTTTCTTCATGTAGAAATTAGAAGCTGCACAAAACCGTGTATTCTTCACATATAGCAGAAAAGAAATAGCCACCACAACTTAACCAAAATGGCAGAAATGGCAGTGTCTTTAGTTCTTGACCAACTGATTCCACTGTTAAGGGAAGAAGCCAAGTTGTTGGGAGGTATTCACAAAGAATTTGAAGACATTAAAAAAGAACTTCAAAGCATTCAAGCTTTTCTTAAGGATGCTGATAAAAAAGCTGAAGGAGACAACACTGACGAAGGTGTCAAATTATGGGTGAGGGAGGTTAGGGAAGCAGCTTTTCGTATTGAAGATGTCATTGATGATTATCTAATCCAAGTGAGACAGCAGTCTCGTGATCCTGGATGTGTAACTTTACTCCGTAAGATTGTTCACTCACTCAAAGTTACCCCTCGTCATCAAATAGCGTCAGAGATTCAAGATATTAAGTCATCTGTTCGTGAGATCAAAGAAAGAAGCAAAAGATATGGGTTCCAACCTTCTACTGAACAAGGATTGAGAAGCAAAAATGCCAAATGGCACGATCCTCGAATGGATTCTTTGTACATTGATGAAGCTGAAATTGTAGGCTTTCAAGCACCCAAAAATAGATTGATTGGATGGTTGATAGAGGGAAGATCTGAGCGCACTGTCATCTCTGTGGTAGGTATGGGAGGGCTAGGAAAAACAACTCTTGCCAAAAAAGTTTTTGACAGCAAAGAAGTAACGGGGGGGCACTTTGAATGTCGTGTATGGATCACAGTGTCAGAATCATACTATATAGAAGGGTTGCAGAGAGGCATGTTGAATGAGCTTTACAAACAAAAAGGAGATTGTCTTCCTCAAGATATCTCTAAAATGGATCGAGGATCATTGATTTCTGAGCTGAGAAACTACTTGCTGAAAAAGAGGTATGTTTTTGTGTTTGATGATGTATGGAACATACATTTTTGGCATGAGATTGAAAATGCATTGATTGATAATAAAAATAGGAGTAAGATATTTATTACAACAAGAAAAATGGATGTTGTCTTATGCTGTAAGAAATCTTCTTTTATTGAAGTGCATGAATTGCAACCTTTAACAAAAGAACAATCTTTTGAGTTGTTTAATAAGAAGGCATTCCGACTTGAATGTTGCCCAAAAGATCTCATTGACATATCTTTCGAAATTTCTAGAAAATGCAAGGGATTACCGCTAGCAATTGTTGCCATTGGCGGTCTATTGTGTACAAAAGAGAAAAAGTTACATGAGTGGCAGAAATTTTGTGATAACATGCCTTTAGAACTAAAGAAAGATTCTCATTTGATCGGGATAAACAAAATTTTAGCTCTCAGTTACGATGATTTACCTTTTCGTCTTAAGTCATCTTTGTTGTATTTTGGAATGTATCCAGAAGATTACATAGTTCAATCAAAGAGACTGATTCGACAATGGATAGCTGAAGGATTTGTGAAAGAAGAAAGTGGGAATACCTTGGAAGAAGTGGCAGAAGGATATTTAACAGAGTTCTTCCATAGAAGTTTAGTGCAAATATCTTCTATAGGAATTGATGGAAAAACTAAAAGTTGTTGTGTTCATGATCTAACACGTGTGATGCTTCTTGAAAAGTGTGAAGATTTAAGTTTCTGCAAGCATATCAATGAAAATGGTCATTCAACTTTAGATGGAATTATTCGACGCCTATCAATAACAACTCATTCCAATGATTTTCCGACCTGTATTGAAAACTCACATGTTCGTTCACTATTTCTTTTCTCAAATGAGTCACAATTTTTGTGCGAAGATTTTATGAGGAGAATCTTTACAGACTATAGGCGTTTGAAGGTGCTTGAGTTTGAAGTTTATTCTAAAGTTAATTTGAGTAATATCATTCATGAAAATTTGGGAAACCTGATTCACTTGAAGTATTTAAGCTTCATGAGTTCTTCTGGGGAAACGCAATTAGAACTTCCCAAATCAATTGCCATGCTCCAAAATCTGTTGACTTTGGATCTGTGACATGAGGCATACTATGAGTATGAGATACCAAAGGTGGTTAGCAAGCTTAGAAAGTTACAACATCTTCTGGGCTTCAGAATGTCTTTATTTAAATTGAAGGGTGGTATAGGAGGCATGGAATCTCTACAAACTCTGAGTAGTGTGCGAATTGATAATGATGAAGAGCTAATTAAAGAGCTGGGAAAGCTAAGGCAGTTAAGGAAATTGAGCTTGTTTAATGTGAAGAAAGACCATATAAGCACTTTATCTTCTTCATTGAATGAGATGCAACATTTGGAGAATCTAAGCATTCGTTGTGGTCATTTCACTAATTTGCATTTGAATTCACCTCCATCTATGCTTCAAAGTCTTAAACTAAGTGGATGTTTGGAGAAGTTTCCAGAATGGATTCTTCAACTTCAAAATCTTGTTATGTTGAAGTTAGAATTGTCCCTCTTAAATGATGATTCAATAAAGGTTTTAGAAAATATGCAATACTTGTTGTCCCTCTCAATCATCCGCAAAGCTTATGAAGGTGAAAGTTTACATTTTCATGATGGAGGCTTTCAAAATCTAAAGGAACTATACATCTGTGAATTGCCTAACTTGAATTCAATTGTTATCGACAAAGGAGCATTGCAATCTCTAAAAAAGTTCGAGTTATACAATATCCCCAACCTCAAGACTGTTCCTGCTGGCATGCAACACTTAGAAAAACTTGAAGTTCTCAATGTTCGAAATGTGCCACATGTAGAACTTCATCCTAAACTTTAAGGAGTTAGAACAGGCAAGATCTTCCTGAGTTTAGATTTAATCAAACTGCACTCTTTTTCCCTACATCAAGGTTTTATCCCACTAGGTTTTCCTTGACGAGGTTTTTAATGAGGCAGTTGGCCAATTATTTTGGTCTGCATTGTTGTTATCTTGGGTTTTGGTCTAGTCCCCCCAAGCTTTTTCTTTTTTATTTTAATAATATTTGGTTAAAGTTCAGCTGTTTCAATGTGAGCGTAGAGGCGCTAAGATAGTTGGGATGTATGTGCCTTCATTTTTTGCTTCACTTTAACTTCTATTGGTACGTAATTGGAAAAAAATGAGCAGAAACAATTTTGGTTAAGGAACAGTGGGAGGGGTGGATTTTCTGGTTAGTCAGAGGTGCATACTTTGAATGAATTGTTGTTTTGATTGTATATACAAGACAGTGATAAAGTATGTTAGGCTTATAAGTTTTGAAATTTTTAAAATCAAAATCAGTTGCAATATTGTGTTTTATATTGTTAAAGTTGTGAAGGTTAAAATTTCTTAGCACCTGTTAGATTCCACAGATTTTTGTTCTTATTATTCTAAAATTGAATTGTGTTCAATTGGTTTGGATAGGTATATTTCTATATCTGTTTAATAAAGTAATGTTAACTTCAAGAAGGTTCACATGGCCGTTGTTTGTGTCGAATATATGGTTGAACTGTGGGAGTAAGGAATTACGATAATAGGATAAGAATAACTTGGAAACAGAATAGTGAACGTAATTTGTGTAAGTTACTCAATACAAGTTATAGTTTTTATGGGAGACCAAAGGATTTTAGTAATTTTAGAAAACTACGACATCTTCTTGGCAACAAGTTATATATAAGCAATAGTGACAACTTGAAAATTACTGTAGATGGTAGTTGAAAATATAATTAGATGGCAGTTGAAAATTGAAAGCATTTTTCAGAGCATTATTGATTACTATTCCGTGTTCCCATTGCAAATAGTTGTTGTGTACACTGTGCTTGATATTTACTACTAACTTATCCAAATAGTTAAAAATATTTACTACTACAGATTCTCATTTTGTGGATAGCATGGAATTGCCCTTTTTCTGTCTTTCTTCATGTAGAAATTAGAAGCTGCTCAAAACTGTGTAGTCTTCACTGCAAAATAGAAATAGCCACAACTTAACTAAAATGGCAGAAATGGCCGTGTCTTTAGTTCTTGACCAACTGATTCCACTGTTAAAGAAAGAAGCCAAGCTGTTGGGAGGTATTCACAAAGAATTTGAAGACATTAAAAAGGAACTTCAAAGCATTCAAGCCTTTCTTAAGGATGCTGATAAAAAAGCTGAAGGAGACAACACTGACGAAGGAGTCAAAATATGGGTCGGGGAGGTTAGGGAAGCAGCTTTCCGCATTGAAGATGCCATTGGTGATTATTTGATTCAAGTGAGACAGCAGCCAGCGAGACAGCAGCCTCGTGATCCTGGATGTGTAGCTTTACTCCGTAAGATTGCTCACTCACTCAAAATTCTTACACCACGCCATCAAATAGCGTCCGAGATTCAAGACATTAAGTCATTTGTTCGTGAGATCAGGGAAAGAAGAGAAAGATATCAGTTCCAAGCTTCTACTGAACAAGGATCGAGAAGCAAAAATGCCAAATGCCATGACCCTCGAATGGATGCTTTGTACATTGATGATGCTGAAATGGTTGGCTTTGAAGAACCCAAAAATGAGTTGATTGGATGGTTGCTAGAGGGAAGATCTGAGCGCACTGTCATCACTGTGGTAGGTATGGGAGGACGGGGAAAAACCACTCTTGCCAAAAAAGTTTTTGACAACAAAAAGGTTGTCGAAGACTTTGATTATCGTGTTTGGATCACAGTGTCAGAATCATACTATATAGAAGGGTTGCTGAGAGGCATGTTGAATGAGCTTTACAAACAAAAAGGGAACTCTCCTCCTCAAGATATCTCTCAAATGGATCAAGAGTCGTTGATTTCTGCGCAAAGAAACTACTTGCAACAAAAGAGGTATGTTTTTGTGTTTGATGATGTGTGGAACATACATTTTTGGAATGAGATTGAAAATGCATGTATTGATAATAAAATGAGGAGTAAGATATTTATTACAACAAGAAATATGGAAGTTGCCACAAATTGTCAGAAATCATCTCTTGTTAAAGTGCATGATCTGCAACCTTTATCGGAAGATCAATCATTTGAGTTGTTCAAAAAGAAGACATTCCGATTTGACTTTAATGGTTGTTGTCCGAGTGAGCTCAAAGAGATATCTTTGGAAATTTCTAACAAATGCAAAGGTTTACCGCTAGCAATTGTTGCCATTGGCGGTCTATTGTCTACAAAGGAGAAAAAGGAAACTGAGTGGCGAAGATTTTGTAAAAATATGACTTTAGAACTAAACAAGGATTCTAATTTGACTGGGATAAACAAAATTTTAGCCTTCAGCTATGATGATTTGCCTTTCCATCTTAAGTCATGTTTGTTGTATTTTGGAATGTATCCAGAAGATTACATAGTTAAATCAAAGAGACTGATTCGACAGTGGATAACTGAAGGATTTGTGAAAGAAGAAAGTGGGAGAACTTTGGAAGAAGTGGCAGAAGGATATTTAACAGAGTTGATCCATAAAAGTTTGGTGCAAGTATCTTCTGTTAGAATTGATGGAAAAACTAAAAGTTGTTGTGTTCATGATCTAACACGTGTGATGATTCTTGAAAAGTGTGAAGCTTTAAGTTTCTGCAAGCATATCAGTGAAAATGGTCATTCATCTTTATGTGGAATTATTCGACGCCTATCAATAACAACCTATTTGGATGTTTTTCCGACATGTACTGAAAACTCACATGTTTGTTCACTATTTCTTTTCACAAACGAGTCACAACTTTTGGACGAAGATTTTATGAGGAGAATCTTTACAGAATATAGACGCTTGAAAGTGCTTGAGTTCGAAGTTTCTCAAGTTAAATTTCGTAATACTAATATCCTTCAGGTAAATTTAGGAGGCTTGATTCACTTGAAGTATTTAAGCTTTAAGAACTTTTCTGGGAAATCTGACTTTGAACTTCCCAAATCAATTGGCATGCTCCAAAATTTGGAGACTTTGGATCTGAGGCATGACCTATGCTATAAGATACCAAAGGAGGTTAGCAAGCTTAGAAAGTTACAACATCTTCTGGGCAGAAATATGAGTTTGTTTCAATTGAAGGGTGATATAGGAGGCATGGAATCTCTACAAACTCTGAGTAGTGTGAGAATTGGTGATGATGACGATGATGATGATGGAATAGAGCTAATTAAAGAGCTGGGAAAGCTAAGGCAGTTAAGGAAATTTAGCTTGTCTAATGTGAAGCAAGTTCATATAAGCACTTTATCTTCTTCATTGAATGGGATGCAACATTTGGAGAATCTAAGCCTTAATTGGATTTATTGCATTGATTTGCACTTGAATTCACCTCCATCTATGCTTCAAAGTCTTAAACTAAGTGGATATTTGGAGAAGTTTCCAAAATGGATTCTTCAACTTCAAAATCTTGTTAAGTTGCAGTTAGCAAACTCCCGCTTAGGGAATGATCCAATGATGTTTTTAGAAAATATGCAAAACTTGTTGTCCCTCAAAGTCATCTGCCTAGCTTATGAAGGTGTAAGTTTACATTTTCATGATGGAGGGTTTCAGAATCTAAAGGAACTATACATTAGAAACATGGCTCACTTGAATTCCATTGTTATCGACAAAGGAGCATTGCAATCTCTAAAAAAGTTCGAGTTATCCCATACCCCCAAACTCAGGACTGATCCTGCTGGCATCCAACACTTAGAAAAATTTGAAGTTCTCAACTGCTCTATATGGAGAAAAGGTGAACATTTAATGAGTTAGAAATCTTAAGCCATCCAACTTCAAAAGGGAGAAAAGGTGAACATTTTCTTCAATATAACTGTATAAATATATTCTTGTTAATCTTTTTGTTATATTCTATTATCATTCAGTAACATACAAGCTTATTTTATCCTAAAATAATTTCTCTATTTTTCCCCACTTTATTTTTCTTTTATCATATGCTATGTATATTATTGAATTCTTGATCAATAATTATCATAATATTTTTATATTGTTGCGACCCTCACGAACTGTTTTGTTGTAATCCTTTCATTATGCACAGTCTATAATTTCCATTCTCTTCACAATGAATTATATAGTAATAATTTGTTATTAATCTGTAGGTGGTTGGCTTCTAATGCGATGGAAATTCAGATTTCTCCAAGTGGACTTCTACAACAATGGCATCTTTATTTATGTTCATGCTTTTGCACTTTTCTATCTCTGTTTTAGATTTGAGTTGTTTGTGATTTATCATGTATGCAATATGTTGCGAGAGCTTTCCCTTCAAGGATTGCAACGCCTTATTTCTCTCTGTTCATCTCGTTTCTAAGTGAACGGTTCCCTTGGCCAGAATGGTTCTAGTTTCACTTGGTGGGAATATGTTACTAATGATATTTCTGAAGTTTACAATCATAACAGGCTTGGTCTTCCTGTGTTTAGATTTAAGTGATAATTATTTCTTGGTCTTTTTCCCTACATTCAGGTTTTATGCCATTGGGTTTTCGTTGATGGGGTTTTTAATGAGGCAGTTGGCCAATATTGTTGTTATCTTGGGTTTTGGTCGAGTCCCCCCCAAGCTTTTTCTTTTAATAATATTTGGTTAAAGTTCAGCAGTTTGAATGTGAGCATATAGATGCGCTAACATAGTTGGGATGTTTGTGCCTTCATCTTTTGCTTCACTTTATAAGTTGGGATGCAGAGAAAATCTTTGAAAAATAAGGCAGTGAGGTATGTTAGGCTTATAAGTTTTGAAATTTTTTAAAATCAAAATCAGTTGCAATATTGTGGTTTCTATTGTTAAAGTTGTGAAGGTTAAATTTCTTAGCACCTGTTATATTCCACAGCTTTTTCTTCTTATTATTCTAAAATTGAATTGTGTTCAAATTGGTTTGGATAGGTATATTTCTTAGCACCTGTTAGATTCCAAAGCTTTTTCTTCTTATCATTGATAACTTCTAATTACTTATTATTTTGCAGATTCAATGTCTATTTGATTAGATCTATGTTCTTTACATATTAGACTGAAAATCGTAATAATAAAACAAATAAAATTGCCAAAGAATCACTTGGAAACAGAATAGTGAATTTAAATTGTGTGAATTATTTTTACTTAGTGCATAAATATTTAGTTCATATGTTCTCAGGATTGTGACGAAAACTGCATTGTTTGTTAAATTTTTTGCATATCTTGCTCAATTATTTTTGTTGTTGTCAGTGTTTACTCTTTGTTGAGATTATTGCATAATTACTGTACTTTTGAGTGTTGATTACCACAACTCTTGTATGCTATTAAGACTTGTAATTATTGTCCTAATATGTCATCGACTACCTTGAAATAGAAGTGACAGTTTAGGTTTTCAAGGTAGTCAAGGACATATTAGACCTATATCAGTAGACTAAACCATTATGAAATTTTATGTTTGAAGAAGCAAAATGTTAGTCTCAAATTACTAAATTAATCGAGATCAATCTCTAGGGGATATTTGTGTAAAATTTTACAAAAGATTCGAAAATAAACTAGATTTCAAATTGTACATAACTCAATAATGCATGTTCGAAATACATCAAGGGAAATTCAAAATATGACGAACAACGTGCCAAAGACGGAGCTTTGCCACCAAAATTCAATTTCAAACAACAGATGAAGATTGGAGCGATTCGAAGGACAATTGTCCTACACGTGGTGTACATGAAATATTGAAGGCGGTTACTCAAGTTCTCAAGTACTCCTGCATATAGAAAGCCATCTTGCTCTGTTTTTGGTAAGGGGTATATATATATATATATATATCCTCACCATAAAATAAATAAATTTAGAGTGAATGTGAGAGCGATAACCTTGTATTTCTTTTTTGAAGAAGTTAAATTAGTCCACCTAAATTAACGCTGGAAATAATCGAACGTGAAATCTTAAAAAGAAGCATACTTCCAAGTACCAAGTCAATATCACTGTTACATAACATTGATTGAAACCTTTCTCTTGGACTTTAGGATGGCTAACATACCACTATAATAATAGATACAACTTGTATATGCAACTTTGTAATAGATATTACTACTATTATCTTTGACTTTTTTTTAAATACAAAAGGGGCTTACAAGCAATAACTACTCAAACTAGCAGTATTAAAATGGCTAAATTACCACCACATGTACACATCAATAATTGTTGTGCCAATATATTGATTATTCAAACTAAATTATTTACTCCAATAAGATAATCTATCTGAAGTGCAGCAGCGTCATTGTTCTATTTAAACAATGAGTTAGTAGTTTGTACAGCTAAGAGCTAACATTGACATGCATTGTTTACATACTATTATTACAACTAGTCAACTACCACTATTTAAATCACACATGATCAACAACTTGCTATCAATCGTTAGTTGGTCAAGTGATGATTAACGTTGGACTTGGTAAAAAGGAGGCTATAATTACTTGATGACAGAACTGACCTTCAAACTAGATTAAACGGTCCTATAGGCCGGATACTGAAGATGGAAAAAAAAAAAACTTGCTCTTGTTCGACGAAATTTGAAAAGATCATACAAAAATGACACATGATGCGAAGGTAAGTACTCAATAAATATTAAACAATTACTGACATGAAACTATAAAGTCAATGGTTCTTCTCACATCCGACCAAACAACTATTAAGATATAAATTAATTATTTCTTCTTTCTCAATATTTTGTTCTATCCCCTTTGTTGTTTTTATCCATATTTTTCTACTTGTTGATTTATTATTGTGTTTATGTCTACAAATTTGAAACATAGTAGTGGTATCTCACCCTATTTGTTGTCTATCTTTTGTTGCTCTATACGAAGTATTAAGCTATTTGAATAATAATTTTTTTTTGGATCAATGGAGTTTTAGATTTAACAACAAAGTTTCAATCTAACCCGTAACAACAACCTCTATCCGCCACTCATACAGCTTAAGACCTGGGCAAATTGAAGATTTAGACGGTCAAAATTGGGCCCAAACTAGCGCTTGTGTTTTTTATCGGTTTGGTGATTTTTGACCCAAAACCTAACAATGTTTGACCCTTAAACTATACGAACCAAAACAAATCCCGAGTACATACAGCTTGATGAAGAAATTGTCTATCAAAGAAGATGAAGAAATCTTTTAAATTTAGTTTGGTACAGCTAAATCTAATAATATTGAAAAGCATTCATACTAAGAAAATAACACTGTAAAACATCAACCATACACGCCTCCTTTAAACATTAAAAAAATGTTCAGTTACTTTTATAGGTCCGTTGAATCTTATGATTCACAAGAAGCTCTAGTGCAACAAAATATATAGAAACTCTCAACTTGTTCTTAAAAAAATATTGCAGAATGACGAAGGCAAATTAAAAAGTCTTCCATTCACGGTAGAAGGTTAGATAAATAGAGGTATCAAGGAATAAGATTTTCATCTAAAAAAACACAAACCAGAGCTTTGATTAAAATGGCAGAAATGGCGGTGTCTTTAGTTCTTGACCGACTAATGAAAGAAGTCAATCTGTTGGGAGGTATTGACAAAGAATTTGCAGAAATTAAAGATGAACTGGAAAGCATTCAAGCCTTTCTTAAGGATGCTGATAAAAGAGCTGCAGCCCCTGAAGGAGACAACAGTACTGAAGGAGTCAAAACATGGGTAAGGAAGGTTAGGGAAGCAAGTTTTCTTATTGAAGATGTCATTGATGATTATCTGATCCAAGTGAGACAGCAGCCTCATGATCCTGGACTTATTCATAAGATGGCTCACTCACTCAAAATTATTACCTCACGCCATCAAATAGCGCCCAAGATTAAAGAGATTAAGTCATCTGTTCGTACGATCAGGGAAAGAGGCGAAACATATGGGTTTCAAATCCAACATTCAATTGAACGAGGATCAACAAGTTTAAGAGGAAGCCAAAATGCCAAATGGCACGACCCTCGAACGGCTGCTTTATACCTTGATGAAGCTGAAATCATAGGCTTTCAAGAACCCAAAGATAGATTGATTGATTTGTTGGTAAAGGGAAGATCCGAGCGCACAGTCGTCTCTGTAGTAGCTATGGGAGGACAAGGAAAAACAACTCTTGCCAAACAGGTTTTTGACAACAAAGAGGTAGTGGGACAATTTGAATGTTGTGTATGGATCACAGTGTCGGAATCATACTATATAGATGCGTTGCTGAGAGACATGTTGAATGAGCTATACAAACAAAAAGGGGACTCTCCTTCTCAAGATATCTCTAAAATGGATCAAAAGCCGTTGATTTATGCGCTAAGAAACTACTTGCAACAAAAGAGGTATGTTTTCGTGTTTGATGATGTGTGGAACATACATTTTTGGAATGAGATTGAACATGCATGTATTGATAATAAAATGGGGAGTAAGATATTTATTACAACTAGAAAAATGGATGTTGCCAAAAATTGTAAGAAATCATCTTTTATTGAAGTGCTTGAACTCCAACCTTTATCAGAAGATCAATCTTTTGAGTTGTTCAAAAAGAAGGCATTCCGATTTGACTTTGATGAATGTTGTCCAAATGAGCTCAATGATATATCTTTCAAAATTACTAAAAAATGCAAAGGTTTACCATTAGCAATTGTTGCCATTGGCGGTCTATTGTCTACAAAAGAAAAAAAATTAGTTGAATGGCAAAGATTTTGTGAAAATATGCCTTTAGAACTAATCAAGGATTCTAATTTGATCGGTATAAACAAAATTTTAGCTTTAAGCTATGAGGATTTGCCTTTTCATCTTAAGTCATGTTTGTTGTACTTTGGAATGTATCCAGAAGATTACAAAGTTAAATCAAAGATACTAATTCGACAGTGGATAGCTGAAGGATTTGTGAAAGAAGAAAGTGGGAATACTTTGGAAGAAGTGGCAGAAGGATATTTAACAGAGTTGATCCATAGAAATTTGGTGCAGGTATCTTCTGTTAGAATTGATGGAAAACCTAAAAGTTGTTTTGTTCATGATCTAATACGTGTAATGATTCTTGAAAAGTGTGAAAATTTAAGTTTCTGCAAGCATATTAGTGGAGATGATCCTTCATCATTGCCTGGAAGTATTCGGCGCCTATCAATAACAACCCATTCCGATCATTTTACGAAATGTATTGAAAAATCACATGTTCGTTCACTATTTCTTTTCACAATTTACTCACAATGTTTGAGCGAAGATTTTAAATTGAGAATCTTTACAGAATATAGGCGCTTGAAGGTGCTTGAATTTGAAGCTAGTGTATCACATAATATGATTCATGATAATTTGGGAAGCTTAATTTACTTAAAGTATTTAAGCTTCAAGAATTCTGTGTTGGAAGTGAGAGAGTATGAACTTCCCGAATCAATTGGCAACCTCCAAAACCTTGAGACTTTGGATCTGGGACCTAATATGTTCTGTAAGATACCAAAGAAGGTTAGAAATCTAAAAAAGTTACGACATTTTTTTGGCTTTGACATGTCTTTGTTTCAATTGAAGGGTGATTTAGGAGTCATGCAATCTCTACAAACTCTGAGTAGTGTGAGAATTGGTGATGATGACAATGATGATGATGGAATAGAGCTAATTAAAGAGATGGGAAAGCTAAGGCAGTTAAGGAAATTGAGCTTGACTGATGTGAAAGAAAACCATATAAGCACTTTATCTTCTTCATTGAATGTGATGCAACATTTGGAGAATTTAAGCATTGTTTCAAAAAGAATAAGCAAAAGATTCAAACATCACATTTATTTCAATTTGGATTCACCTCCATCTATGCTTCGAAGTCTTAAACTAACTGGAGGGTTGTCGAAGCTGCCAGAGTGGATTCTTCAACTTCAAAATCTTGTAAAGTTGAAGTTAGAATGGTCCTACTTAAGAGATGATCCAGTAAAGTTTTTAGAAAATATGCAAAACTTGTTGTCCCTTTCAATCAGGTACCAAGTTTATTATGGTGAAAGTCTTCATTTTCATAATGGAGGGTTTCAAAATCTAAAGGAACTAGAGATTGGTGGATTGCCTTACTTGAATTCAATTGTTATAGACAAAGGAGCATTGAAATCTCTAAAAAAGTTAGAGATATCCAATATGCCCAAACTCGAGACTGTTCCTGCCGGCATCCAACACTTAGAAAAACTTGAAGTTCTCAAACTTGGTGGAGAAATAGCATTTGATACAAAGAATATTCCGCCACTACCACATGTAACTTTTTCATTCTGGAAATTTTAAGGAGTTAGAAGTCATAACCCATCCAACCTCAAGCAGATTTCTCCAAGTGGAGTTCTACAATAATGGCATCTTTATTTATGTTCATGTTTTTGTACTTTTGTTTCTTTGTTTGAGATTTGATTTGTTTGCTATGTATGTATCGTGTATGCAATATGTTGTGAGATCGAGCATTCCTCTCAACGATTGCATGACCTTATTTCTCTGTGTTGATCTCCTTCTAAGTGAAGTTTTATTTCTTGTAATCAAACTGCACTCTTTTTCCCTACATCAAGGTTTTATCCTACTAGGTTTTCCTTTATGAGGTTTTTAATGAGGCAGTTGACCAATAATTTTGGTCTGCATTGTTATTATCTTGTGTTTTGGTATAGTCCCCTCAAGCTTTTTGTTTTTTATTTTAATAATATTTGGTTAAAGTTGAACAGTTTGAATGTGAGCATAGAGAGGATAACATAGTTCAAGCAGCTCATAGAAGCATCTTTTGGCATACAAGATGTCATTGATGAATATATGATCTGTGAGGAAAAACCTCATGGATGTGCTGGTGGTGGTGCTAACTTGGCCAAAACTATGATTCTTCGTCACCGAATAGCCAACAAGATTCGGAACATTAAATCTCGAATTAGTGAAATGAATGATGCAAGACGAATGGATCATAGCTTCAATATCCAATCATCTTTGGAGCAAGGGTCAAGTAGTACAACAAGATTGTTAAACACTTTGATTGTCATGTATGGATCAAAGTGTCTCAATCATACAAAATAGAAGGATTGCTTAGGGACATGTTGCACAAGTTTTACGAAAAACAGGGAGCGAATCCTGCACCGAATATTCATCAAATGAATCGATCGGTCTTAGTTGATGAAGTGAGAAAATACTTGAAGAAAAAAGGTATGTTGTTGTTTTTGATGATGTATGAAACTTACATTTTTGGGATGATATCGAATTTGCTATGATTGATAACAAAATGGGTTGTAAGATATTAATCACAACAAAAGGAATATAAATGTTTTGAATGCATGTAAGAAATCTACTTTTGTTGAAGTGTATGAACTTAAATCTTTAACTGAAGAACAATCTTTGGAGTTGTTCAATAAGAAGGCATTTCATGACTTGAACAGACGTTGTCTGGAAAATCTTATTGATATATCTTCCAAATTGTTGAAAAATGTAATGGTTTACCACTAGCAATTGTAGTCGTTGGTGGTATTTTATCTTGCAAAGATAGAAGTGCATTAGAATGGAATAAGTTTAGTGAAAATCTAAATTCAGAGTTAAAGGAAGATTCCATGATAAAAAAAAGTTGTATGTGTTGGTTACAATGATTTGTCTTACAATCTCAAGTCGTGTTTGTTGTATTTTGGATTATATCCCGAAGGGTGTATAGTTCTTTCAAAGATATTGATACGACAATGGATGGCCAAAAGGTTCCTGAAAGAGGATATGGAAAAAACTATGGAGGAGGTTGCAGAAGGATATTTAGCAAAATTGATCAACAGAAGTTTGGTGCAAGTAGTTTCAATCAGTATTGATGGAAGAGCAAAAAGTTGTTGTGTTCATGATCTAGTGTATGCAATGATCCTTGAAAAATGTGAGGATTTAAGTTTTTTCAAGAATATTAATGAGGATAACCAATCATCTTTAAATGGAATGGTTCAACGCCTATCTATAGCAACCAAATTTGATAATTTAATGGTAAATGTTGAAAACAAACGCATTGGGTCACTTATGGTCAAAACATTAAATGAAATTCAATCAACATCATCACTAATTGCTTGATCAATAGCGGCTAATACATTAGCACCAAAGCAATTATCATCATCTGTTAGTAACCAACACACTTTGTAGGTTGCAACTCTTAATTTAGGCGAACCACCTTTTACGGTATTGTTGCCAATACCGAATATACTTGCACCCTGTACAAAGTTTCCATCTACTGTTGATAGTGTGTGAGTATCGTGACCTACAAAGTCACGTGTTGTTTGTTGCGAACGAGGAAGTTTTCCGTTAAATCACTACAAGAATAACTCATATTTTTTACGGAATTTTAAATGCATCAGTGGTGGAATTTAACCCTCAACATGTCCTTGGCGGTCAAAATCCGCCAAAGGGTCAAAAATCCGCCAGATATACCTCTATAGCAATTCAAAAATCTGACAGTTTGAAACCAGTGGCGTGCCTACACTGCCAGAGACAATTGGAACGATATTAGCGGCGTGCCTGGACCGCCAATGTGCATTCGCGTGTCCTACTGGCACACAACCGCCAGATATGTGCCTAACCCGCCAGCCTTGTAACTTGTGTCCTTGCTTGTGTGCCAAGACCTCCAAACATATCGCGCGTGTCACGTCTGGCGTGCCCAGACCAGTCGATCTCATGCACCAGTAGATATTGAAGCACAAGTTCAAGCTCAAGTTGCAGCCCAACTCCAACAAGTCCAAGCCCAGCAAGCTCAGATACAAGCTCAGATGTAAGCTCAATTCCAAGCTCAAATTGAAGCCATGAAACTCTCTTTTAGAGAAGAAGCAAAAGCAATGGAGGAAGCTTTCCAAAGAACACTCTCGCAGCAACAGTCACATCATATTTCGCGCATCATCATCATATACCGCAGTTGGGAACTCCTCGCGGTTATCACATGAGTACCGCCATGCCTATGACAAGCATGATGAAGAAGTTTATCGACCACTACCTGTCAATGTTGATTTGAATGTTCCAAATCAGTCGATCAATACTGATAATATCATATCACATATAGATTTTAACGTGCACAACGATGATAATCTTCTTGAACGTTTTTTGGGTCAAGATGAAACTAAAGACGGCGGGCAAGGCAGGAGTGGTAGAGGAGGTGGATGCAGAGGAAGCGGAGGACAATCAAATTTCCTAGACTACAACAACTATTAAAAATTTGTATTGTTATTGATGTTGAACTTGTTTAATTTTTATGTTTATGGTTGTAATATTAAAATATTATGTATTTTTAATTATGACATCTATTTATATATATTATTTGTGTTTTTTATATTGTGTGATTTTTAAAATTATTTTTTACCATTTAACTATATAATAAAAAAACAAAAACCAATTTTAAATTAATTAAATTGGTTTTATTTAATTATATAAAATTTTAATTAATATATAATTATAATTTTATATAATTAAATAAAAACAATTAAAAGGAGAATTAATGTCTGGCGATTTGGACACGCCAGGTGGTGCTCACGTTATAGGTCTGGCGGTTTCAGTCCGCCAGCCTCTCTCCAGGCGTGTTCTGTGGCGGTTTGGGACCGCCAGATGGTTCTTTCCTGCCGTTTCGCTCGCTGGCGCGCCACAAACGCCAAAACACTTGCGTGACGGACCAGTGGCGTGCCAGAACCGCCAATGCACTTACTGGCGTGTGTTTTTTGACATATTATTTCCGCCAAAGGAGAGACAATTTTGGTGGAATTTAGTGTTTATTGAGGGTTTATGTCTGTCAAAAATAGTGGTTTTTCTTGTAGTGAGTGATCCAAATACTTTGTTGAAAAATCTTGCTCCAATTAGCTTCCTGGTTTTTATATGTAGTGCAATTAATTTAAAAAAATATTATTAGAATTTATATGTATAGGCCTAATTAACTTGATTAAATTTCCCCTCTAGTGCCATCGATGATCAATGTTGTTTAAACTTGACCTTAGCAACCGGTTGTACCAGTTGAATTGAGAGCCGATTAATCTACGTTTGATTTAACCACGATTGATTCACAATTTTATAAAATTGGATCAAACTGAGTTGAACTATGTTTAACCGCACTAGGTTCAACCAATTCATTTCTTATTTTACTTTGAAAAGTTTTTAATACCTGTTACATGGAACTTTGTTAGAACCTTTGAGTTTGTTAATTTGACATATGTTACCCCCACGCCACTTTGCTGGAATTGGGCCTATTCCTATCTGTCGTTAAAGAAAATTGCTATATAGATTTTCCATGTTTGCTCTCAAGCCCCTCAAACTGATCAAAATGTCTCTGATAAAACATTAGCTTGCCTTGATCCTACGTAGGATGCACGTGTTTTCGTCTAGAAACTACCGAAACCAAAGTTTGTTGTGTAGGACACAAACACGCTGGTTTTCATTGACTACGCGACGAAAGCAGCGTATATAGTTGGCAGACCAGCTTGTTGTCCTGTCATAAGTATCATCTACGTTCGTCACGTATTTACTGAAAACAATAGTTTCGTTTCGCATTTACCAAACACACAATTTTCGTTGCATAGTCAACAAAATCAGGGTATTTTGTTCAGATGAAGCTTTTTGTCGTATACGTACCGAACATTTTTTATTTCGGTAGGTATAAGACGATATATTTTCACACTAACTCATGAATATTTTGAGATTTTAGGGGGGCCTGGAAGCATGTAGGGGGGTCTAGAGAGCAAAATTCGTCGTTAAAACTTATCGATTCGGGCCAAACACCTAATCCAAAAATTAGGATAATATATATTTATTGGTTGAGAGTATTCTCTTCAACTTCGAGGAACTTGATTCGAGATCTGGCTTAGAAGACGAAGAAAAAAAGGATAATATATCTTTAATAATTTAATTTAATTGGTTTAAATAATTAATCAAGTATTAGTAAAAAAAAATAATTAATCAAGTATAAAAAGAAAAAGGAACATATATCTCACATGGAGATTATAATATTGAATCTATCAATGATATCTTCACTAATTCATTAAATAATCAATAATAAAAATGAGAAAATTGGAAGTGTTGTGACTTGTGAGCTACTTGACTTAATTATTACAAATAATGAACTCCCTTTCGCAAAGTAAAGTGCTTGTGGGGTCAAGGAGATGAATACTTCCTAAAAGCTTGACAAAACAGGGTCAATTTTAAAAATAAAAAAAAAAAGTTCAGCCCTTTGTACCAACTAGACCGGCCAGTTTGCCAGATTTTTTGGATTCACAACCGGTTTGCGCGTTTTTCGACCGGTTCTCTCGCAGTACGATTTACTGCATCAACCGGACCGGATGCAGGTCATGTTCCTTGGGTAAAATACAATAAAATATTTTGATATATTCCATGAAGAACTCAAGAAAGCATCTTGCCAACTCAAAGAAAGCCTGTAATTTTTGTCTCCATGTAGGTTAGTTAAATCTAAGAAGAAAAAGGTAGTGTCCAATTTTTCTATAATCTATAACAAACATCGTCGCAATTTGCCAATTTTTTTATTTTGTTTTTAAACATTATGTCAATTTTTATGGTTCAAGTCACTATTGGTAAAGACTTTAAATTATATGCACAGGACCATAAATATTAAATAAACGATATACACATGGCCATACATATTATATTATATACACAAGACCATGGATATCATATGGCCATACATATTATATTATATACACAAGACAATGGATATCAAATAAAATATTATATACACAAGACCATGGTGGGTATCATATGGCCATACATATTATATTATATTATATACACAAGACTATGCATATCATATTGTTATTTGAATCCAAGAGCGATGAGATGGTGCGGATCTTTTTTAACTTAACCAAGGTTTTGAGTTTGATTACTGGCTTGGGTATGCAGGAGTGTTAAAATTTTTAGAGAGTTTGCCGCTTATTTAGGTCCCACAAAATTCGAGGGATTAATCTCTATAGTTACGCGCAGAGAATACTCGGTTTACACAAAAAAATATTGTTATTTGTTTTAGCTAGTGGTAGGGGCATAGGGCTTTACTAATATTTTCTTGAGTAGTGTTATTTGAACACCCAAAAAAGTTGTCCCGGGTGGATAACTAATTTTCTTTCTTTACACGCAAATCGAGGCAGGCCAAAAATAATAAAAAACAGTAAAAAGGTGGCGGGTCCTACGTTTTATGGTTGTCGGACAACTCTTTGGTTGTCAAAATAACATTAGTGTATTTTCTTAGGGGACCGATAAATAGTATAGTTAGATTTATTTCATGATTAACATTACAACGTCCAAAAAAATAATAATATATCAGTAGAATCTAGCGTAAGTGATTGGTACAGGCATACATATGTTGTAAATTAGAGAGTACTGACTTCTTTTTTTGGTGATAAAAGATTTAGGATGAGGGGATGATGCTCCAATCTAAAGTAGGGAAGAATTAGGGTTTTTTGAGGGCAAATTCTAATATGCACAAGTGCACAAGTTTGTAATTACGCTATAACGAATACGAATTTTACAAAATCGACTGTTGGATTGAATGTATATCATATAGATCATTCATAAAAATTTTAAATTTTTTGAAAATCATTTGATATATTATTGAGACTCATCAAAATTAACGGTATTCAATAAAAATCCATAAACCGTTAATCTTGATGGGTCTCAATAACAAATCAAATTATTTTCAAAAAAATTATGGATGATCTATACGATATAAACTTTCAATCCAAGTATCCAACGGTCGATTTAGTAAAATTTGTATTCCTTATAGCGTAATTACAAACTTGTGCACCATGCACCACTTGGTGCACTTGTGCACCATAAACTTGGCCTTCTTTGAGTATTTATAAAGATACTTATATTTATCTTCCTCCAAGAGCACTAGCGGGACTCGAACCCAGGACCTTTTGGATTCAAGACTTGTCTGGTCGAACCCAGGACCTTCTGGATTCAAGACTTGTCTTTTTTATTGTACTATTAATAAGAAAAATATTATGATATTCAACTTACATTGAAGGATATTAGGACCTCATATGCAAAATATAATATTATATCATATTTTTAAATTTAATTTATATTCAAAAAATTTATATTTCAAATAAATTTTGTTAATATTTATATTTAATTTATGAAGAATGTTAACTTTTGTTATAAAGACACATGTTAAGAAAGCAAAATAGATATTTAATATTGGAACTTGTGCATTTTAACTTTTTAAGCATTAAATATTTTATATTATTAAATGCATAATTTTTGTATTACGATACTTTAATATTTGTCTTTAAGGCACAAGTTAATAAGACCTTTAATTTATATGTAAAAAATTTATATATGAAATAAATTTTGTCTATGTATCAATGTCTAACTAGTAACAATATAAGTCTTGTACTCAAAAATCAATATAAGTTGCAAATGATCTTGTAAGCAAAAGATTATTAAAGGTACAACAGGTTTATATTCCCTCCCTTGGTCAATAATTATAAGACCATCTTGGAACTTTTGTTTGTAATACAAGAACACAAATATATTGATATACGGAGTATAAGATTACTTCAATTAATAATTTTGTTTTGAAAAAATACATGTTTAACTTCTAAAATCATAAAATACACAAATTTTAAGACAAAATTTCTTAAAATGGTACGTACACTAACATGTGCCCTTAACAAGTGCCTTAAGGGCACATGTTAGCTTTTGCCGATATTTATTAACAAAACTAGCAACAGAAGAAGT
Source organism: Trifolium repens (assembly GCA_030408175.1). Lineage (NCBI taxonomy): Eukaryota > Viridiplantae > Streptophyta > Magnoliopsida > Fabales > Fabaceae > Trifolium > Trifolium repens. Next base: position 8,897,725 of record CP125841.1, read on the forward strand.
AACAAGAAAAGCTAGTAGAAAGATTCTATGATGAACAACAATAAAAGGACATGGATGTTATTGAAGCTCTCCTAGTCTAATGATGGAAAGTTGGTTCTCCAAAGGTGATTTTCCTGCTGCAAGCATCTTGGATACTTGATCCATGGTTGGACGAGAACGCGGATTTTGATTCAAGCAAGCAAATGCCAACCTGGTAATCAACATCACCTCCTCGTCAATTGGTTTCGTAACTTGTTGAGGCCGTTGATCTAAAACATCTATCAACAACATATCATTAGCCATTGGCCTTGTAGATGGTGATAAAAATAATGAAATGAGATCTCCTGGATGTTTTCCAACTATGATTTCCAAAGCAAGTACTCCAAAGCTGTATACATCACATTTCTCATTCACTTCCATTGTTTGTGCCAACTCTGCAAGCAAACAAATAAAATTTGTGAGTTACATTTTGTCGAAATCAATGAGTTTAATATTATATGATAAATGATATATGATTCTAACCTGGAGCTGCATAGCCAAAAGTGCCTGCAAATTGAGTCCAGCTGAGTAAACCAGGCTTTAGAAACTTCGCGGTCCCGAAGTCAGACAGATGAGCTTCATAGTCAAGATTAAGAAGAACATTCTTGCTTGATATATCGCGATGAATAATAGGAGGTGAGCAATCATGATGCAAGTAGGACAAAGCATTGGCCACACCTTTAACAACATTCACCCTCTTTTCCCAATCAAATGCAATGGCTTGTGTGTCATTGTTTAGTATATGATCCAAGCTTCCACCTTCCAAGAACTTATAAACTAAAAATGAGAACTTAGAATGTGAGCAAAATCCATAAAGCTTTATGATGTTCCTGTGTTTGATTCCTGTCAAAGTTTCAATCTCACTCATAAAAGACTTTGAACTGAAAGTTGACATTTCTTCATCTGTTACTAAATGAAGTTTCTTCACAGCAACCACCATACCTTCAGACAACTCTGCCTTGTAAACATTTCCTTGACTTCCTACTCCAATCAGATATTTGTCGTCGAAATTCTCAGTCGCTTCAATGATATTTTCAAACATCATTTTTCCATCATGACTCCAAATTGAAAATAGTACTTCCTTTTGTAGCGCTTCTTCAGTTTGGCTTTCTTCATTTGATTTATTTCTCCGACACAAAACATACATCGAAATTCCGACCCCACACAACACAACTATTAGAGCTCCTAAAGCAATGAGTACCGATCGGAGGACATTTTTTCTCTTTCTACTATGGATAATATGGTTTGTTGCACAAGGATCCAATCCTGTGATATTTCCACACAAGCCTTTGTTATTTTTGACTGACTCAAATGAAGCATTAAGAAAAGCCGGAATATTCGGAAGTGACCCTTCTAACCGGTTGTCCGATATGTTAACAAAATCCAAATTCCTTTTAAAATTTTGAGGAATGGTTCCTGAAAGCATATTGTGAGAGAGATTCAACATTGACAACTGCACCAAATTTTCAAGAGCTGTTGGTATTTTTCCATTCAAAAAATTGCCACTAAGATCAAGAATGGCCAAATCTGAACCAAACTTAGATGGAATGCTTCCTTCAATTTTGTTTCTGCTCAAATTCAACTTTTGTAGTATCGGTAGCTCCGCAACTTCATTCGGTATCTTTCCACTCAACTCGTTTCCTCCGAGATCCAACTCTCGAAGTATTTGCAACAATCCAATTTCTTTTGGGATGTTATCCGTAAAACGATTGTTACTTAAGTCGAGTTCAAACAATGATTTCATGTTTCCTAATTCCTTTGGAAGTTTCCCAGACAATTGATTAGAAGAAAGATGAAGCCTACCTAGGTTTGGTAAGACAATAAGTTCCAATGGTATACCACCAGAAACATTATTGTTGGATATATGGAAAGTATTAAGATCAAGACACTTCCCCCAGTTTGGTGAAATGTGTCCATGAAGTTTATTGTCACTCATATCAACGTATTTCAACTTCGGATACACACCAAAATCTTGTGCTAAATCACCTTCTATTGAATTTCCCTCGATTCTAATTCTTTGAATGGTAGAGCAATCTTTCAAACTTGTTGGTATCGGACCGGTGAAACGGTTGTGATCAGCATTCAAGAGAGTTAATTTCCCACCAGAGCATATTTGCGACGGCAAATGCCCAACAAAATCATTCTCAGACACAATAAAGGCTTCCCAATCAGTAATGTTATAAAGTCCATTTGGAATTCTACCATGAAGTTTATTGGTAGCTACTTCAAAGACAATGAGCTGCTTCAAATTCCCAATTGTAGCTGGAATAGTACCAGTGAGATTGTTTACTTGGACACTAAGAACTTTCAAATTGATCAAATTTCCTATAGAAGCAGGAATCAATCCAGAAAGACGATTCATTCCTAAAAACAAACGAACGATGTTTTTCAAGTTTCCAATTGTGGAAGGAATGGATCCAGAAAGTTGATTGGAATCAAGTGCAAGTACACCCACATTAAGCAAGTTTTCTACAGAATCCGGTATCGATCCAGAAAGACTATTGTTATACAGGTAGATCAAGCTCAAGCTAGACATGTTCCACAAGGAGTGTGGAATTGTCCCAGACAACTTTCTGTTATCATTAAGGATAAGTTGTTCTAATTTGCTAAGGTTGCTTATGGTTTCAGGGATAACACCAGATAGAGAGTTTGCTGCCAAATCGAGATAAATAAGATTTGTCAACAAACAAATTTCTTGTGGAATGGAACCAATTCGATTATTTTCTCGAATTGTTAGGTACCGTAATTTGTTCAGTTTTCCAATCTCAGGAGGAATAGGACCACTAGAAAAATGATTGATTCCTAAATCTAGATATGATAGGTTGGTTAAATTTCCTATGGAATTAGAAATTTCTCCACTCAATTTACAACTAAGAAGATCAAGGCCTTTTAAAGTCCTTAATGTCCACATTTCTTGAGGAATGGAACCATCAAAAGAGTTATAAGAAAAATTCAAGACATTTATTTTAGACATGTTACCAATTTGAGGTGGAATGGTTCCATAAAAGTTGTTATTGTAGATATTTAAGGTTATAAGGTTTGGTAATGAAGAGAAAGTGAGAGAGTGAAGTGTACCTATTACTCCAAAACTTTCAAGGTTTATGGTAGAAATGGAATTGGATTTATCACAATTAATTCCTTTCCATTTATCATCACATGGATTTGTGGTATTTTTCCAAGTTGATAAGAGTGATTGACTTTGGTTATCAAAGCTATTTTTCCATTTTAAAAGAGCTTGTGCTTCAGTGGCTTCAGCTACTACAGCTTGTGACCATGAAAGTGTTGGAAGGACAATGAGAATTATCAACAACATAATTGGAATCATGATGAAGTAGCTAGTAGGTTGATATATTTTCAATCAATATTGGTGAGGGTTTATGAAAATTTCCATGGATCTATTGGAGTTTTTAAGCAAAGAATAAATTAACCACGTGGGGGTATGTGTGTGAATATTTAATTTTTGGTAAAGGTGGGTACGTGTGAATACATACATTATCACATTATTTAAGTCAAAAACAATATGATTACATTTTCTTGTATGTTAGATGTGATTAAACTTTGTGGTCAATTTAAGTCTGCCTCTTTCAAATAAAATACTAGTCTTTCCTCAAAGGTACTATAGCACTATAATAATTTGGATTCTTTTGATGGGTCACGTTCTTTAGTGATAATGTTATTCAATTGTCACTATATTCTTTTTCTATTTAATCAAACTATCCCCACACGTAAAAATGGGAATTCATTTCTACAATCAAGAATCCTTTCTTGGTACCATAAAAATTAAAAAGGATTGAACTCGGCAGCATGAATCATGAAGACAGAAAATCTATCACAAACAAGTTGAATATCTCACTTATTTGAGCTACCTAAAAGTTAACTAATCTAAATTTTATTTTCCTTCTTCAAAGCTCCCTCAGGTATCATTTCCTCTATTGAGTCTATATTGATTAAATTTTTTTTTGGGGGGGGTGAGAACACTAGGAAAATTTCTTGGGTTAATTGGAAAACAATTTGTTTGCGAAAGGAGTTTGGAGGTTTGGGGGTTATGCAGTTGAGGGAGTTCAATATGGCTCTTTTAGGTAAATGGTGTTGGAGGATGTTAGTGGATGGAGAGAGCTTGTGGTTCCAAGTGTTGGCAGCCCGATACGGGACAGAGAGAGGTAGGCTCCGTGAGGGAGGGCGACGTGGATCTTCATGGTGGAGGGAGATAGCACGCATTAGGGACGGCGGTGAGACAGGGGACCGGTGGTTTGCGGAGCATGTTTCGAGGAGGGTGGGGAATGGTTTAGATACGATGTTCTGGACTGATCCCTCGGTGGACGGGATTCCCTTGTGTGAGCGGTTTGGTCGCCTGTTTGATTTAGCGGTGACCAAACAGTGTATGGTGGCAGAGATGTTCTCGTTAGGGTGGGGAGCAGACGGGGAGGCCTGGGTGTGGCGGAGACAATTGAGGGAGTGGGAGGAGGAGGAGTTGAGGGAGTGTCAGTCTTTATTGCTCACCTTTTCTTTGCAGGATCAGCTTTCAGATAGGTGGCAGTGGCAGCCTGACCCTGACAGCGGTTACACTGTCCGGGGAGCTTACCATCTTTTGACTTCTCAGGTTCCGGCTCCTATGGAGGGCGCAGACTCACTCATCTGGCATCCCCAGGTTCCGCTGAAGGTCTCCATCTTCGCGTGGCGTCTTTTGCGTGACAGGTTGCCCACGAAAACTAACTTGGTCAGTCGTGGCGTCATATCTACTGCAGTTCATTTGTGTGTTTCGGGTTGTGGCGAGGCGAAGTCAGCTCACCATTTATTCATCTCATGTGGTACTTTTGGTGCTCTTTGGGCACTAGTGCGTTCGTGGATTGGTATCCCGGTGGTGGAGTTCACTTCCTTACGTGATCACTTTGTCCAGTTCACTTCTTAAGCAGGAGGTTCTCGGGCTCGCCGCTCTTTTTTACAGCTCATTTGGCTCGTGTGCGTGTGGGTTATATGGACGGAGAGAAATCACAGGTTGTTCCGAGACTCGGTTAGCACTACTTCTCAGATGATGGACAAGCACTACATGAAAAAAATCCAGCGGCGGCAGTTGTAAAAAGCAATTAGCGGCGGTTTGAACCGTCGCTAATTGCTAAGTGTGGCGGTTGGCAAGTGTCGGGTATTGCGGCGTCGCAAAGTCATACAGCGGCGGTTTTGGCAAACCGTTGGAATAACCGCCGCAAGTACGTTAGCGTCGGTTGTTTTTATTTTGCGGCAGTTCTCAACCGTCGCTATTTGTAATTTATTTTTCATTTTTTTCTGAGCTTTTAGCGACGGTTAGAACCGCCGCTATTTGCTTTTTTTTTTCAAAAAAAAAAAACTTTTTTTTTCTCAATTTTTTTTTTAAATGCTTTTTTTTCCCTGGAATTTTTTTAAACACATTGTTTTACTAATCATTTCACCAAAGCACTACATATTAAGAAGTATATACTAATCATTTCACCAAAGCACTACATATAATCACACAATATCACTAGTAAAGGCCAAACTGACTGACATAATCCTGAAATACTTGCACGAACTCATCAAGAGTAAAAGACCATAATTACAAAACATCAGCAAAGGTAGTCAAAAACCTCCAAGCCTTAAATAGACCACCACAACTTTCAAAGCTTAAATTAGAAGCCTCAATTCAAGCCATGAGCCAAATCAAGTATAAACAATTGGTGCAATATGTAGAGAAGAAAATCAGTGCATCCACATAACTGTTGATCCAACAAACAAGCTCCATACACTAAAAGATAATAGGAAAGTAAATTGTTTAACTTAGACTTCTGAAGGCCAAAGTCACATGTACGATTTGCCGGAAATCACATCCGCACCAGGTAATTTAAAAATGTCGCACTGTGTATAATGTTATAAGGAAGCAAAAGTCATGATGAGACCATACCATGAGAAGGTTGCCAACATTCTCTTCTGAGTTGATCCACGGTTGGAAAGCAAATGGTTTTCTTAGCTTTACATTCTCAGGTGGGAAAATACACAGTGAACCTACAATATAATAACAAGGTTTCAGTACTTGAAATTCATTCTCCTTTTTAGTATCTCAATCTCCAGATAAATATTGAACAACTAAATGAATTTTATTTAAAATTACAAAATATATATATATATCTCACCCCTAAATGATTCAATGTTTTGCAAAGTATCCAAATCAAGAATGATAATAGAGGAAAGCCCCTTGCTTGAAGCAGCTAACTCCATCATTTCCAGCTGTTCATCCTCAATAAGTTCCATGGATTCCCTAGCTATTTTACGGGCATATGCCATCTCAAGGGCAGTTTTCCTTCTCCCTGTCTCTTTCTCTTTCCGAAGCTCTTCTTTTTGCCTCATTCTCTCGGCCTTTGTAAGAAAGAACATGTGCAAATAGAATATATATAATCAAATTTTTAAATCTTAGCCAAAATAAGGTCATCACCATTGGACTTAAAAACATACTTTTAAATTTTCTTTCAGCAAATACTTTTCCCTTCGTTCAATTTCACGTTTTTCCTCTCGTTTTGTTCCTTCCTCTACACGCATCAATCTCTCTTCTTCCTTTCTGCTTTCATGATCTTCTCTCCATTTCTTTCTTGATCCACTCCTCATTCTAAAAAAAATAAAAGGAAAAAGTACGGTTTAGTTTTAAAAAATGCAAATGTGACATTGTTATACCTACACAATGTATGATAGCAGGCAAAAACTAAATTCATCTCAGCAAAACCTTTCTTCTAAGGTTATCTTGTTTTTCGAGCTCTTTCTGGATTCTCATATCATTGCCTTCAACATCCCTTGTAATTTTGGCATATCATCACCCTACATACAGTCAAACATGAAAAATCATCCTTTGAAAATAATAGATTATATATTTCCAAGAGTTGAAGACCGAACAAAAGTACAACATTAATCAGTGAATATAGCTCAAATATACCTTCTATTTCCTCTCATTATGCGTTGCATTGTTTTGAAAAATTAGTGTACTGGGTGAAGCATAAGGATTTTCTGAAAAAATAATTTGCCAATGCTTTAAACCAATGAAGGAAACAGACAGAAGAATATTTGCATCAAAGTAGTATTTAAAAATATTATCCAGAAGTCCAAGACAAAACATACTACCAAATAAAAAGTGCATATTTATCACAAATAATATAGAATTTTGTGTATTCCTGTTCCAAGCTGGTACTACCAGTTTGCCATTCAAAAAAATATAAAATCCCAAATAGCATAAGATCTAAAGGAACATGCAGCTATAAACTGACATGAAAGACAAGCATTTAAACTTTAAGAAGGTACCTAATCATCATAGCTACCTCCAAATCCAGACAAGGTTCATTTTATCGATCAAAATATACTATACTGTTTTAGAGTAGAGAAAACCCACCTTGTTTGTTCTAACATCATGTCTTCCATACATTTTACTGTCATAGGTAAGACGAGGTCGCTTCTGGTGTTCTGTAACTCCTGATCCAGAAAACATATAACGGAAGTGTTAGTAGCTATGCACAGATCACAAACAACTTATAACATTATATTTTTGAACAAGACTTATAACATTATATTATTATCGTCTAAAGCAACTTCTTTCAATTGCAGAGAAACAGTCTTGGATATGAAAAGTAAAGTCATATACAAAAATTTATCCATATGAAATTGAAAGGATACTTATGACAGAAATAGGACTCGCTCGTTAGGAATGCTCTTGCCATGCCTGAGAACCCAGTATCTGTTCTTTAATGCTACCACAGACATTCTTGATTGATTTGAATTGAATTGCTAGTGCCAGCCAGTTACTGCTACTGTTAGTATTGAATCTGAACCTAAATTTCAACTATCAAATTAGAGTTACCAAAATAATAATGGAGATTGAATCTGAACCTGAATTTCAAGAAGATTGAATCTGAAGCTTGATTGAATCTCAACGAAGATTGTAGAGTTACCAAACAATAATGAAGATTGAATATGAACCTGGATTTCAAGGAAGATTGAATCTGAAGCTATAAAATATAAAATATAAAAAAAAAACTCTAATTACCAAATTTGTAACAATAAACCATTTACTAAATAAATTTCAAAAACTTAATTACCAAATTTCAGATGTCAACTGAGGGATACTCAACCGTATCACTTCTCCATCATTATTTGGAGTCATAACAACTTCAGAGTTAATTATGGCTTTCTCTATTGACTTCAAGCTGAAAATCAATATTAGTGACCAATAGCTCATTGAGGATTATTCTTCAAACAAGATACCATATCAACACATTCAATCAAAACTAAAATTATTTCTTTCATGTTATTGAAAAATGTATTGGATGGGATTGTATGCAATATTACATACTACTATTACCCTCAATCAATGACTAGTAAACACAACTTTGACAATTCAATGGAGAGAAAAAGAAGTAAGTTGTACAAATCATTACGAGCATGCCACACATTAAAAAGAACACAAATATATACAATAAGTTTAAATACGATAATTTTGATTTTGCTTTTCTATTACATTCTTTCTGGTTTATCATATATAAGTGCACAACATACCTTGATTTGTCATATGGCTGTACCAAAAGAGAACTGGCATTGATCAAGAGTGCTTATTTGAACAATGGTCTTCAAACCAATTGGTGATCCATAGTATTCCACCTAGAACATGATATCAAACATTTCACTACAAGAAAAAACTCTAATAAAAAAAAAAAAAAACTAAATGCATGTGGTCGGTTCAGTTTAGCATATATTTAAACTACATCATGCTAATCACAATCTTCACACTATAAAAATTAGGGTTCAAAAATATTAATTCACAAGATGTGCAATCACAGATTTCTTCAATCCAAATTCTGAGTTAATTGCAACATTACTCATATTATTTGTCTAGTAAGTTTCAGGCAAAAAAAAAACATGCAAATCAGAAGGTTTTCTCCATATCCAAACACAACAATTCCTTTAAACCAATGATCCCATCAGATTACAAACTCCACAATCAATTTTTGCTTCAGTAACATGTCTATATATTTGTGTTTTACCACAGTTATTAATGAGCCTTTCAAACATATAACATCAAACTATAGAAGAATCCAAGAAATTAAACCACTAAACTCAAAAACCCTATTTATAGGCTTTCTTTTTTGTTTGTTTGATTTTGGTTCTTATTATAAATTTAACTGCAATGTTGGTTCAGTAGCCCTTATAATAAACCCATTTATAATATAGCCCTGTCCAAAAACCACTAAATCAAACTGTAGAAACTAAACCACTTCTAATAAACTCTTATTCAGTAGCCCTTATAATATAATCAATTCTTTTCTAATGCTAGAAATTAAACCCACTAAATCAAACTGTCTTACAATTCACGAAATTAACAAATTGCCTAAACACCCTTCAAGTTCGAACTATAAAATAGAGTTCGAGATTGAAACAAAGGGGGAAAACTAAAGGCATGATGACATGAAATAACTAAATGGAAAACTAGTAACATGAAAAAGGCAACAAATTCCAATTAAGATTGGAACAAAAAATTCATAAATCAATTTGGGGATACTATTTTCAAACTTGAACCCAATGAATTGATAGGGTATGGATCTTATGTTCTGATTTACCCAGAAATAATCACAATCAAAGACAAAAACCCTAAAAAAGGCATAAACCATCCACATCAGAATTAAAGAAAAAAATTAAGGACAAACAAAAAGAGGAATGAAACTGAGATGAATGTCATGCGAACTAACCTTTGCGTTGGTGAATTGGTGATGGAGCATGAGAGTTTCTGGGTTCGTGACAGAGAACAAGACTATGAGAGAGAAAGTAGAACATTAATTAGGTTATGGCAGAGAATCAAGGGATCTCTTTGATTGAATACAGGAAAGCAGAATCCAATTAGAGAATAAAAGGGAAACCGCCCGCAATCCACATTAAAACCGTCGAGGTTGTACAAACACCGGCGGCGGTTGAAAAAATGTCGCAGTAACTGTCGAGAAAGAAAAAAGCGGTGGCAGTTCAATAGCAAATGCCTCAATTTGCCTGTCGCTGTTTACTTGTTTTCTTGCAGTGAAGATCAAGTTGTTCTCTTTTAGGTGGTTGAAAGCGACGTGTGTTACCTTAACTTTTAGTTGCCACAGCTGGTGGTCTACTCCTATGCTTTGTTTGGGCCTTATATGATTTGTTGTTGATTATCTTTCTGTAACTTTTTGTGACCCTTTATAAACATTGGTAGTCTACTTTGGCACATCTTGTGCTAGGGAGACTATTTTATTTATATATATATATATATATATATACTTGTTAAAAAAAAACTAATCTAAATTTTAAATCCTAATATTATTTCCGTATTAAAATATAAGATTTTTTTTACAAAAACCACAAGAATTAAGAAAAGTCATTTTTGTATTAAATTTGTCAATAATAACATGCATTTTTCTTTTAAGATTACTCTTCAATTATTAATTAAGAGGAAGAAATTGTGATTTTTTATTTATCTGTATTTAATTAGGGGTATTTTTATAAAAATTTAATTGATAAATCTTAAACTTTAAAAAGAGTCTTATAGAATAGAATAACATTAAAAAGAATCTTAAACATAATAATTTATAATGACATTTAATTTGGCATTAAAAAAATATAAGGTCAATTTTTTTTAAACAAAATGATAAATATATTAAATAAGAATGAAGATATACAGAAATTGGAGTGACATTAAACCTGACACAACTATATACGCAAACGAAAATAGTTTGTAATCGTACAAACCAGGTGGAAAAATAAAAAACATAATCAATTCTAACAATACAAACACTCCTCATAAGCACAACCCGGCGAACTCACGTACAGGCGCGAAACCAAGTTATAAAAAAAATGAAGAGTGAGAGCATCAACAAAGATTAAAAAAAAGGGTTCAAAACTTAACGAATGGATATCAATCGCCAACACGGAACAGGATCCACGTGCCAACAGCCCCTTGAACAAAGCCGCATGCATAAAAGCTCTTTCGAGAATAACATTCCAAACACAATCACAAGGACTAAGACGGATAAAGAGACGATGTCGGAGTAAATAAAGGTCAAATACATTTAGGGGTTTTTAAGTTTAACGTTTATAAGAGATCAACCCTTTTAATTTTTTAATTACCAAATTGATCATTTAACTATGTAACAAATTACACTGTTACTTTGCACTAGTTACTCTTTTTATGACCATTTATTTATGGCAAATGCTAAACAATGCACCCCTTGCACTAGTTAAGGAATTAAAAATGATAAAATTGTTTTGAAAGTTGTGTAGTTAACTTTTTTAAAGTGTGAGCTATGGTTTTTTCAACGTAAAATTTACTATTTTTAACTTCCTTAATAAGACACTTTATTTATTACAAAGATGTTTATTCAACCCTGGTCAATTTCATCTGTAGTACCCTACTCCTGAGGGAAGTCGAATCTTCGCTTGCCTCCTTAAAAGAAAGATGTCCTAAACCACTAGATGATGGGGGGCTGACCACCATTCCACTATGTGACATGATTGGTATACTATATCAAACAACAAAAATGTTGTCTAATAACATTTCTTATATAGAAATTAAAGTTTAAAAACTATGAATTTACTTTTGATCATCTAACTTTTTTTAAGAAACATCTAGGCAAAATTATATGATAGGTCCTTTATCTTTTTTGTTTGTAATATTTTGGTCTTTTATCTTTTATTTGTAACAATTTAGTTCTTTATTTATTTTTTTGTAACATTTTGGTCCTTTATCTTTTATTTGTAACACTTTGGTCCTTAAAGAAAATAAAAACATGAAATATTTGATGAAGATGATGAACATAATGATCAAAATTATGACTTTTATTTAATTTTAAAAAATAAAATTCGGTATTTTTTTAATAAAACAAAATATGAAAAAAAGGATTTACATGTTAATGTTATAAAAGATAAAAGACTAAAATGTTACAAATAAAAGATAAAGGACTAAAGTGTTACAAATAAATAAGATAAATGACCAAAATGTTAAAAATAAAATATAAATGACCAAAATGTTACGAAAAAAAATAAAGGATCTATGATATAATTTTGCCAAACATCTATCATCTAACTACTCTTATTATTAAAATATTTTCTGATAGAAAGAAGAAAACAAAATACACTTATTAAACTATTATTTTAATTTGTGGCCAAAAATAATGTCATCTTTCTGATAGAAAAACATTATATTAGTTTAATGAGCTTTTTAAGATTTTTTAGAGACCGATCGTCTGATTCAATAGCTATACAATTTTTTCAAATAAGAAACAAATTTTGAACATATCCCAAACAAAAATATAAAGTTTAAATCTTACTCATATTTTAATAATATCTTATTTTAAATAGGGTGTGACTTAGGTACAGTACCTTAAATCTTGCTACTGTTTCAAATGGAAAGCTTACACGTATGCTTATCAACTTGGGTTGTAAAATCTTGCCTATTGTATTATTTTGATTCGAGCTGTCAAAAACACAAAATGGATTAGTTCGAAAAACCCGAATTTTTTCTCGGTTTGGATTTTAAAATTTAAGTTTGAATTTTTTACAACCTTTTTAACTCGACCTATTTAACCCCGCTTAAAATATGGACTAGTCCACAAGTTTTGTTTAATGATTTTAGGGGTATTTCCGTACCCCATATAATTTTGATGTAAAAATATGGACTAGCCCGAATGGACCACAAATAACCCGAAGCTCAAATAAATTATAATATAAAAAGACTTAATTACACTTTTAATTCCCTATTTTTCATGTTCTATGATTTTGATCCCCAATTTAAAATCACATTATTGTCCTTTGATATTTTTTGCACTATTAGTCCTCAACCCATTTTATGCACCAAAAATACTAATGTTGTAGTTTTTTTATTATGTGGCACATAAATGGGATGATGTGGTAATATATAGTTGGCAAATAATTTGATTGAAGAATATCTATAAAAAAATCGAGAAAATTCAAGTCTCATCGTGTCACGATAGCGAAGATTCTGATCAAAATAAAAATTGCATGGAAACGCAAAATTTGGACTAAATCTGAGCACTCATCGTGCCACGATGGCCTTGTAACTTGGCACTTCATCTTTCTAGATACATTAATTATGTAATCAATCCAAAAATGTGAAATGTCTCTTATAAAAATGATCGAAAAATAATTGATTTAGAGATGCACCAAAATTAGCATTTCTCTTAAGACTAGTACGAGTGCAGGAGTATTTGTGCAAAGTGCAATTATTTTTGTGCCTTTTTATCTCTCACTCCTCTGTTTTGTTTTCTATGTCCTTCATCAATTATGTCCTTCATTTACATAAATGCTCTTGACAATGACAAGAGGATGTCCTTCATTTATTGATGTGCAGGTTTTCATGATTTCATTCTTGATTTTGAATATCGCTCGTTTGTACATATGTGGCACAGTTTTGTGACATGTGGTAATTATGGATCAAGATTTTGATTCTAACTTTAGATCAAAATAGTATAACTTTAATAAAAAAATAAAATAGAGAAAAAATATATTAAGTATGAAAAAAATCAAAACGCCTTAGTTAATAGTGTAAATGTAAAAAGGCAAATGTTAAATAGTACCTCAGGGGCAGGGCCGTCCTCGAATTTTTGGAGGTCCTGTGTAAAAACAAAATGTGGCCCTTTTTAATAAATAAAAATGAATTTTTTTTAAAAAATTATCCCTGATTTAAATTGCAAATAGCATAAATAAAATAAGCATCCTTTAAATTAATATAAAAAAATTCATAGTATAATCAATGATAATAAAATATTTTCTAACTACTTAAGTTGAGTCATTTTTTGAAGTTAAATTCGTTCTTACGACTTTAATTATAAGCAAATTTATACTTTTTAAATTCATTGGATAATCAATGTATTTGGCCTTAATCACGGAGTAGATAAATTCGTTTTTCAATGAATCTAAAATGTAAAAATTTGCTTATAATTAAGGCCGGATGAAGTAATGTATTAAATTTTACACCCTCAATTTATTAATATTAGTACTCAGTAAAAGAAATTATGAATCTAACAATTTGACATTTGCAGTTTGCCGTAATATATTAAATTTTACATTCCTAAATTTATTAATATTACTACTATATAAAAAAAGTTGAGACCTTCATTTCTAGGAGGCCCGATGCCACGACACATGTTGCACATGTGTCCGGGCCGGGCTTGTCTAGGGACACTTGCTAAGATTCAAATATAGTAAGTTTGTCTTGGAAATGGTGTAGTCAATACAACAAAAGTTCAAATTTTGGTGTTTTCAATGCAAAAACTTTTATTTTCCTTCTCCTTTTAGTTTCATAACTAATGCCCAAAGGGCACTAGTTAACAAGACCCATGTAAAAAATATAGAATTTTTTTTTTTGGTATATAAAATATAAAAAATTTAAATGTAGGAAATCATATTCCGATAAATATGTGTAGTTTTCTTTTTGCGTGAATTAATGTATCTTCAACGCGCATGCAATTATATTAATCTCTCAAAATTTATAAGATTTAAATGAATGGCAATTCTCCCTAAAAGTTTAATGTTTTTATATGCCCAAATTATAAATAGAATCCAAAACATTTGTTAAGTTGGCCAACGTTTTTATATGCCCAAATTTAAATTGATGTGAAAATATGCATAATTGCTTGTTGATTATTAAATGGAAAACACAATGTTTTAAATAAAGGAAAATGTTAAACAGTGTTTTCAGGGCACTTGTTAAGTATACCAATAAGAAAATTTCTTCTTAAAATTCGTTCATTCAATGTCTCAAAAATATAAAAAGTTATATTTTTCAGCATTAATTTTTTCTTTAATTTCCATTTTAATATATTTAACAAGTCTGAAGGCACTATTTAGCATGACCCTTAAATAAATCTCACGTCCCTTTAAAATGAACCATAACATGTTTCGCTTATGACAGAAATGGTGGGAGCCATGGATTAAATGAACTCATTGATGTTGTGATATGTACTCTTTACACTAGACTAGATAATATTCTTTTGGCTTAATAGATCTTTCGGTCCGTATGTTCACGAATTTTTGGTTTTAGTTCTTGTGTCTTATTTTGTTGTAAATAAGTCCCTGAATGTATAATTTTTTTTTGTTTTAGTCTCTAAAATCAAAATCCGCAGGAAAATCTGCAGTTTTCGTGGAAACTTTCCTTCGGATTTTCCTGCGGATTTTGACTTTAGGGACTAAAAAAAAAAATACATTCAGGGAGTTATTTGCAACAAAACAAGTCACATGGACTAAAACCAAAAATTCGCAAACATACAAGGACCAAAAGATCTATTAAGCCTATTCTTTTTTATTAGATGGACTATCATAAAATTTCTATATCTTACTTTATCAATGGTTCAAATTAATGGATCCATAATAAACCAATCTCCTAGAGGTCCATTCTATACAAAATCTCACTTTAAAGACCCGCCCCAAAATTTCGATTTCGATAGGTATATTTATTGCTTAGATTGAAATTTTACAAAAAAACATGTAAACATGTAGGTCATTCACAATAATATTTATCGCTTAGATTGAAAATTTATGTATTCTATTTTATTAGAGTCAGAATCAAATGACACCAAATGTTACCATTGGCGGAGCAAGACGAAAATGTTGAGGGGGGCCGTAATAGTGCTAATTTTTTTCAAAGAAGTTAAAAATTCAATAAAAACGTAAAATTGCACTCTGCAAAAGTTGAACCATGTCCATCTAGGAAAATGGGCATGCATCATACCACTCGGCCAAATAGAATTTCATGACAAAAGTTGACGCTGACCAGTATATATAGCATAATAATTAACAAAAATATGTAGCAATATACCTATAAAAATGAAAAACAAAATATTGGGGCGGGCCATGGCCCTACCCAGCCCATAAGCCCCTCCGCCCCTGAATGTTACACCGCTCAATAACGTTTTAACGAATTCAAATTTTTCAAAATTCACCGTTAGATGGGAAGATTATATCATATAGGTCATCTATGTTAAGTTTTATAAAAATCTAAAAACATTTGATATGTTATTGAGACTCGTTAAGATTAACGGTTTATGCGTTTTTATACTCTCCTCTTGAACGGTCATTTATCCCATTTCCCATATATAAATACTTGTGCCTTTCATTACAAAAGCAGATGAATCAGCATAGATCCCCTAAGCTAATCTAATCACTTTCCATAGAAACAAAAATGGGTCGCTCCATTTTTTGTCTTCATCACTTTCTTTTTTCATCTCTTCTTATTTTCTCTTTGATGCTGAATCATGTTCATGCTCATGCCAACAAAAAGGTAAAGCTAGCTACTTTTCTTCACATTGTAATTAAGATGATGATGATTTCATAAGCTATTGGTTTTATTTACAGTGTTACATTGTATACTTGGGAGCACATTCACATGGTCCAACACCTTCCACCGTTGACCTTGAAATTGCTACATCTTCTCATTATGATTTATTGGGTTCAATCTTGGGAAGGTATATATATAAAATAAGAAAACCATTAGTACAATATTAAGCTTAAGTTATTTTTTCATAAGAGATTAATTGATTTACTAATATATATATATTGATCATTCACAGTGAAGAGAAGGCAAAAGAAGCAATAATTTATTCATATAATAAACAGATCAATGGGTTTGCAGCTATACTTGAAGAGGAAGAAGCTGAACAAATTGCAAGTGAGGAACACAATAATGTTTTATAGATCTAGTTTTTTTTTTCAACTAAATTGATAAACTTTATTTATATTATTATATTCAACATTTATGTAGAAAATCCAAAGGTTGTATCTGTGTTCTTGAGCAAAGAGCATAAACTGCACACTACACGTTCATGGGAATTTCTTGGATTGCGTGGAAATGATATGAACTCAGCTTGGCAAAAGGGAAGGTTTGGTGAGAACACCATCATAGCTAATATTGATTCAGGTACTAAACTTTACTAGTATAATTTGACCACATTCTATGTTCTATAGTCCGATATAGGATGCGCTTGTTTTAGCTTTAAAGAAAATGATTTTTTTTTTGTATTTTTTAAAATAAATTTTATAAAATCGTTCTTTAAAATATTATAAATTTTTTTATATTTATTTTTTTAAAATTTAAATATTAATTTTGATATTATATAACATAAACGTACATTATTAAAGATCAAAATATAGTCAAAATCTTAATTTTTACAAAAAGTTGTATTTAAAAAAAGTGATTTTTTTTTTAAATTTTGATATCCAATTTTTTTTAATAAAACGATGAAATACCTAAAATGACATTATAAGAATAACTATTCAAACAAAATTTTCATTTGAAGCTTTTATAAAAGTTTCTTTATAAATTCTTTTTACACAAAATTATATTACATTATAAGAATCTATTTTTAAAAAATCTATAACAAACAGGCTCATAAATCGATTATTCATAACACACAAAAATTATATTATAGTTATAAGTTAAAAGATTTGTTTGGTAATAATTTTTTAAAAAGAGCTTATAGCTTATTTTATTGATTTATACCTTATTTTTCAGACTATTTCAAATAGCTTATGAGTTTATAACTTATTATTTTCGGAAAATGCTAAACAGTGTCCCCGGACACTTGTTAGGCATACCAATAAAGAAATTTCATCTTAAAATCCGTGTATTAAATGTCTCAAAAGTATAAAAAGTTATCTTTTTTAGAATTAATTTTTTCTTTAATTTTCATTTTTAGTATGCTTAACAAGTGTTCCGGAGGCACTGTTTAGTATGACCCATTATTTTTTCTTCCACTTTTATCCTTGTTATTTTAACTAAAACTCAATTTTATCCTTTATAATTTATTTTTAATTTAAAATAAAATAACTCATTCCGTCAAAAAATAAAATAAAATACAAACCATCCTCGTAAAAATAGTGTTCCTGCATATAAAATACAATGTTCCTACCAACTGAACTACCCTCACAAGCACATTTGTAGATGATTTTGTAACACAAAAATTGAGTTATATTGTTAATCAATTTTACTACTCATTAGTTAACTACATAAATGTATATTGTTAAACACTTTTTTAACATATAGTATCTCATTAACCACTTTGATTACTGTAATAAAAAAACAATGCAAGTGAAGTATTTTAATAATTTCGAAAAATGACAGTACATAAAATAAAATACATGGTTAATAACAATTTTATTGGTTAATGAAGTAATCAAAATGGTTGATTATTTGTTTAAAAGATAGGTTAACTATATTTTTAGTCCCTCTAAATATATCAAATTTCATTTATAGTACCTCTAAATTTTCAATTTTTAGTCTCTCATTTTTTACCAAAGTTCATGTGGAATTGTTCGAAATGATTTTTTTGATGACATATCATTATTAAAACTTTAAAATATCATTAACTTAATTATTTATCTATTTAATTTTTAGTTTACAATTTAATCTTTAATTTGAAATAATAGATAAATTAACAAAAGTTAAAGATTAAATAGTGAAATTATTAAACTAATAATATTTTACGAACTTTTTCCTCAAAAAAAAATAATTTACGAACTTAATAATGATACATTTTTAAAAAATTTCATTCGAAATATGGAAGTGAACTTTTGAAAAAACCAATGACTTAAATTGAAAATATAAAATTTATAGGGACTAAAATTTGAAGGAAAATTTTAGATTGAGGGACTAAAAATGAAAGTTAATATATTTAGAGAAAATATATTTAACAATAAAAAATACTTAATATACATTTTGATAGTTAATGAAATAGTAAAAATAGTTAACGATCAATTTATGTATTCTAAAAACCTCCTGTGTTAATTATATTTTTAAATTTTAAATAATGAATGAAATTTTTTTGACAAAAAACGGTATAAATATGATAAACAATACTAAGTGTAAGTATTTTTTGTCAACATGTGTTCAATAACATTTTTCTAGAATTTAATATGTATGGCCATGTGTATATTATGTAATGAGTTTATAATTCAAAGTCTTCACAATATTATAAACTGACTTGATAGACCATCAAAAAGTTGACATAATGTTTGTTATAGAATAATTGGATTCTTTGTTTTTCTCCCTTAGATTTAATTAACCTACGTGGAGACAAAAACTACATGCTTTCTTTGAGTTGGCAAGATGCTTCATTTAGATCTCAATAATATCAAAATATAATATTTTATCTCACCTCAATTTCTTGTGCTGTGTTCTTTAGTCTTTACACCCAAAAGTAGCTCACAAGTCACTATACACCAATTTTTCTCATTTTATGAAAAGGTGGAGATAACATTGACACTTTCAATACTATAATCTCCATGTGAAAGATCTGTTTCTTTTTATTATTACTTGATTAATTAATTAATTAAACCAGTATGATGACTAATTAAATTGTTAAAAATATTATCCTACTATTTGGATTAGGTGTTTGGCCGGAATCAGAGAGTTTTAGGGACAGAGGAATAGGCCCAATTCCAGCTAAGTGGCGTGGGGGTAATATTTGTCAAATAAACAAACTTCGAGGTTCTAAGAAAAATCCATGTAACAGGTACTAGTAATTCACTTTCAACATATTTCCCATTTTAATTAGGCTTAAAAGTAGTTTTGATTTCCATATTTTATCAAATATGTAATTTTAGTATCTCTATTTTGTTTTTCGCAATTTTAATCCCTTTATTTAAAAATAATGTTTTTGTGAGCTACTAACTTATATATGTTTATAGATAAACACTTGTACTATAAACTCAAATAAGTTGTATCTTATAACTGCCGCAACTAACTAACAATTGACGCAACTAACTCACAATTGACTTTAAATTTTAGTTGCAATGTCGCAACCAAATGACCATTTAAACCTTATATAATACGTAATACGTAAAGTATCAAACTTTTGAATTCTTTAAGTGCAAGACGTACCGAGTTAAACCTTATTATTGACTAATTGCACTACATAAACAAACCAGGAAGCTAATTGGAGCAAGATTTTTCAACAAAGCATTTGAATCAGCGAAGGGAAAACTTTCTCGTTCAGAACGAACAGCACGTGACTTTGTAGGTCACGGTACTCACACGCTATCAACAGCAGGTGGAAATTTCGTACAAGGTGCAAGTATATTCAGTATTGGCAACGGTACCATAAAAGGTGGTTCGCCAAAATCAAGAGTTGCAACCTACAAAGTGTGTTGGTCACAAACAGATGTTGATAATTGCTTAGGCGCTGATGTATTAGCTGCTATTGATCAAGCAATTGATGATGGTGTTGATTTGATCTCAGTTTCTGCTGGAGTCCAAACTAGTACAAATCCTCAACAAATTTTCAAAGATCCGGTTTCTATAGGCGCATTTCATGCACTTTCTAGAAATATATTGTTGGTTGCCTCAGCAGGAAATGACGGACCTACCCCTGGAAGTGTTGCTAATGTTGCTCCATGGGTCTTCACAGTTGCTGCTAGTACATTAGATAGAGACTTTAGCAGTAATATTACCGTTGGTAACAAAACAATGACGGTATCATCTTTACTTACTATTCTCATATTCTCTTTTTTATTGTTCGTTTACCTTTTATTCAATTGTAATTATATTTTATATATATAAAAAACAAAAATCAATTATTTTTCTTATTCTTTTTTTTGAAAATATTTTTCATTGTTATTAATTTTTTATTATTATTATTATTATACTATTGACTTTAATCATTTATTTTTTTATTCTTATTTTTTATATTATAGGGAGCCAGTCTTTTTGTAAACTTGCCTCCCAATCAGTCTTTTACTGTAGTGATTTCTACTGATGCTAAATTTGCCAATGCGACAAATCGAGATGCGTAAGTGTCGCAAATTTGGTCCCACGGTTTTATATTGTACTTTTGATCACTCCTATTATTTTCGCAAATATCAAAATTGTAAAGAATAAAGTTTTGATTGCGAAAATTGTGATTTTAAAATAATTTAAAGACCAACAATAATCTAATTAAACTTTTGTTAAATGATTATTTTTTACATGCATATTTTTGCAGTCAATTTTGTAGACCGGGAACACTTGATCCTTCAAAAGTGAATGGTAAAATAGTGTTGTGTGTTCGAGAAGGGAAAATAAAATCAGTTTCAGAGGGTCAAGAAGCTTTATCTGCAGGAGCAAAGGGAGTGATTATGAAAAATCAGCCTCAAATTAGCGGAAACACACTTCTTTCTGAGCCTCATGTTTTGTCTACTATCAATATCAACTATCATCCGCCTAAAAACGATGCAACAGGACATAGTATTGATATAATTCCAACGTAATTATCTATTATATAAACTTATTTTAGCGAAATTACGTACTATACATTACAAAGGTTTTAAAATTGTGCATGATAAAATATTAGATGTTACAAATGAAGGGCACATTTTTACATAATCATATATTTTTATTTTGCAGAGATATAAAGTCAGGTACGAAAATAAGAATCTCACAAGCAAAAACTTTCTTCGGAAGAAAACCAGCTCCAGTTATGGCTTCATACTCGTCTAGAGGACCAAATAAAGTTCAACCTTCAATACTCAAGGTTTTTATACACTTGAATTTGTTATCTACTATAGTAGTAACTATTTAATACTCCTCATTAATTTTTGTAGTTTTTTCAATGAGAATGCTTTTTTCTTTCTTGCTTTCAGCCTGATGTAACTGCACCGGGTGTGAACATACTTGCTGCCTTTTCATTGTCTGCAAGTGTATCTAATTTAATTACAGACAACCGTCGAAATTTTCCATTTAATGTCATGCAAGGAACTTCTATGTCGTGTCCTCATGTTGCTGGCACTGCTGGACTCATCAAAACACTTCATCCCAATTGGAGTCCAGCAGCTATTAAATCGGCTATCATGACCACTGGTATTTTCTCTCTCACCGCACACATACACATACAAATTATAAGTTGAAGTTAAGAAGATTGTCACTTGATTAGGACTTGTGTGTAATTTTTAAGATGACTACTTATCCAAATTTGTGGTCTTGCAGCAACCACAAGAGATAACACCAACAAGCCAATAACCGATGCATTTGAAAAAACACTTGCAAATCCATTTGCATATGGTGCAGGACATATTCAACCCAACAGTGCAATAGATCCAGGACTTGTTTATGATTTAACCATTGTTGATTACTTGAACTTCTTATGTGCTTCTGGATACAACCAAAAACTCATTTCATCAATTAATTTCAAAAGGAGATTTACTTGTTCAGGATCTCATAGCATAAATGACTTGAATTACCCTTCAATCACATTACCAAATCTTGGATTAAACATTGTTAATGTGACTAGGACAGTCACCAATGTTGGGCCACCAAGTACATATTTTGTAAAAGCTCAATTACCTGGATATAAAATAGTTGTTGTGCCAAATTCCTTGAATTTCAAGAAAATTGGTGAAAAGAAGAGATTTCAAGTTGTTGTGCAAGCAACGAGTGTGACTCCAAGAAAGAAATACCAATTTGGTGAATTGAAATGGACAAATGGAAAACACATTGTAAGGAGTCCAATTACTGTTCGGCGTAAATGAAAGATCATTTCTAAGTTATAAGTTTATAATGTAATAATGAAATATCGGCGTAAATGAAAGATATTTATAAGTTTGTCGAGGAAGGATTTAATGTGTTATTATTGGATTAAACTATTATTATGTTTTTGTTATTTCATCAATTTTGTTGTTGTTTGGATATGCTAAGTGTAATAAGTTTATATTAATTTTTTTGTTTGAATCAAAACAAATATTTTATTAATTAATACTCAGAAAACAGGTCCAAGTCCTTTTTGATCGGGGGAACAAGTGGTGTAAAGTTTCATTAGGATTGAAAATAGCTGACTTGTTCTTGTGCTTCTAAGTCCTGCCATTGGAACTGTGATAATCTTTGTAATTTGGGGAAAGAAATTGGTAGAGGTTGTGAGTTTAGTAAGGTTTATATAGAATACCTTTTCACATATGGCGTTAATGTTCTGTTTAGTGAGAACTGATGTTTTATAGGTGCAAGTGAATTAGCAAACCCGCTAATCCAATTCAACGCATTTATTATTGAATCTGTTTATTTATAGGTAAAATTCAACCTAATCCGCTCTACAGTGGCAAAGCCATAAATTTTATAAAGTTTGGATTAATATTTGAATTAATTTTGTTGGATGGATTGGATATCCATCCATTAAAATGATGATAATGGATGGATTGGATGAATTTTATCTCTAAATGGATGGATTGGATTGAATTTTTTGATCTCATTTTAATGGATTGTTAATGGACAAATGGATTACTTTGATTCATTCATTAACAATCCAATCCAAATCCATCCAATCCATCCATTTTAACACCCCTACTTTTAACTATTTATTACTCTCTTTTTTCAATTCTTCAATTTATATTTTCTATACTTTTAATGAAGCACAATTTTGTACACTAAATCACAATTTTTCATTTACATACAATATTAATTACATTTTTTAATTCGTGTAATATGATCAAAATTACTAATATTACGGTAAGCAGAGTAGTAACAACTTGAAAATCATGGTAGTTGAAAATATAATTAGATGGCAGTTGAAAATTGAAAGCATTTTTCACAGAAATACTATTGGAAATAGTCATTGTGTACTGTGCTTGATATTTACTAGTAAGTACTGACTTACCCAAAACCAAAAGACACGCTTTACGCATGGAGTTGCCTTATTATTTTCTTCTTTCTTCATATAGAAATTAGGAGCTGCGTAAAACCGTGTAGTCGTCACATAGCAAAAAAGAAATATGCACACCTTAACTACAATGGCAGAAATGGCCGTTGACCAACTGATTCCACTGTTAAGGGAAGAAGCCAAGCTGTTGGGAGGTATTCACAAAGAATTTGCAGACATTAAAGATGAACTTGAATGCATTCAAGCCTTTCTTAAGGATGCAGGTAAAAGAGTTGCAACAGTTGAAGGAGACAACACTAATGAAGGAATCCAAATATGGGTGAAGCAGGTTAGGGAAGTAGCTTTTCGCATTGAAGATGTCATTGATGATTATCTGATCCAAGTGAGACAGCAGCCTTGTGATCCTGGATGTGTAGCTTTACTCCGTAAGATTGCTCACTCACTCAAAATCGTTACCAATCGTTACCACTCGTCATCAAATAGCGTCTGAGATTCAAGACATTAAGTCATCTGTTTGTGGGATCAAGGAAAGAAGCAAAAGATATGGCTTTCAACGTTCTTTGGAAGAAGGATCGAGTAGCTTTAGAGGAAGCAAAAATGCCAAATGGTACGACCCTCGAATGGCTGCTTTGTACATTGATGAAGCCGAAATTGTAGGCTTTCAAGCACCCAAAAATAGATTGATCGGATGGTTGATAACGGGAAGATCTGAGCGCACTGTCATCTCTGTGGTAGGTATGGGAGGGCTAGGAAAAACAACTCTTGCCAAAAAGGTTTTTGACAACAAAGAGGTAGTGAGACACTTTGACTGTCGTGTATGGATCACAGTGTCACAATCATACCATATAGAAGGGTTGTTGAGAGACATGCTGAATGAGCTTTACAAACAAAAAGGGGGCTCTCCTCCTCGAGATATCTCTCAAATGGATCGAGAGTCGTTGATTTCTGAGCTTAGAAACTACTTGCAACATATGAGGTATGTTTTCGTGTTTGATGATGTATGGAACATACATTTTTGGGATGAGATTGAAAATGCATTGATTGATAATAGAATTGGGAGTAGGATATTTATTACAACAAGAAATGTGGAAGTTGTCCTAAGTTGTAAGAAATCTTCTTTTATTGAAGTGCATGAATTGCAACCTTTAACAAAAGAACAATCTTTTGAGTTGTTTAATAAGAAAGCATTCCGATTTGAATTTGATGGATGTTGCCCAAAAGAGCTCATTGATATATCTTTCGAAATGGCTAGAAAATGCAAGGGTTTACCCTTGGCAATTGTTGCCATTGGCGGTCTATTGTCTACAAAAGAGAAAAATGTATTTGAGTGGCAAAGATTTTGCAAAAATATGACTTTAGAACTAAAGAAGGATTCTCATTTGACTGGGATAAACAAAATTTTAGCTCTTAGCTACGATGATTTGCCTTTTCATCTTAAGTCATGTTTGTTGTATTTTGGAATGTATCCAGAAGATTACATAGTCAAATCAAAGAGACTGATTCGACAGTGGATAGCTGAAAGATTTGTGAAAAAAGAAAGTGGGAACACGTTGGAAGAAGTAGCAGAAGGATATTTAACAGAGTTGATCCATAGAAGTTTGGTGCAAGTATCTATTGTTAGAATTGATTGAAAAACTAAAAGTTGTTGTGTTCATGATCTAATACGTGTGATAATTCTCGAAAAGTGTGAAGATTTAAGTTTCTGCAAGCATATCAACAATGAAGATGGTTGTTCATCCTTATATGGGATTATTCGACGCCTATCAATAACAACCCATTCTGATGATTTTCCGACATGTATTGAAAACTCACATGTTCGTTCACTATTTCTTTTCAGAAATGAGTCACAACAATTTTTGAGCGAAGATTTTATGAGGAGAATCTTTACAAAATATAGGCGCTTGAAGGTGCTTGAGTTTGAAGTTTATTCTGAAGTTAAATTGAGTAATATCCTTCATGAAAATTTGGGAAGCTTGATTCACTTGAAATATTTAAGCTTCATGAATTTTCCTGCGGAAACTCGAATTGAACTTCCCAACTCAATTGCCATGCTCCAAAACCTAGAGACATTGCTTCTAAGACATGAGGTAGGATATAAAATACCAAAGGTGGTTACCAAGCTTAGAAAGTTGCGACATCTTCTGGGCATCAGAATGTCTTTGTTTCAATTGAAGGGTGGTATAGGAGGCATGAAATCTCTACAAACTTTGAGTAGTGTGGTAATTGATGATGATGGAATAGAGCTAATTAAAGAGCTGGGAAAGCTAAAACAGTTAAGGAAATTGAGCTTGTTTCTTGTGAACGAAGACCATATAAGCACTTTATCTTCTTCATTGAATGAGATGCAACATTTGGAGAGTCTAAACATTGGGACAAAAAACGTAAGAAACTGTAGTTATCATTTCATCGATTTACATTTGGATTCACCTCCATATATGCTTCAAAGTCTTAAACTAAGTGGAGTACGGATGGTGAAGTTGCCAGAGTGGATTCTTCAACATCAAAATCTTGTTAAGTTGAATTTAGAAATGTCCCTCTTAAAAGATGATCCAATAATTTTTTTAGAAAATATGCGAAACTTGTTCCTCTCAATCGTCAACAAAGCTTATGAAGGTGAAAGTTTACATTTTCATGATGGAGGGTTTCAAAATCTAAAGGAACTACACATCATTTTCTTGCCTAACTTGAATTCAATTGTTATCGACAAAGGAGCATTGCAATCTCTAAAAAAGTTCGAGTTATGCTATATCCCCAACCTCAAGACTGTTCCTGCTGGCATTCAACACTTAGAAAAACTTGAAGTTCTCAATGTTCGAGATGTGCCACATGTAGAACTTTATCCTAAACTTTAAGGAAGTAGAAATCATAAGCCATCCAGCTTCAAGGGGGAGAAAAGGTGATCATTTCCTTCCATATAATTGTATAAATATATTCTTCGTAATATTTTTTGTTCTATTATCGTTCGGTAACATACAAGCTTATTTGTATCCTAGAATAATTTCTCTAATTTTCCTCACTTTATTTTTCTCTTGTCATATTCTTTGTATATTTTTGAATTCTTCATCAATAATGATCATAATATTTTTTTTCTGTAGTGATCTCAAGAGCTATTTTGATGTAATCCTTTCACTATGCACAGTCTAGCTAATTTCCATTCTCTCCACAGTGATCTATATAGTAATAATTTGTTATTAATCTGTAGGTGGTTGGCTTCTAGTGTGATGGAAATTTAGATTTCTCCAAGTGGACTTGTACAACAATGGCATGTTTATTTATGTTCATGCTTTTGCACTTTTGTTTCTTTTTTTGAGATTTAAGTTGTTTGTGATGTATCATGTATGCAATAATGTTGTGAGAGCTTTCCTTTCAAGGATTGCAAGACCTTATTTCTTTTTGTTTATCTCCCTTCTAAGTGAACGGTTCCCTTGGCCTGAATGGTTCTAGTTTCACTTGGTTGGAATATGTTCCTGATGATGTTTTTTAAGTTTACAATAGTTTAGCTTTAAGCAATGATTATTTCTTGTATTAAAACTGCACTCTATTTTAATGAGGCAGTTGGCCAACCATTTTGGTCTGCAATGTTGTTATCTTTGGTTTTGGCTTAGTCCTCCCAAACTTTTTCTTTTAATAATATTTGGTTAGAGTTGAGCAGTTTGAATGTGGGTCTGGAGGTGTGTTGGAATGTTTGTGCCTCACTTTAGCTTTTTTGACGCAATTGAAAAAAAAAAAAAAATTGAAAAAAAAAATGAAAATGATTTATTTTAAATTTTCTTTTGACTAAAATAACATTCATTTTTATTTTTTGTATTAACCTTCTCGTTCCTAGGGGAAGGCGACCCCGGTAATTCAGAGTTTGGTCGCGAGGTAAGTAAAGTTTGACCAAGAATTATTTCAACCAGAAAACGAACTCATATTTTCCCAAACGATTCTTCTTAGTGGAAACTCATTAACCACTTGAACTTAAATTACGACTCACTCGATTTTAAAATGTCATTCATTTTAAAATTGATTGAGCCATTTGATTATTTGAAGTCAAAAGAGCATTTTTAAAAGCATTTAGTAAGGAAATAGTCCATGTGTACTGTGATTGACATTTGGTAGCTTATCCAAAAACACGCTTGACAGATTCCACATGGTGGATAGGAGGCAACTTCCTTTTTTATTTCTTTATGATAGAAGCTAGGAAAAACAAGTCTAAAGCAAAACAAACAGTTTAGTCTTCAATTCATATAACAAAACATCAATAATCAGAGCTTGACTCATATGGCGGAAATGGCTGTGTCTTTAGTTGTTGACCAACTACTTCAATTGTTAAGGGAAGAAACCAGTCTATTGAGAGGTATTAACAAGGAATTTGTAGACATTAAAGATGAACTGGAAAGCATACAAGCCTTTCTTAAGGATGCTGATAAAAGATCAGCAGCAACTGAAGGAATCAAAATATGGGTGAAGCAGATTAGGGAAGTAGCTTTCCGAATAGAAGATATCATTGATGATTACTTGATCCAAGTGGGACAACAACCTCGTGATGCAGGATGTGTAGCTTTACTCCATAAACTGAAAACTATGATCCCTTGTCGTCGAATAGCGTCTAAGATTCAAGTTATCAAGTCATCTGTTCGTGAGATCAAGGAAAGAAGTGAGAGATATGGCTTTCAAATCCAACCTTCTATTGAACAAGGATCAAGCAGCTTCAGAGGAAGCCAAAATGCCAAATGGCATGACCCTCGAATGGCTGCTTTATACATCGATGAAGCTGAAATTGTAGGCTTTCAAGTACCCAAAAATATATTGATTAGTTGGTTGGTAGAAGGAAGAGTAGAGCGCACTGTCATCTCTGTGGTAGGAATGGGAGGACAAGGAAAAACCACTCTGGCCAAAAATGTTTTTAACAGCAAAGAGGTTGTGGGACACTTTGAATGCCGTGTATGGATCACAGTGTCACAATCATACAATATAGAAGGGTTGCTGAGAGGTATGTTGAAGGAGGTTTACAAACAAAAAGAGGATTGTCCTCCTCCTCAAGATATCTTGGAAATGGATCAAGGGTCATTGATTTCTGAGTTGAGAAACTACTTGCAGCAAAAGAGGTACGTTTTTGTGTTTGATGATGTATGGAACATAAGTTTTTGGGATGAAATTGAATGTGTTGTGAGTGATAATAAAAATGGGAGTAAGATATTTATTACAACAAGAAATATGGATGTTGCCATGTATTGTAAGAAATCTTCTTTTATTGAAGTGCATGAAATGCAATCTTTAACAGAAGAACAATCTTTCGAGTTGTTCACTAAGAAAGCTTTCCGGTTTGACTTTGATGGATGTTGCCCAAAAGATCTCATTAATATATCTTTCGAAATTGCTAGAAAATGCAAGGGTTTACCATTAGCAATTGTGGCCATTGGTGGTCTTTTATCTACAAAGGATAAAAATGCATTTGAATGGCTGAAATTTAGTGAAAATATGACTTTAGAGCTAACTAAGAATTCCCATTTGTCTGGGATAAAAAATTTCTTAGGTTTAAGCTATGATGATTTGCCTTTTTATCTTAAGTCATGTTTTTTGTATTTTGGAATATATCCTGAAGATTATAAAATTGAATCGAAGAGATTAATTCGACAGTGGATAGCTGAAGGGTTTGTGAAAGAAGAAAGGGGGAATACTTTGGAAGAAGTGGCAGAAGGGTATTTAACAGAGTTGATCCATAGAAGTTTGGTGCAAGTATCTTCAGTTAGAATTGATGGAAAAACTAAAAGGTGTTGTGTTCATGATCTAATACGTATGATGATCATTGAAAAGTGCGAGGATTTAAGTTTTTGCAAGCATATTAATGGAGATGGTCATTCATCTTTAACTGGAACTATTCGACGCCTGTCAATAGCAGTCCATTCTAGTGATTTTATGGCATTTATTGAAAACTCACATGTTCGGTCACTATTTCTTTTCAGAAACGAATCAAAAAGTTTAGACAAATACTTTGTGAGGAAAATATTGACAAAATATAGGCGTTTGAAGGTGCTTGATTTTGAATGGGCCATGTTGTTTATAGTTCACGAAAATTTGGAATATTTGATCCACTTGAAATATTTAAGCTTCAAGAATTCTTTTATAGTAGGAACACATGAACTTCCCCAATCGATTGGCATGCTGCAAAACTTGGAGACCTTGGATCTAAGGGTTTCAAACAGCTTTTATGAGACACCAAATGACATTAGCAAACTTCGAAAGCTACGACATCTATTAGGTTACAATATGTCTTTGTTTCAATTGAAGAATGCAGGTATAGGAGGCTTGGAATCTCTACAAACACTAAGTGAAGTGATAATAGATAAAAATGGAATGGAGTTAATTAGAGAGCTGGAAAAACTGAGGCAGTTAAGGAAATTGAGTTTGGTTGGTATTAGGAAAGAACATGGAAGTGCTTTATGTTCCTTATTGAATAAGATGCTACACTTGGAGAAACTACGTGTTGGGTCAAAATCAAGATTTCAATTTGATTATGAAGTCATTGATTTGCATTTGGTTTCATCCCCGCCTATGCTTCGAAATCTTCGACTGCATGGAAGGTTGGAGAAGTTGCCAGAATGGATTCCCAACCTCCAAAATCTTGTTGAGTTGTTGTTAATGCGCTCCCAGTTAACTGATGATCCGATAA
Organism: Trifolium repens; assembly: GCA_030408175.1. Classification (NCBI taxonomy): domain Eukaryota; kingdom Viridiplantae; phylum Streptophyta; class Magnoliopsida; order Fabales; family Fabaceae; genus Trifolium; species Trifolium repens. The sequence continues at coordinate 8,928,025 of CP125841.1, forward strand.
AGTATCTAGAAAATATGCCAAATTTGTTGTCCCTCTCAATCATCGACAATGTTTATGAAGGTGAAAGTTTACATTTTCATGATGGAGGGTTTCAAAAGCTAAAGGAACTGTACATTAAAGAATTTCCTAACTTGAATTCAATCATTATCGACAAAGGAGCATTGCATGTTCTAAAAAAGTTCGAGTTATCTAGTATTCCAAACCTCAAGACAGTTCCTGTAGGCATCCAAAACTTAGAAAAGCTTGAAATTCTCAATGTTTGGGATGTGCCACTTACAGAATTTTATCCTAAACTTTAAGGTCTAAAGAGTTAGAAAGCATCCGCCATCCAACTTCGAGGGGGAGAAAAGGTAAAATATATTCTTGGTAATATTTTTCGTTCTGTCATCATTCATCAAAGGACAAGCATAGTTTTCCCTAAAACAATTTTCTCAATGTTATCTATTATTCTGGCATATATTTTGTATGTTTTTTTAATTGTACATCAATAATAATTTGTTCTTAATTGGTAGGTGGTTGGCTCCCAATGATTGCTCCAAGTGGACTTTTACAACAGTGAAATTTGTTTGTTACTACTTTTGCACTTCTGTTCCCAGTGAAAAATAATAATGTATTGTCTTCTTTAATAATAATGGTATATGAAACCTCCAAGTTATTGATTCAAGATACTGTATTTTTTTTATTTGAGATTTAAGTTGTTTGTGATGTATCATATTCATGTATGCAATATGTGAGGGATTTTCTATCAAGGATTACAAGGCCTTATTTCTCTCTATTGATATCCCTTCTATTTTATAATAAGAAAAGTGAAATTTTATGTAATTTATAATTTGTTGTTCTAGCATCTAAAACTGGAATTAGCATTATATATTTATTTATTGGCAAATGTTAACGAGTGCCCCAAGACACTTTAAAAATCTTGAATAGTAAATTTATGGTGCTTCAATTATGGTGCTTAGTTTTTTAGTCTCTGTAATATCATTGTTCATAGCTCTTTAGCCTTCTCATTGTAGTGTTATCGCTCTCTTTTAGATGCTCTATAGAGCTATCCTAACTCCTAAGTTTCTCTGCTGCACTTAGTTTTTAAGTCTCTGTAATATCATTGTACTCATCTGCAACACTTATGTTGCTTCAATTAATGTATGTTTAGCCAGTGCAATTTAATTTTACTCTTTAAACATGATTTTTGCGTCCATGTTTTTCCAATATTAATGAATAACTAAAGGGCCAATCCTCTACATTGAGGAAGCATTTTCTGATCTTGCACTAAACTAATGGAACCGCAAAGTATTTTAAGGATGCAGACTCGCTAAAGAAACTATGGAAAATTTAAAATGAATGACTTATATGTAACAAAAAGATTTAGGCAAAGGGACACACACGTCTTCTTGCATCTCAATGAAATAGGGTGAATAATAATAGAAGTAGCTGTTTCTGATTCATCGGGAATGACACAAAGACTGTAACTTTTCTTGTCAGTAATAAGTTCTACAAATTCAAGCATTTTCCTACAAGTAAACGACAATAGACTCAGCTCGTTTATACCTATGTAGTAAACAAACTTCTTTAAATATACAACAACAATACCAAGACTGTTTCTGTCAATTCTCATGACAACATAAATCTATGCTAGGGAGTAAGATTGATACAAGAGAAGAGACTAAAAACCTTTTTGCAAAAGAATTGAGATCAAAACATACCTGTAAGATGATAAACATGATTTTGGATCCAAATGATTTCCTCATCACTAATTGTACGTAAAGCTCTAGGCACATACCCAGGCATAAACCTGTTCGATGCACGATTACTATATAGTTGATTCTGCATATTTCTAAACGAAGGACTATTAACAAGATCAGATAATCTATCACAGTATAATGGATCTTCATGAATATTAGAAAGTGACTCCACCACATTATCACGTAGTTCCTCAGTCTCCTCATCTAGCAAGTCAATGAGAATCGGAATTGCACCAGCATCTTCAAGGGCCATTCTACCGCTTTCACTATAGCTCAGCTGAGAAAATACCCCAGAAATATTTAGCTTTACTTCCTCACTCGCATGGCTCAAAAGCTCGATAAGGATAGTGATCACACCTGAATCCCGAATCACAGAAATTGTGTTGCGGTTTGCAGACAGATCCCAAATCACATCAGCAGCTGCTGCTTTAGCTTCACCATCATCTTCTCTAAGAATTCTAACCAAGTGACCAACAATTTCAACGGCATTCGCTTCTTCAAGAGCCAATATACAAAACATATTCTTAGTTATCTCCTTACCAGAAGAAACATCAGGTCCTTTAAGAAGCTCGGCATAAAGAGGTATAGCCCCGGCTTGAACAACATGTGTAATGTAATCAAGACGAGCTACCACACCAAGACTATTACCGGCAACAAGTTTCATGGTGTTATCTCCTACGCGAATCAACTCAACAAGCACGGGTATGACTCCCAATTCAACAAGTGTACACCTAGCTTCTTTCGTAACTCCAATCAATCCAATTGCTTGACATGCCCTTTCCCTAGAAACCATGCTGCCAACACCAGCAGCTTCTACAATAAAACAAAGCGATCCTAATCCAATAAGTTCCTTCCTAACTTCCCTCAGAAGCGCCAATGCACTCAAAATCTCTAACAAATACAATCTAACATCATCGCTACAAGTAATCAACAAACTGATTATAGTTTCTAAACCACCGTTAGCTCCAACAACTGTCCTACTTGTACTACAAAAACTAACAACAACCGTTAAACATTTTATCAGAGATTTCTGCATCATTCCCTCGGCACGAGGCAACAACCTTATCAAAATATATGAAACACCATGTCGACCCATTTCAATTGCCAAACTACCATCACCTCTACAAGCAATGCACTTCAAGCAATAACCAGCAGCCTCTTGAAGTAAATCCGGAACCGAATCATTTACAATGTCAATATGACCAAGAATCTCAATGAGAATTGGTATTAAGCTAGATAATACATGTTCAGGGGCTTGTTTAGAGTAACTAGCTAGATTAACCATAGCTTTAATTTTCATAGATTTGGTTCCTGAAGCTAAAACATTCTCACACTCTCTTAATGCAATTTCCCAATTAGGGTTCCCAATTTCACTACTATCACAATCTTCCATTCTTTTCTTTCAATTTCTTCAATGACTAATTCAGAAAATTCAAACCTAATTCAATACAATGAGAAACAATTTAAAACAAAAATCATTATTGAAAATATTCTAACATAACAAATTCAAAATCAAGTCCAAAAAAATAAAAACATTATTATATATTAATGTATAGAAATTAGAAAATAATAGTAAGAGTAAATAATACCCATTTGAAGAAAAAGGAGAGAATGTGAAATGATACCTCTGAAAAATCAAATCTTTTGCAGAAAACGAATGGTAAGAATAAATAAAACCCAATTCGTGCAACGCCTCAGCTTCAATAAGTCTGTTTCAATTTCAGTAGAGAATGTTGAAAAATGCAGGAAAGTGCATCAACTTCAAGTATCGTTGAGGAAGAGTAAGCTTCGAACTCTGCTAGTAATTTTGGGTAACTTTTAATTTTTATGAAGTTTTTTCTAATCAAGATTGTCGTGTTTGTCGTGAAGCGTGTTTGGATAACTTCGGGGAGTACGCACTATATTGTAGAGAGCGGTTTGAGTTATTATGCATAAAAAATATCCTTATGCATGGTGCATAAACTAATCTCCACCATCCAATGCTTTTTTGATCAATTAGATTTTTTGATCAATCAAATACACTTAAGTATGCATGGTGGAGATTTATTTATGCACCATACATAAGGATATTCCTTATGCATAATAACTCAACCCGTAGAGAGCTTTTTGGTTTCAAATATAGGCACAACTTTGTTCGAGATGTCCTTTTTGATGTCCTTTTTGACCGACCCACAGGAAGGGCGATCAACTCTCAGACCGGCGGATATTATGGTGTATGGATGGGTAGGTGAGAAGCATGCATGTGTGAATTTTACTAGAGTTTCGCTACTTGTTGGTTTAAGGGCTGAGACTTTTACTGTGGGATAAGCAGCCCTCAAAGCTGCTTCAAGTAAAGTGGTAAAACATGAGAAAATATGTTATGACAATCAACATGCTTTCGTACCAGTTGCTTTTGACACTTTTGGCTTTCTAGCACCAGATGCTATGTGTCTTTTGCAATGAGTCCAAAATGTTATGAATAACAATATATATTGTGTCCCCTAGAGCTAAAAATGTTATTTTTACCCGAATTGATTTTGCCATTCAAAAATGTTTGGCGGCATAGCTTGTTGTCCGTTTGCCTTTAATTCATATGTAATTACTTATTTATTAATATATATATATATATATATATATATATATTTAGGATTAGGATCAAATAACATCAAGGTGTCAAACTTAGTAACATGACACATCCGATAATTCTTTACCGGATAATCGTATTACAAAATCCACCGTTGGATTTAAAGATATTATTATATAGATCATGTCTTTAAAATTAAACATCGATAGGAAATCATTTGATATGTCAAAGAGGCAAAAGTTATTATGCTTAAACATTATCCTTAAGCAGGGTGCTTAAGTTAATATTAGCCACACAGATCCTCTGCCACGTGTAATGATCATAGTCATCCCAGGAATTAACGGAATTTTCACACGCGCGGGTAACGGTTGCTTCACACAATTGACGGAAGTTCACACGCAGCTATCCGAGCTCTTCTCCGACGAGATCCGACACCGTAATCATCATCACCGTCTCCTCCGACGAGTTCCGACGCCGAAATCATCATCACCGGCTTTGGAATCCTCATCTCCGTCACTGATTGCATCGTTCATCGCCATCGTTGCCCATTATCTGTTATCACGTTAAGGTTTGTGTTGCACAGAAAATTGATTTCAAATTTGATTTTGATTTATTATGTTTGTTTTTTTATTTGATTTATTTTGTGGATGCATGTGGTTATTCTTTGATTTTCATGAGGAGGTTTATGAATCATTAGGTTGTTGTTTTTTTGCTGATTTGAGGTTGTATAGGATTTGTTTTTTTTGAAGATGGTAAAACTAACACTAATACACAACAAATTGTAATTAGTACTGATTGTGATGTAACTGATGTTAATAGACACAATGAATTTTTATTGACTTGTTTATGTGTGAAACCTAAAACCAAAGAGTGAAAATGGGATTGAGTAGTAAAAGGTTAGCAGCTTCTCAGAACACAAAACTTTAATAACTTCCAAGATGTGAAAATGGGATTGAGGTGCAAGTCTCTCCTGTAAATATTTTTTAGTAAATGCTATCTTTTCTGATGGAAGTAACCCGACAGCGCGACCGGTAACCGGTTTGCTCGGGAACATATACAGTTGTCAAGTTCCTTTTGCAATGCCAATAGGTTTTAACATACCAAGTAATAGTATTCCAATACCTAATGCCAATGGTGCTAATCCTACTGTTAATGGTGTTTGATGGTGCTGAGACTTTGTTGAGGATTACAGTCCATTTGAATTACTTATGAACATTGTTGTTATGTGGAAGTGTGTGAAAGAATGTGGGAACTGTTTGATTACTGATATGATTTTTTCAGTTTGGTCTTTTTTTCTTTTCTTTTTGTTAGTTTGATTGCAGAATGTATTTGAAATCTTAGTTGTAATCTTATGTAAAAAGAATTCTACATGCTTAATGTCTAATGTTGATGAAATTTAAGGGGATTCATTGTATAACCTCCAATGAATTGTAATTTTGTTTAATTTTGGGCTGTAGGTCCTCATAGTAGTGGATTAATTGTAATGTTTCATTAGCAGCATGATCATCATTATTGTCATATGTTTTAAATTATATGCAACCATAATGATTGTTAAATGGTTTCCAGTTGTTATACCTTGAAACCATGAATATAGAGGAATGGTTTCAAGAACAACAACAATTGTCTATGTAAATGATTTTTAAGTACACTACTTTATGCATGTTACTTTTGCTTTTGATCTCAATAAACATTTGTAGAGACAAGGGGAGAGCCTGTGAAAGTGAAACCTTCAATTTAACTATTTCAAGTATCAATGCAAAACCAAATTCTACATGCTTAATGTTTAATGTCGATGAAATTTAAGTGGATTCATTGTGTAACCTCCAATGAATTGTAATGTTGATTAGTTTTGGGCTGTAGGTCTTCATAGTAGTCGATTAATGGTGATGTTTCATTAGCAGAATGATCGTCATTATTGTCATATGTTTTAAATTATATGCAACCATAATGATTGTTAAATGGTTTCCAGCTGTTATACCATGAAACCATGAATATAGAGGAATGGTTTCAAGAACAACAATTGTATATGTAAATGATTTTTAAGTACACTACTTTATGCATGTTACTTTGGTTGTTGTTCCAGTGGTTAACTTAATTTGACATGATTTTTGTTTATAGGGATTGTTGCTGTTTTTAATGGATTCGATGGCAACTTCATCTGAAATTGCCCCATTGTCTGTTGCTGATAGTTCAAACACACAGGCTGATAGTTCAAGAACAGTTATTGATACATTTCAATGCTACTCTCCTACTAAAAAAGAAAGTTGGGAGTCTCTTGCTTTTAAATCCGTTGAAGATGTTGAAAAATTTTATGGTGACTATGCATTGAAATGTGGGTTCTCAGTTCGGACTTTGATGAGACAAAAAAAGAATTCACAAAATAAGCCATCTGATAGATATCACTATGTACGTTATGGTTGTAACAAACAAGGTTACAAGAAAGGAAGTTTGTTGGATCCAAAGAACAAGGCAAAATCAGAGACTCCTGTTGTTGTTGAATTTGAGAAAGTAAAAGAAAAAGCAGAGGAAAGGGTTGGTTGTACAGCTGCGATTTCTTTGAAGTTGGATGAAACTCTGGATGCATATAAGATATACAAATGGGATGTGCCTCATTGTCACCCGTTACATAAAGCGGAGCATGGACGTTTTTTGAGATCATTTAGAGGAGTCAATGAAGTGCAAGGACAGCTAGCTGTAATCAATTCTCAAGCTGGGATGTCCATGAGAACTTCTTATGAAGTAATGGGTCGGGGAGTTGGAGGCACAGAAAATTTGCCTTTTCGATTTTCGGATTTAAAAAATTATTTGATGACAATCCGTTCGAAAGAGATGGTGGTTGGCGAGGCAACTGTGATTCAAGAATTTTTTAGGAATGAAGCTTTGTCGAAACCATCCTTTTATTATGATATTCAAGTTGATGCACAAGAAGATATAGCTAGTATATTTTGGGCAGATGGGATTATGCGGCTTGATTACGCTTTATTTGGTGATGTTATAAGTTTTGATACAACCTACCGAACCAACAACCAGTATCGCCCTTTAGGTTAGTTTTTTGAACTTCTACCAAGTTAAAAATTATTGTTTTTATTCCATTATGTTATATATTGTGTTGCCATGAATAGTATGGGTAAGTTGAATATGTTCAAACCATTTACCAATAAAAATGGTTCCTTTCTATATCATACTGAAACCATTTATCATTAATAGTGGTTTCACTTGGTAATATGTTGAAACCAAAACAGCCCTTTTATGGTTTCAGTGTTTTATAATATCACTGAAACCATAATTTTGATATCTGGTGTGTGTCCTTTTAGTTGCTCCATTTTATATTTCAATGATAGTGTGGCATTTGTTTGATAGTTTCAGTACCCTACATAATCAATTATAAGTAGTTGTTACTAGAAATTTGGAATTCAATTTATCCTTATGTAATTATGATTGATCCTTGCAGTACCTTTTCCTGCTGATAGTGTGGGCAAAAAGGTTGTTTTATTTGGTTTTTATGTTGTTTGTGAATTCAGAACCAATGAGAAATCATAAGTGTAGGTTAATGGTTTCACTGAATGTAACTGAAACCATAAATGTGGCTGAATGGTTTCACTGTATTTATTTCTGAAACCAAAGTAGCCCCCTTATGGTTTCAGTTATAGTATCCCCCTTATGGCTGAATGTTTTCAACCTCAAGATAATCAATTATAAGTGAAATAATAATTATGATTGATCCTTTGCATTTGTTTTGTTTGAAATAATGTTTGAATAATAATTATGATTGATCCTTGCAGTTGTTTGAATAAAGAGAAACCATAAATGTGGCTTAATGGTTTCACTGGATATGTATCTGAAACCAAGTATCCCTCTTATGGTTTCACTAGGTTTTTAATTATTTGGGGATTATATTTTTGATCTAAATATTAATGGTCCTTTTATATATATGCATTTTTTCCCCTGATTTGGTTCATTTACATTTCAGCTGCATTCATGGGCTTTGACAATCATCGGACAAGTGTTTTATTTGGTGCTGCTCTTTTGTATGATGAGACTTCAGCAACTTTTGATTGGTTGTTTACGACTTTTTTGAAGTGTATGTCTAATAAGAAACCACAATCCATATATACGGACCAGGCGCCTGCATTGTTGAAGTCAATTCCTAATGTTTTTGAGGGTGTTTTTCATGGCCTTTGCTCATGGCATATGTCAGAGAATGCAAAGAAGAATCTTGGGTCTCGTGCAAATGGTGCATTTTTTGATGAGTTCAATTATTTGATTTCAAATGTTGAGACTGAATCGGATTTTGATTATAGCTGGGATCAGATGATGAAAAACTGCTTTGGTGGAAGGCCAACTTCTGACTTTAGTTGGCTTGTTCAAACACACAAGAATCGTAAGCACTGGTCTTCAGTTTGGGTCAAGTCGCATTTCACAGCTGGTTTGAAAACGACCCAATTAAGTGAGTCCTTTAATGCGTTTCTTCGTGGTTTTCTGCAACCTGACCATTCTCTAGTTCAATTCTTTAGCCATTTTAATATCATGGTTCAGAGACTGAGGGAAAAGCATGCTGAGTTGGACTTTAAGGCTGCAAACACTAGATCAAAAAACAATTATCCCAATAGTCAACTGATGCGGTCTGTTGTAAACAAGTATACCCCAGCATGTTTTGCATTCATTCATAGGCAATATGATCTTTCCTTCAAATACTTCTATGAAGAGGTAACAACTCAATGTTCTGCCTTTAACAAGGTTTTCAAGGTTTTTACAATTGAACAGCTTGATCAACCTGAGGAAGTAGGTGGTGCTAATTATGATGATGATGCTAATGATGGGCATTCAGACCGCAATTTTTTGGATGAAGAAATTTCTGAAAACCTTTCCCCAAAATTTGGACAGCATGATCGACTTGATGAAAGAGTTGTGACAATCGATATTAGGACGAAACATATTTGCTGCACATGTCGTATGTTTGAGAACAGGGGTTTTTTATGTCGACATGTTTTCAAAATATTGGAATTTTTAGGTGGTTCTGTGCAATATCATAATTTGAAGACGATACCTGCAGAATATGTGTTAAAGCGGTGGACTAGAGATGTTTGTCATTCGATTGATAAACCTAAACCTACCATTAATGTTGGCACTGAAGGGACGACTCAAGCACAACGATATCAACAAATTTGTGCTGTTACAATCCAGCTTTGTACACGTGTTTGTACGGATCCCGAGGCTTCTCAAGTTTTCCTTAATGGTGTAATTGAAGCTGGGAAAAAGGCAGAGGAGTTGCTTATGTCCAAAGGTTTTCAATATTTTCTTTTGAACTATGTTTTTTACCTTGGTTGTCTGTGTGTTATAACTGAAACCATAAGTGTGGCTGAATGGTTTCATTGTCTTTGTTAGTGAAACCAAAGTAGCCTTCTTATGGTTACAAGTGCTATTGTGTCATTTGTTTGAGGGTTTGAGTATTAAATTTGTCGGCACAAACGATTGATGATTTTTTTTGATAATTGTATAGGTATTCATACAGAACCACCTTCTGTGACGCCATCTAAGTCTTCCAATACAACTACTGTTGGTGAACCATCTGATGGGATAAAGTCTACTGCTCCAAAGTTCAAAGCAAGACCAAATCCAATTAGATCAAAAAAACGAATGAGAAGTGATTATGAAATTGTTAGAGAACGCCAGAAAATGAAATTAGAGCGGAAGAGACAACAAAGAGAGGATGAGGCTTTAAAGGAAAAAGAGGCTAATGATTGATATTTTTACATTTGTTTTTTTTTTTTTTTTTAATTTTCATTTTAACAGTTTGTACTAGAATTTCTTTAAAAAAATATGTATATTTAAATATTATTGAAAAAGAATTTTTTATGAAAACCATTATTATTGTGGAATGGGTTGGGAAGACATAATAAACTCATATTATCTAACATGCCGAATAATTAAATGTAATCAAATAAAATTATAGATTATTGTTTGGTATAATGTAAATGAAACCATAAGTCTGGCTGAATGGTTTCACTGTATCTATTGATGAAATCAAAGTATCCCTCTTATGGTTTCAATGAAACAATGAACATTTACATACATATTTTAATATTTTACAATTTGATGATGGTTGAAGCTTGTATTTCATTCAGTGAAACTTACATTTTCATGTGTGTATATTATATTGTACGACTAAAGTAAAGATTGATTAAGAATATAATTTCATAATCTACAAAGAGCAATTCATCAAATTCATTAAAACTAATCATTTAATTGAACATAACTTGTCCCAAAAAGAAAAAAACATCAAAACAATCCATAAATTCAGCAATAGAGTGTTTTGTCAATTAAAGTGTCCTAATGACCAGAAGCGAACAAACTATGAAAACAACCCTTTCAAAAGATGTTGAAACCATTTTGCAATACCAATGGTTTCAGAAAGGAAACACCTTGAAACCATTTAACACTACTAATGGTTTCTAACAGAACCACTTGGCATCTTTTGAAGCAACTGTTCATGGTATGAAATTGCTAGCTTTTTCACTTCATCTTTGATTGAATTGCTTGGATGGCTTAAGATTTCTGAACATATATCGATCCGAAGATCCATAATTTTTGCAACCCTTTCATGTTTTTTGAGTTTAGTCCAACCTTTCAAAGATTTCCATCCACCTCCCCATTCAGCTAGAAACTTCATGCAGAATACACCACAATTGTTTGAATCACTCTGTGTAGGAACCTTTGGTGTATCCCAAGTGAATGTGATGAATTCATAAGGCATTTTCATTTTCCTTTGCTTATATAATTCAGCCACAAATGCTTCTACCTCATTTACCCATACATTAAATAGTTTCTTGTATGAGGTGGCTTCACCATCCTTGGTTTCCAATTTTTCTCCTACACCTGACAAGCTGTTCAGGAATTGGAATTTGTGGTGTTTGAGATTGACAACGAAGCAGACATAATGGCTTCCTGGGTTGCCAACCATTGCTGGTGTCATGATCTGTTCCATCATGGCAAATATAGTATTAGAATCACATTATTTAACTAAAATTATAATACTAAAATCATTATCATAACAATGTATCTGAAAGGTTTTGAAGAGAGACTTACGTATTCTAGCTTTTCAGGGTCAATGGTCTTCCATTGCATGTAATTGAATTTGTTGAGTCTCTCGAGGAATCTCATGCATGCAATACTTCTAGTTACAGGAGGCATTTTTTCCTGGTCAAACTGTTTATATAAAATGAGTAAAATAAACAATATCATGTAAAATAAACAATATTATGTAAATTTTTAATATTAATGGATTTTGATACATACATAATTAAGTAATGGTGTCACCAGTTTTGTCATGCTACCCTGTTGATCCCAACTCAGACAATTAACCCAGCTGTTTATGACCAGGCATGACACCCATTCATCCTTTTGAAGGGTCCATAATGCATCTCTTCGTAGAGAATAAGCATGATCCTTGTTGTTGGAGCAGTACATATCTTCATACCTAAATAATAATTAAGCATTTAGTATTGGTAATAACTGAAACCATAAGGGGGCTATTTTGGTTTCAGAAATCAAAGCAGTGAAACCATTCATCCATACTTTTGGTTTCACTCATATTATAAACTTAGTGAAACCATAAGGCTGCTATTTTGGTTTCAGTTACACATTCAGTGAAACTTATTAAGCTAAACTTATGGTTTCTCATTGATTAAGAATTCACTAAGCTAAATAAGGAACAATTTTTCACTTACTGATCAAGTTCCGGGCTCCAAGCATATGATGACAGTTGTTTCTGCAACTCAGTTGTACTAGACTCGTGGACAGCGTCATCATATGGACTTTCAAGGTATTTTGATTTCTTCACCATCCGTCGACGCTCAGGGTACGTCCTATCTGAGTAAAGCACATTATGCCTCTTTCTTTTCTTTGGTGTGACATTGTCGATGTCAATTATTTCATCTGGAAGCAATGTCTTTATTGGAGTTGCACTGTGAAATAAAACCACATAATACTGTTATTTTTTGCAGAATTTAAACAAAATTAGACTTATCACACTGTTTGATTCTTACTTTATGGCAGTGTCCGAGTCACATTTAATTTCTGAGTCACATTCTTTAGACTTCTCCCCATGCAACACATTTGGTACCAACACTAGGGCACGACATTGATTGGGTTCTTCAAAATACTGCGGGAACTTCAAGATTGTTGCATGTGCGGCTGATTCTGTGTCTTGTGACACTGAAACTTGTGGTACATCAGCATCTTTAATCAACCTGAAACAATCAAAACAATATTTTAGTTTTCAAACATCTTATATGAAAACCTTTTGACAAATGGTTTTAAAGTTAAGATTTCTTACTCTGAATCCAGCGTCGCTGATTCTGCCCCCTGTGACACCGAAACATTTTTGTTAGAAGCTTCAGCCTGATCAAAATACTCTCGAAACTTCATGATAGTTTCCTGAGTTAATGTGAGGCCTGCATTCGGTGTCAGCTTCACCGAATGATCAGTGATGTTGCATGCTGCCATCACTGCATCATCAATGATTTTTTGGAGCGATCTCATCGTCTTCATCATTCGCTTCATAGTTGTCATGTTCATTGGCTGTTACTTTCACTGAATCATCAATGATGTTGCATGCTGCCGGCACTGCATCATCAATGAGATTGGGAGTGGTCTGATCTTCTTCATCATTCGCTTCATAGTTGTCATGTTCATTGGTTGTTACTTTCACTGAATCATCAATGATGTTGCATGCTGCCGGCACTGCATCATCAATGAGATTGGGAGTGATCTGATCTTCTTCATCATTGTCCTCTTCATCAATGCTTTTGTCATCCTCTTCATCATTCTCAGTACTTAACCTGCATTATTGAATTTTCACAAAGTCACAACACAACTCCCAATCATAAAGCCTAAATTGGGAAACATGACATATTGAATTCAAAAGTATAGATAACTATTTTGGTTTCAGAAACAACTACAGTGAAACCAATAAGTCACGCTTATGGTTTCAGTTATAACATCTAATGTTGTATACAATATGTCTTGGAAACCATAAGATGGCTATTTTGGTTTCAGAAACAACTACAGTGAAACCAATAAGTCACACTTATGGTTTCAGTTATAACATCTAATGTTGTATACAATATGTCTTGGAAACCATAAGATGGCTATTTTGGTTTCAGAAACAACTACAGTGAAACCAATAAGTCACACTTATGGTTTCAATTATATTATTTATGTTGTATACAATATGAATAAATATTTTTGTTTCAGAAACAACTATAGTGAAACCAATAATGCAGTACCTCTCTTTCGCTTGAGTTCTTTTTTTGACATCTTCATCATCATCATTCAACCTGGAAATCATTAGTGTCAATTTTCATAAACTAATGTAGCAAAATTTAAATTTCATAAAAAGTTAAATTAGATGTAGTACCTTCCAGCTTCTTTACTTTTATTCCTTTCATTTTCACCTTCTTTTTCAATTGGACTATCTTTTCCAGAAGTTCCGGCATTTGCATCAGTTATTCTTCTTTGTAATGTTTCTGCGGTTTTTGTATAGATATTTATACAAGACCAACAGTGATCAAGATACATCTCTGCCTGCCAAGGACAATCACAAGTGAAACCATTAAGAAACATTTATGGTACGATTTCCAATATTTTATGTTCAATTAGCATCAAAGCACAATGCAATACATGAGAATCTATAACAATCACCTTAGACAGTGGACATGTGTCTGCATCAAAGCACAATACAATCGGACTTCCTACGGTTCTGTTTAGTCTTGGTAACTCAGATGGCAGTCCATTATCAAGTCTTGTTACCCCGGCTGTCAGTCCATTCTCAAGACCCATAATATCATGGATCTTTTGAAGTTCTTGGTTTGCCAGCTTGACATTCCAACCACGGAGTGATGGCCGATTGTATTTCCCTGTCAAAAATGGACTTCTTTTCCCCATTTTCTCCATGTAATTAATCTGCAACAATTAGTTAATATTGTGTCACATCACAACTCCCAAGCATAGATCATAAATTAGAATATTGTATGATAAATAGAATTTGAATATTTAATGGAAACCATTATAGGCCTATTTTGGTTTCAGATGCAAATACAATGAAACCATTAAGACACACTCATGGTTTCAGTTAAAAGATTTAAGATATAAAAGATTCAAATACAATTAGGAATTAAAAATAGGTTATTGGATTGAGGGGAGATCATTACCATTAAGAAGTGGAAGTCTGCCAGTGGATTCAAAACGTCTGGAGATTGCAAGCCTTTTTTCATATAGTGCAGAACATGTGAGCACCAGTTATATGAAGACACTCTAGCTGGATCTTCCAAAATGTCTGCATACTGGAGAGACACATTGCCTCTATTAGTTGGGCACAAAATGTTGTGAATGATGTAACAAATTGCACCCTTCACCCATGTTTTAGGATTCTCTATTGTCTTCAGTGAGTTTTCCAATTCTGCAACTTTCGCAATTGGAGAATAATCTCCAATGAATCCTAATTCCTTCCTCAGCCTCTTAATTGCTCCTTCAGAGCAAAGGTCAGTGTTTATTTTCTTTCCAGCCCTTGGAAGTTCATAGACTCTATGCACATCATCTTCTTTCAACATCAGAACCTCTGTATCACTCAGCCTTATCCACATATTCTCATGTTCAAATCTCTTGACAACCCAATCCACAAAAAAGGTGTGGATCCTTTTCCAGTCGCATATGTGCATTATCCCTCCAAAGCCACACTCTTCTAGTTGGCCAATTATTTCCTTTTTCCTTTTTTTGGCATTTATTGATTGCATAAGTTCGTAGACCTTAGGTACACTCATCTTATGCCTCAGCCTTGCATCCGCATCAGGATCTTTTTTCTCCATAACTTGTTTCACATTTTCTTCACCCGAGCTTGCTTCATCAGAATCTTGTGTTGCCATATTTGCTCTCTTTGTACGGCCACGAGATGTAGAAGCAATGGTTTTAGTTTCCTTTGTCTGTTCATTCTTTTTTTGATTCTTCTGTTTGCCTCTTCGCCTATCATTTTTTTGATCACTATCAGATAATGAATCATTCTTATTCCTTTTATCGTCATCTGACGGTGTCAATCCAATACTAAATGATGGCATTTCTGGTAGTCCCTTTGATTCTTTCCCCTGTATCAAAGGAAACTATTAAGTATGGTTTCATATGGCAGAAAATAAGTTAAATACTCTAAGTTTTTCCTATCATAGCACAACATAAGTTAAATACTTAAGTATAAATTAAATTCATTGAAACCATAAGGGGGGCTATTTTGGTTTCAGATACATATCCAGTGCAACCATTAAGCCACACTTATGGTTTCAAGGCCATAAGAGAGAATAGATATCCAGTGCAAGCAAATTACAGTCATATAGTTTTATCTAAATTACATATGCAGAGGATACTATATCATTAGATTCATCCAATCACATATCCACTTAAAAATAGAAACATTAATACAAACCAACTTAAAAAATATACGACTATGTACACAAGCTTGACTCACCAAGACCTACTGACAGTTTATAAACTTACAACTTATGTAATGAGAGTGTAAATTAAATAAAGATTATCTTCTAATGTAATGTGCTTAAGGCATAAGGGAAGTGTAAATTTCTTAATACATTGAAACCATAAGAGAGCTAATTTGGTTTCAGAAACAAATACATTGAAACCATTCAGCCACACTTATGGTTTCAGAGACAACAAACAGGAATGCTAAACCAAATTAACATGTAAACCAAATTAAGCTTACCAACTGTCAGTTATTTACAAATAGAAATGATTAAACTATCTTTTGTTTAGCTATCATTGAAACCATAAGAGGGCTATTTTTAAACTAGATCAAACGAAAATTCCATCATCCAAATAATATATAAAGTAGAATTTCATGAAAAGAATGGCTCCAAAAACAAATACATTGAAACCATTTAGCCACACTTATGGTTTCAGATACATATCCAGTGCAACCATTAAGCCACACTTATGGTTTCAAGGCCATAAGAGAGAATAGATATCCAGTGCAAGCAAATTACAGTCATATAGTTTTATCTAAATTACATATGCAGAGGATACTATATCATTAGATTCATCCAATCACATATGCACAATCACATATCCACTTAAAAATAGCAACATTAATACAAACCAACTTAAAAAATATATGACTATGTACACAAGGTTGACTCACCAAGACCTACCACACAGACACATACGACTACGTACTATATACTACTGACAGTTTATAAACTTACAACTTATGTAATGAGAGTGTAAATTAAATAAAGAAGATCTTCTAATGTAATGTGCTTAAGGCATAAGGGAAGTGTAAATTTCTTAATACATTGAAACCATAAGAGAGCTAATTTGGTTTCAGAAACAAATACATTGAAACCATTCAGCCACACTTATGGTTTCAGAGACAACAAACAGGAATGCTAAACCAAATTAACATGTAAACCAAATTAAGCTTACAAACTGTGTAGTTTAAACTATTCATTCTCTCTCTGGCATTTCATCAAACATCTTATGTGTATATCATCGCACATATATTAACTTCATCTATTTTTTACTTTGTCTTTTGATTGATCTTCTCACACATTCCTTATAAATTACTTTCAGTATATCATTTCCCCCAAATCAAAAGTTAGGTCTACACACATGCAATTACTTTACAAATTAAATAAATCAATTTCAAACTTATTGATAAACTGACAAAAAGCATTAATGAAGTTCAAACCTGTTTTGATTTAGGGTTGATAATCTTTCTTTCATTGCGCAGTGATGGTGAACCCTGCTTACGTTGCTTTCGTTCCATGTTGATGATGACGATGATGCTTTGCGCGACACTGATTATGTGGTTTTCAGGTGACAGTGAAGGCGATGAAGGTAGGTGGTGTTGGTTTTGATTCCGGCGAAGGCGATGACGAGAGTTGTTGTTGATTTTGGTCACGGAAACGTCGTGTATGAAGAAATGGGAAGTAACCGTTAATTGGATGATAACCGTTAGTTACGTAAGGAAGTGGGTCACGTTGGGTCAGTAATTTAATTGGGCTGGGCTTCTTTAAGCAGCGTGCTTAAACAATCTTTAAGTACAATAACCGGACCCTGTCAAAGAGATGCATAAATACCAAGGTCATACAAAACTTCGTCAAAACCGTTAATTTTGATCCTTCTCTTGAACCCATCAACTGATTTTCGATTGATGTATAATTTTATAGACATTATCTATATAATAATAGCTTTGAATTAAATGGTGGATTTTATAATATGATTATCCGGTAAAGAATTAGATGTGTCATGTTACTAAGTTTGACACATTGGTGTCATTTGATCCTAACTCATATATATATATATATATGAATATATATATATGAGTCAGGATCCGTTGACTTCAAATGTTACACCGCTCAATATTGCTTTAACGAAATCAAATTTTACAAAATCCACCGTTGAATTGGAAAATTATATCATATAGATCATTCATGTTAAATTTTATAAACATCAAAAACCGTTTAATATGTTATTGAGACTCGTCAAGATTAGCGGTTTATGCGCTATTATTGAATACCGTTAATCTTGATGATTTTCAATAACATATCAAATGATTTTAGATTTTTATAAAACTTAACATAGATGATCTATATGATATAATCTTCCAATCCAACGGTAGATTTTGTATAATTTGATTTCGTTAAAGCAATATTGAGCTGTGTAACATTTGGTGTCAAACTAGTTGGTGTCATTTGATCCTGAGCCTATATATATTTGGTGTCAAACTAGTTAGTGTCATTTGATCCTGACCCTATATATATATATATATATATGTAATTTAGAGAAGTTTTTTTTTATTTTAAAAATAATGTTTATGACAATTTTATTAAAAAAGTATTTTTGAAATTCAATACTAACTTCAAAATACATATCAGATATTTTATATTAACAAAAATTACGAACTTTTAAAAAAGCTATTTTTTTATATATAAATGATTTTTATGAAACGCTATTTACAATAGTTTTTTTTTTTTTGGTACATTTTAAAATAGCTTCTTTAATAGAGATTTTTTTAAAAAAATTATGATCCAAGATAATTTATAACAAAATGATAAAATATATGAAACGTGGTTTAAAAAAAAACAATTTAAACCAATATTTTACTTGAACCTTTTATAAAAATAAAATTAACGCAAAAAATATACACTATAAATTGTTTTAAAAGAAAAAGCTATAACAAACACACTCTAAATATCACATGAAATTCAAACACACAAATAAGACATCTTTGGTTTGAATATAGTACACTACAAAATATTTAACTTAACAATTTCAATATTTTCTTTTTAGCGTAAATTAAGTATCTTCTGCGCGCATTTGTAAAGAATAATCAATGAACCTTGTGGGACCCTAATGAGCGTAAACTCTCACTAAGAGTTTTAACACTGCTGTATGCTCAAGATATAAAGATCAAACTCGAAATATTGGTTAAGTTATAACAAACCCGTGTTATTCCATCTAACTGTTATTGGGTAATTTCAATATTTATCAGTTGAAATAGGAATTATATGATGAAACGGCCAATATTAGTATATTAATTGGTGGTATTTGTTAGTTTATGATCCCGGTCAAAATTGAATTGAGACTATCATTATTTTATTTTTTTGTCTTAGATAAAGTGGTAATCCACTAAAATTAAATTTACATAATTGTGAGATCTCGAATTCGAGTCACAACATTCGACTTAACAATTTCGACAATTTTTTACAATTAAGCGAAGACTTATGGGACGACTATCCTTGTAACTCCAATATTAACCAATTCTAGCTCGGTCACTAAATAAATCAATCTTATAATTTATACAATTATTTAAACCACTTTAATTAATATAATTTTTTTGTAAATCAATATGTTACAACATTAATCTGTTAATGTACTGAGATCTATTTAAGAGATTGATTTCTCTTATAACTGAGTATGGTAGGTAAGTTCGATATCGCGAGGCCCACTCGAATTCGAGTCAACTAAATTTGTATTCGGGTGACATCCGATACCATGAGTGCGGATTTGGAATCACTCAAACTCGCATCCGAAACCACACCGGCCGGTTAGATGTTAAATTACCTAATTAATTTTTTGGCACATAGGTCCAATGTGTTGTACAAGATTTTGTTTACAATTTTACATTTTTTTGTTGTAAAAAAAATTGAATGTTGAAATCTTGTCATGAAAAGGAAAAAGGCCAATGAATTCGGGCCGAGTTCGGTAAGGTAATTAATTTTGCGTGTTCTTGCTGCATGTTTGAGTTTTTAAACTCGAACCCAACAAATGTGGGTGACTGTTGGTTTGCCACCCAAACAGCGTTTGAGTTCAGATGGTGGTTTCGAATGAAGGTTTGGGAAGTGTTAAACATGCACTCGACTCTACTCGTTGCCATCCCTACTCTTAACAAATGTTATACACACTATTAAGAGATCGAGCAAATGACAAAATAGTTAAGGGACACAAATATTTATCGTTTGTACCACATGTTTTTGGACTCTTAGATACATTAATAAAAAAAATGTAAATTTTAGACTCTTTAGTATTTTTACATGTGTTCTTTAACTAATTTTTTTCCTTCAAATTTCAATACCATATTCTGAGCATCTCTAACAAAGATTTCATCACTAAATTTCAAACACGCAGTACTATAGTAAAAATTTTATGGGTCATATAATTAAACTATTGTACCTTATAAATTGTTTTATTATAGGGAAATTGTATTTGTTACGGAGGATGGAGGGAAGAGTTATTATGCATAAGGAATATCCTTATGCATGGTGCATAAACAAATCTTCACCATCCAATGCTTTTTTGATCAATTAGATTTTTTGATCAATCAAATGCACTAAAGCATGCATGGTGGAGATTTATTTATGCACCATACATAAGGATATTCCTTATGCATAATAACTCAACGGATATCAATCGAAAGAAATGCAAGAATAACATTACATTTACTGCATATTTTCTATCAAAAGCTAAATGTATATTTTATTAAATTGGTCACTTTGCCCATCGTGTGTTCTTTTCCTCACCAAATAGCAAGGGTTTTTGATGTGGCGCATTAGAACTCACTAAATATATAATATATAAATAAATAAATAAATAAAAAATAAAAATAGAAAATAAAAATAGCAAGGGTTTTTGATGTGGCGTATTTAAGAGCATTCACAATGGAGATACTCATTTTTGAGTATTTCATTGGACCCCACGTGTACATATCACTTATTTATAATTTTTTTAATAATAATACATAATAAGTACGCAATCTCTCAAGCCCAACACTTCTTAAAAAGTTTTAAATTGATCCCGCCAATAATACATGTAACTAATAACTCTACATCATTATAAACAGGTCGCACAAAAATAATATAGGTATCAATGCTTATTTAAGAAGCGCACTATTTTCTGTTTTGCTCCAATGAAAGTACCTATTATATATTGGTACTTAAAAAAATAAATACTACCATTGAAGATGATCTAAGGGTTTTTATAAAGTCACTTTGTAAAGTCATGTTAACTAGTATATTAGAAAATAAAAATAGAAAAATTCGTTTTGAAAAAATATTTATTTTTTACATTTTAAAACATTGACTATATAAATTTCAAAATATTTGTACTACGTGTAATTTTCTTAGTTAGATTTTTCAGATTAATATAAAGTTTGTACTGTACATGGAAATTTTTACTGAACATAGTGAAACCCATAAACCTGAGCACATGTGTCGGCAAGAGAATGTACTACTACTAGTAGTACTCCAACCAAGTCTCTCTCTTGCGTGTTGCTAGAACAAGATGATGGGAATGTGAGAGTAAGATGACATGGACAACATGCAGCGACTTGGAAACGGATTTATTGTCTTGAAATCTAAAATCTCTTTGGGAATTTATGAAGGCAGACTTTCAAAATAAAGAAAAGTAGATGAAGTAGAATGAATGAATGAAAGACTTTGCGTTTGGAGGTGAGAATTGAGAATTTTGCAAATTGGATTATCTCTTTTTCAATTTATAGTAATAATATATTTGACTTATAATATAGACCAAATACACTAATAATTAAATAAATCTAAAAAATAGAAATTTGTTTATATTTAAGATCAAAGTAAGTAATTAATAAGCAAAAAGAACAAAATAAAATTCAAAATATAAAGAAATATAAAAAAATACACTCCATCAACACCTACCTTTAAAATCCTTAATGTGGGATTTTCATGATTGTTGTGTTTCACGCTTAGCCATGACTGAGTGAGGGTTCCCACTCCTATAAGGTTGAAGGATACCTTGGCAAAAGAATAAAATGAGTTTTGATAATTGAAAGCTTGTAAGGAAGTAAATCTTTCAAAAAAAAAAAAACACATTAGTGGCCAGATAACACATTTGTTAAGCCAGATAAAATAAACTTCTGAATGTATAGTAAGTTACAGTGTAATAAGTTTTGAGTTATTAAATTAGATTTTGAGGTTGATAATCTATAAAAACTAACTACACCATTCATAGAATTAAAGATTTTAATTTGATTTTTTTTAGTCAAGGGGTATTATTTAATTATTAAGTTTCTTAGTCAATATAATTAAGGATTTTAATTTGATTTTTATTATCAATGTAATTAACTCAGATAGACAAATAACCGACTTAACAAATTGGAAATTATTTTAAAATTGCAAAAGCGTCCCTTTTTAAATTAGGCACTAAAAATTTCTACTAAAAATGTATTTTTGCACTAGTGACACATGAATAAAGATGATGACAAACTATCTCTCATTTTTCAAAAACTTGATTGAGTACTTCAATGAAAATTTTATGAAAGAATGAAGCGGAATAATAATATTTCTAATATCATATTACATTTTTGGTGGAATTCATAAGTGTAAGAAAAGAAGAAAAATGATTAGAAAAATATAATTACTCCTATATGAGAAGTGATAAATATGCTCTTTTCAACATATTTTTCTAACACACTCACTTTCTAAATAGTTGAAATTAATGTGAATCTCTTACTTTAGAAATAGATCCTTATAAAATAGCAAGATTCATATAAATTTTTCCCAATTAAAAAATAAATATTAAAATAAATGTTCAGAGATTATATTTCTCATAATTATAGTAATTATCTAAATTGTAGATTACATGAGATTATATCATAAGGTTTATATGGTCAATAAGAACAACTAACGAGTCTAACTAATTACACTAGCTAATATTGTATCTAATATATTTCATAACTTTATGGAAGTTGAAGTGATGGCTATGCGCAGTGCGTTGGTCGACATAGTTGCCGATCTCCACATACACCGGCTGATAAGGTGATGATGATGACGGTTGACGATCAGGATGACAAAAGACAAAAAATCCTCTTAAATTAAAATAGTTTGGCATGTGTGTACCATCCAAGTGATTTGATTTATCGTACTCTTAACGTATCTACATTAACATTAGAGAATCCGCGTTCAACAAACGATCAATGACATCAACGAGACTATTACGCAAAGACGATAGAGACAATGATGCTGCCATGATGGGACAACAGAGAGACAGTGTTGTTGTTATATCTTGCACGGTAGTAGAAGCATGCTCCAATGATATATAAAATCATTTCAAAATTTCTAAATGTTTTTGATATCGGTTGTACGTAGTATTCCATAAATAAATATGTAAATTGACTAAGACCATTCATGAATTGCAAATAGAGACTACACATGGTGGACAAACAAGGACACATTCAACATAAAACAAAGATAGAAAATAATGCAACAAGAGAAAACCAGGAAACCAGGAATTTGTCTTCAATTCTCAACAATACAATTTATCTATTGACGTGACTTGTTAGCCTTATTTAAATTTCCTGCTGTAATAAGGCCCTATGGCTAATGGACCATGGCCTTTTTCTTCTGTTGCCCATGTGCAATTCAATTGGGGGGTGGGACAAGCTGGGGTGAAGGACATGGCAGGTTAACAGAGATGATTTAATATTTTCACCGAAAAATAAATATTATGCAACAAAATTAAGGTGCGAAATGATGTCCTATTTTAAGGCTGGAAAGATTTTCAATCTAGGTTTAAAGAGTGTTTATAAAGATGTTTTTATTTATCTTCCTTCAAGTGCACTAGCAGAACTCGAATTTAAGACATCTTCAATTTAAAACTTATCTTCTTACAATTAGACTAAGTTTTTGGAGATTATTGTCTTCATTTTAGAAAATAAATGTTGTTTTAGAAAAAATAAGATATTCTAAAATAAGCGCTAGCTCTATTTGGCAAAATTAAATTTTGAGTTTATGGCAGATAACTTATAAGCTCTTATGACTACTATATAGACTTGTTCGATAACAAGTTTTTACCACAAATTCTGGGATGGAGTAAGAAATTAAGTTTAGGGGGATCAAATTTAAAAGTATAATTTATAAAAAACAATTAAATTATAAAAGCATAACATATACAATAAATTGAACGGTAGATCAAAATTTAATAGTGTGAATCTTCATTTTAATTATAGACAACTTTTTTTAAGTTGAACTTTTTGACCCTTTCATTTTACATTGATTGTAATTTTGATTTCGTCTCATGCCCTTTTCTATAAAAAATTGTGAATTTTTGTGTAAAACTGTGAATTTTAGTCTCAAAAGTGATATTTTATGTATCAAAAAAAAAAGCGATATTTTATCATTAAATTGAATATTGGGGGCAATAATTTACTTTTTTCATTTTAAAAAAAAAAGTATCTTTAGGGATAAAACCATTCGATGATTTCAAATTTACAACAAATATATAAATAAAGTCTAAAAAATTGGATCAACAAAAGGGGGATTATTTCATAATTTTAATAAAATAGGGGAAACTAAAAGTAAAATTAAACCAATAATATAACAATATACTACTATAAAAAAATTTTGAAAAATTTTAAGTCCGTCCTTGCACAAACTTATAGTACCACTTTTTTTTTTGGAAACCAAAGATATTCTCCGCGCGCAACTGCAGAACCAAATGTTTCTTCATACGCACTGGCGGGAGATCGAACCCAGAACCAAATGGTTAAGGAACCCAAATATCTACTACCCGTGTTATTGCTAGGATAGTACTACTTTTTTACTAGCCTTTAAAGAGATATTGTTCCGGTCCATAATCACTTCTAAGAAAGAGTCATTGCAAGAAAGAGTCATTGCAACATCTAACATGAAATTGATGGCTACTTTCTAGGCCGTCAGGTACAGAAGTTTGAGTATTTGGACGAGTTTCGATTTTAAACTCAATTTGAAATTGATGGCTACTTTCTAGGCCGTCAAGTACAGAAGTTTGAGTATTTGGACGAGTTTCGATTTTAAACTCAATCTTTGTACTGCTTTACTTCCTACCTTTGATGACTTCATTGGATCTAATGGAAGCTAAGTCAGAGGCTGCCTTTGCATATTCAAAGTTATTAGTAGGAATATAAATGAATATCCATAAGACAAACAATATAATATATGTGTTCGTCTTATATCCGTGCAAGTATATGCTAAGCTAGATGTTGCATACCCAAATTTGCTGGTAAAATGAAATTTTTTATTCAAATGTTAAATTTCATCTTTAATTTATACTTCAATATATTTAAAAAGTAGAGTCTTTTATATATATGACCGAAGGAAACATATGATATCTCTGGTCTTTTGAGCCATGCTAACGTTTTTGCCACAAAATGCCTTTTGTGTTTTGTTTCCCTTCTCAAATAGTGAACAACAGATCAAATTTGTTTCTTCAACATATTCTGAAATTCGATTATGATGCTAATTAATAATTTTGATAGAAATTTAACCTATATTACAAGACAATTATTTTATAAATTCAATTTTACATTTACAAGCAAACACCATGATTATTGAAACTGAAATTTTAAAATATTATAGATGATATAATTATATTATATAACTTAAAAAATAAATTAAATTAATAAATTCCGTCAAAAAAATAAATTAATACAACAAATACATATATCGAAGCTTATTAATCAACGGTCCTGCTAATTAGTGCTCCCGAAACATTAGTTAAGGATACCAGAATGAAAAAATTACAAATAAAAAACAACACATTTTACATTTTTTAAAGGTTAACTGCACACATTTCAAAAAGATTTTATCATATTTATTTTCTTAACTAGTGTCCCGAAGACACTAGTTACGTAACATTTTTCATTAATTAAAATACATACACCCATGTATATATATTTTGCTATATAAGCTTATTACTTTTAATTAAAAATGATCGTCACAGTTTGAATTATATATATAAGGAGTTGGAATTCAAACTCTAAACATCCTACGTATTTTAGTTACTGACCCATTTTTTTTTAATAATTGTACCGAAAAAATAATTTAATAATTATTTTACAATTTCTCTAATTGATTTACTATGAACACGTTACACTAACGACAAAGTTTGTTTCTATAAGCAACACATTGTTTTTTCTGTCAGCCTTGTCAGTATTATGGTCAGCATTAAGCAACACGCTGTTAAAAAATGTAAGTCACCAATATGATTCCATATTCCATATAAAATTTCCAATGTGATTAAAGTTTCTCTTGGACCACATATTACATAGGCAATTGCCCATTTAAAATAACCTAAAAAATGAAACGTACGGGTCATTTTTTTAATTTTAATACTAAACAAGTAAGTCGGCAGCTGTACAGTAAACAGTGATCATATACATTTTTAGATTTGTTTTATTACTATTTCAAGAAATTAAGACTAATTAAATCATATGATCCATAACTTGCTCTTGTACGACAAAATTTAAAAAGAAAAAAGGACAAATGATGTACACGTACCTACTCAATAAGTATTAGGTAAATGTTTTAATACTATGGCGTTTAGTTGGATATAATAATAATAATACTATATATAAGCGAATATAATTGCTCATATATTTGTAAATGCGGTCATTTTTTAGTTTCGTCGCTGTTCGTTTGAGATATTACCTTTTTGTATTATGTCCTCTTTAAATAATAAAATGATATAATTTTTTGTTTAAAAAAAAAAAAAAACTAAGTTGACAAAGACATAGGGAAACATATTCCTTCTATTTCATTTAAAATGTAAAAATTACTTGAAAAGAAATAAAAATACATTGCATAATTTTGTCTACATAATTAGTATAGTATTCCACTAAACTCCAAAATATTAGAGTATTTGTCAATTGTTAGTTGGTTCAGTGGTGATTGGCGCTGAACTTGGTAGGGAGGACCACGGTTCGATCCCCGCAACTACGATCAGAAGGGGGCTGAAACCATTTTATGTCAGAATTATCTCCGAATCAGATTCAAATTCAATTGATGGTGAAAACAAAAAAAAATATATTGGAGTGTTTATTTAAATAATATAAAAATAATATCATATCACGCCGTTGGACTTTATGCTATATAAATCTTGAAGGACAAATATCTTTTCATTCACAACTCATCTCACTCATAATATTATAGCAAATCAAAGATACATTAAAGTGTGGGCCAAAAAATGTGTGATATTTTGCAAGCAGCCAACATGCTTAGGGGTGTCCCAAAAGAGATTGCAGAAATGAAAAATGAACTTGAAAACATTGAAGAATTCATCAACAAAGCAGATAGAATGGCTGATGATGTTGAAGATGACAACACAAGACAAGGAATCAAAGCAAGGATCAAGCAGCTCATAGAAGCATCTTTTGGCATACAAGATGTCATTGATGAATATATTATCTGTGAGGAAAAACCTCATGGATGTGTTGGTGGTGGTGCTAACTTGGCCAAAACTATGATTCTTCGTCACCGAATAGCCAACAAGATTCGGAACATTAAATCTCGAATTAGTGAAATGAATGATGCAAGAGGAATGGATCATAGCTTCGAAATCAAATCTTCTTTGGAGCAAGGGTCAAGTAGTTCTACAAGAAACTTAAACGGCGCATTATTGCAGAATCTTCGAAAGGCTCCATTTTACATGGATGAAGCTGATATTGTAGGCTTTCAAATGCCAAGAGACATGTTGATTGATTGGTTGGTTGAGGGAAGAGCAGAGCGCACAATCGTCTCCGTTGTTGGATTGGGAGGACAGGGAAAAACTACTCTAGCCAAAAAAGTTTTTGACAACAACAAGATTGTTAAACACTTTGATTGTCATGTATGGATCAAAGTGTCTCAATCATACAAAATAGAAGGATTGCTTAGGGACATGTTGCACAAGTTTTACGAACAACAGGGAGCGAATCCTCCACCGAATATTCATCAAATGAATCGATCGGTCTTAGTTGATGAAGTGAGAAAATACTTGAAGGAAAAAAGGTATGTTATTGTTTTTGATGATGTATGGAACTTACATTTTTGGGATGATATCGAATTTGCTATGATTGATAACAAAATGGGTTGTAAGATATTAATCACAACAAGGGATATAAATGTTTTGAATGCATGTAAGAAATCTACTTTTGTTGAAGTGTATGAACTTAAATCTTTAACTGAAGAACAATCTTTGGAGTTGTTCAATAAGAAGGCATTTCATGACTTGAACGGACATTGTCCGGAAAATCTTATTGATATATCTTCCAAAATTGTTGAAAAATGTAATGGGTTACCACTAGCAATTGTAGTCGTTGGTGGTATTTTATCTTGCAAAGATAGAAATGCATTAGAATGGAATAAGTTTAGTGAAAATCTAAATTCAGAGTTAAAGGAAGATTCCATGATAAAAAAAGTTGTATGTCTTAGTTACCATGATTTGTCTTACAATCTCAAGTCATGTTTGTTGTATTTTGGATTATATCCCGAAGGGTGTATAATTCATTCAAAGATATTGATACGACAATGGATGGCTGAAAGGTTCCTAAAAGTGGATATGGAAGAAACTCTGGAGGAGGTTGCAGAAGGATATTTAGCAGAATTGATCAACAGAAGTTTGGTGCAAGTAGTTTCAATCAGTATTGATGGAAGAGCAAAAAGTTGTTGTGTTCATGATCTAGTGTATGCAATGATCCTTGAAAAATGCGAGGATTTATGTTTTTTCAAGAATATTAACGAGGATGACCAATCATCTTTAAATGGAATGGTTCGACGCCTATCAATAGCAACCAAATTTGATAATTTAATGGAAAATGTTGAAAACAAACGCATTCGGTCACTTCTGGTCAAAACATTAAATGAAGCCTTTGCAAGAAGAATCCCTGCAAAATACCGGCGGTTGAGCGTGCTTGATTTGGAGCATGTTGGATTGCGTGATGTTCCTAAAGATTTTGGAAGTTTGAGCCACTTAAAGTATTTTAGGTTCAGGGAGAACTTTCGAGGAGACCGTTGTGTTCTTCCAAAAGCCTTTGGCATGCTTGAGAATCTAGAAACCTTGGATTTAACCCGTACAAGTTTCCATCCTATGCCAAAGGAGATATGCAAGCTTAGAAAGCTTCGCCATTTTCTAGGCTACAATATGTCTTTGATTCAATTGAAGGATGGTATTGGAGGTATGACATCCCTACAAACTCTACGCGATGTTTATTTAGATGGTGGAGAGAATGATGTAGTAAAGCTAATCCAAGAGCTCGGGAAGCTAAAGCAGCTAAAGGAATTGGTCTTGATCGGTGTTAGGAGTAGTTACATGAGTGCTATATCTTCCTCAATCAATGAGATGCAACAAATGGAGAAACTATATATTCGCGCAAACGGATATAACACAGTCATTGATATGGATTTGAGTTCACCTCCTCCTATGCTTCGACATCTTACTCTTGAGGGGAAGTTAGAGATGTTGCCTGAGTGGATTCCAAAACTTCAAAATCTTGTTAAGTTGAAACTTAAGTATTCCCAGCTAACAGATGATAAAATGAAATTACTCAAAAGCATGCCAAACTTGTTGTCCCTCTCTCTGAGGGAAAATGCTTATGAAGCCGAACGGTTACATTTTCAAGATGGATGGTTTAAGAATTTGAAGCATCTATATCTTGAAGATTTGGAAACCTTGAATTACATCATTATTGACGAAGGCGCGTTGCGTTCCCTAGAAAAGCTACAATTAACCTTCATCCGCCATCTCAAGACATTACCAACCGGCATTCAACACTTAAAAAAGCTTGAAGTTCTGAGTATCAAGCAAATGAGCCACTTATTTAGTGAAGCCTTTTTCTTCGATGAAGGAAAAGCGCATTGGAGCTTCAAGCATGTGCCCGTCGTAGACATTTAAACTCATCAATTGCGATGACAAATACATGCATTGGAAGATCAAAGAAAGGTGTGTTTTTTTCTTCCATACAGTTTAAAAAAATATTCATGTTAAGATTATTGATGATTTGTTATGTATATTGTAGGTGATGGCCTTCTATCAGTGTGATCATGATCAATATTAATCAAATTTCTCGTGGACTTTTATATCAGTGGCATTGTTTCCTTCTGTTCATGTTTTGGTTATAAAAATAAGTGTAGTTTTTCATTGATAATTGAGTTGTTTCCTATATATAGTGTATGTAATGTAACATATATGTTGTGAGACCTTTCGTAATTTCAATTTGTAAGACATCCTCATTATTATTTATTAATTGCATCATTATGAGTTACTTGTTGGGCCTTGAGAGGAGCCTGGAGAATCATTTAATTTTTTCTTTCACCACCAGTTTAATCTGGTCAGGAGGTTAGTTCTGGCATCAAGTGGTTCCAACCCCCTTCCGATCGCAATTACGGGGATCAAACCATGATCATCCCTACCAAATTCAACGCCAATTACCACTGAACCAATTAACGATTCGTCCTTGAGAATCATTTATATTGAACTCAAAGAGTAATGTTAATCGTACAAGTGAGTTGCACAATATATATTCTAAAACTTAAACATTAAATTTATGAGAATTCTTACTTACAAACTACTCAACTTCTAATTTTCCAATCGATATGAAACTTTTAACCTCACACTTGTTAGACAACATTAACCAACGTCTTAACTATATTTGTACCCAACAAATTACAACGATTATATGCAGCACCAAAATAAGGAAAATAAACTGAAAGATAGTTGAAAATAGATCAGTAACATAAAGAAAATGTGAGATTATTCAATAACATAGATTATTATTTAGTTCGCTTTCAAAAATATAGAGTTTTCAAAAGGAGAGAATTGTCTTTCATTCTCTCTATTGCAGCCAACCATTTTTCTATCATAGCACTCATAGAACCATTTTTCAAAATAATTATATGCTCAAGGAACAATATAGGTGTTCAGGCATATAAATAATCTAAAAAAGCATGTTTCATCCATTGAACATTTATGTACACATCTTATTTGGATATGTATCGGTACACGATTGATATAGATAATTTTAATAGGTACAAAAATTAATAAACACTATTGATGAACTTATTTTAATTATCTACCTCAGCAATGTATATCGATACATATTCAAATAAGATGTGTACTAAAGAACAACCTTTAATAGGACTTTGTCATGTATAATACTTCAAGCCTTAATCACACATCTTTATCAGGAATCGAACTTCGGTTCTCCCAAATGATCCGTCTCATGGGGTGCTCATTAACCACTCTAGCCTGACAATGATTAAGGGAAGAGGAGAACATTGATTAATCCATTATAATTTATATATAATTTGAGTTGCATTAAATTTTCTTACATTCTCTATATTTCTAATATTATATATAAAGTGTTTTTGGTCTTTTCTTCACCTTATACATCTCTCAATTTTATCTTTTATTTTTCTTTAAAATTTTACTAAATGTAGGGGTTGTAGTTGATTTCAACGGCATGATCTCGGAATAGAATTTCCTATAGTAAGTATGTTGGCACAATAATGATGTTAGCCATTTGATCTGAATCTGTGATTGAAATTGATTCATAATAGTTTAATCTCAACTTTTCAATCTAGAATGAATGATTATGATTTAAAAGTGGAAATCTTTATGAAAAAAAATGTAGCAATTACAGATGAGTATAAATATAAGTGCTTGTAGCAATTACGAAAAAGGTCCCGTATTAAAATGATTGTAAATATAAGCCCGATGTAAATTACAAAAAAGCCGCTCAAATAAATTTATAAGTATAATTATAAATATAGCGCTCATATAAATTACAAAAAAAAAAACCTACAAATTAATATATGAGTATAAAGATATGTCTCTTATTAAGCAAAAAAAAAAGGTCTCATATAAATTACAAAAACAAATAAAACCTTGTATTGATATATGAATATATAACTATAGATTCCCATAAAAAATACAAAAATTATGTTTTGTATTAATATGAGTGTAAATATAGGTTTCTGTATTAATATGAATATAAATAGGATCTCGTATTAATATATAACTATAAGTATAAGTTTCATATAAAGTAAAACAATAAAATAAAATAGGTCTTGGTTTTTTTTTTGAAAGAGCTAATTTTATTAACAACTAGTACAAGGAGTACTATAAAAGGTATACAGCCAGGAATAGGCACACCAGAACAACTCCACCACCTAGGAAACAAAGAAAACTAACACACCAGAGAGCACTAGAGGCAAACTAAAACCAGGCTCCTACAACCAACACCAGAAAAGAAACATGGCAGCAAACTAACAGCAGACCCGGTAGAGACTGAAAAACAAACCTACCGGACCTTAACGCCGCAAACAAAGATTTGGATCCCAACACTATTCATAATACAAACAAATAGGAATTTTGTGTCTACTTAATCCCCAACGCCAAGACAGCAGTTTTGCAGCTTCAGCTACCTCCTCCGGATCGATCACACCATTTGAAAATATGACATTATTCCTTGATCTCCATATAGCCCAGATAATTGCGTGCAATCTCAACGAGTATCCAGCCCTCAACTTCTTATAACTCGCAGCCGAAGTGAAGCAGTCAAAAAGAGTAAAACAGTTCTGCGGAATAATAATCACCAAACCAAGCCACCGGAAAATTGAATTCCACACACGCCTAGCAAAATCGCAAAATAGAAACAGATGGGCTGTGTCTTCATCCCTCCCTTGGCAGTGAACACATCTCAAATTACCGCTATCGACTCCAATTCCACGATTCATTAAATTAACCTTCGTAGGAATACGATTCCGCAATAGCTTCCACACAAATGCTATCACCTTCGAAGGTGTTGGAGATCTCCAAATATTATTAAGAACCCGCAACTGATCATCGTTAAACACCGAATCAGAATTAAAAACAGCACCAAGCATTAAATAAACGGACTTTACCGTGAAGCTTCCGTTCCCTTCCAGTACCCAATTCCAGTGATCAGTCTCATTTGACAGCACTAAAGTAGGCACATATGCAGCAAAATCAGCAAGGGCAATTTGTTCCCACTCAAACAATCTTCTCCTCCAACCCCACTCTCCCGAACACAACCTTTCCTTATCCCTCAAGAACTCCTTCACCGAACCTTCCTTAAAGGAGGAAATCGAAAAGAGGCGGGGGAACCTAACACAGAGGGGAGTATTTCCAACACAACAATCAAGCCAAAATCTTGTCGATAGCCCATTACCAATCGCCCGGGACAAGTTAGGGGCAAACCAACTTTCACCATCCTTGATATCAATACGACGAATATCTTTCCACCACAACGAGGCACGACTATAAACTTCACTACCAACCCAATGAGTCTTAGTTCGGACTTGGGCCCCATATTTCGCTACCAATACCTCTTTCCAAAGAGCATCGCCCTTCTCAAGTAACCTCCACCTCCACTTAATTAAGAGACTAAGGTTTGCCTTTCCAACCTCTCTCACCCCTAGACCCCCTTGACTTCTAGGTTTGCACACTTCTTTCCAACTCACCCAATTAATCTTCCTACCTCCTTTAATGCCACCCCATAAGAATTCTCTTTGAATCCTAATAATTTCCTTCAACACCACCACCGGCACTTTCAAGAAAGATAGGAAATAAATAGTTATTGCGTTGAGGACCGAATTAATAACCACTATGCGCCCCCCTAGGCTCACATATCTATTACCCCAAGACCGAAGCCGCTTCTTGAGATTATCAATCAAAGGTGACCAAGTAGAATAACGACGGGGATTAGCTCCCACCGGAAGGCCCAAGTAGGAGAAAGGTAATGAACCTTGTTTACACTTGAGGAAAGAACAAGCTATATTCAAAAATTGCGGCGTCACATTAATCCCCATTAAACTACTTTTCCAAAAATTCACCTTAAGACCCGACGCCAATTCAAACCCGCGCAAGATTGCTTTCAAAGTCCATAAATTCTCCATGGAGGCCTCCCCAATACAAATAGTATCATCGGCGTATTGTAAGTGGGAAACAACTACACCATTTGTTCCAACACTGAACCCCTTGAATAGATTCTTATCAACCGCACTCCTCATCAATCCCGCAAATCCCTCCGCCACTAAGAGGAACAAAAAAGGGGCCAAGGGATCCCCTTGCTTCAAACCTCTTTGGATATTGATCTCCGAAGTGGGACTCCCATTGACAAGAACCGACAAATTCCCGGCAAACACACAAGCTTTGATCCATTGTATCCATTTGACACCGAATCTAAACCTTCTAAGCATATACTCAAGAAAACTCCACTCCACGGAATCATCATAAGCTTTCTCAAAATCCACTTTAAGAACAATACAAGCTCTCCCCGACTTTTTTGCAAGATCAATTACCTCGTTTGCAACCAACACTCCATCCACCAAGTTCCTCCCTCTAATAAAAGCCGATTGAGTCGAGGCAACCAACGAATCCATCACCTTAGCTAGTCTCGCCGCAAGCACCTTAGCAACAATTTTATAAAGACAACCCAAGAGAGAAATTGGGCGAAAATCACCAATTGAGGCGGGGCACGCCACCTTAGGGATAAGCGTGATAAAGTAAGACAATAAACCCCTCGGAAGACACGCATTCCCGTGAAATTGATCCATCAAAATTCTAACCTCCCCTTTGAGTAAAGGCCAATTTTTTTTAATAAAAGCAAAATTATACCCGTCCGGCCCCGGGCTTCTATTCCCATCACTCTTAAGAACCACCGCCTCTAGCTCTTCCAACCCAAAAGGCGCCTCTAGCATGCAATTATCCTTTTCCGACACACCCGGGAAGATCACACCATCAATCTTCGGCCTCAACCAAGCAATTGAAGAGAAATGACTCTTAAAGTACCTAGTGACTTCATCTATAATTTCCACGGAAGAGTCAAAAGCCACCTATCTCCAACCTTCAAACACGAAATTGCATTTCTCCTTTGTCTAGACTTTAGGCACCCATGGAAATACTTGGAATTTGTATCTCCCTCTTTGAGCCATTTAACTCTAGATTTTTGGGCCAACAAAACATCCCTACTCTTGAGCATCCTCCACAAATCACCAAAAGGCTTCCTTCTCTCTTCCACTTCTATAGTAGTTAAGAGACCTTGCTCACCTCTCACATCCATAGCTCTAATCTTTAAGATTAGAATTCTTATAGTTTCTTCCACTTTCCCATACTCCACTATGCTCCACTCTTTTATATGAACCTTCAAGAGTTTCAACTTTTCTTTTAATACATACCCCATCCACCCCTCCACATTAAGGGATCTCCAAAAAGTTTCTACAAGCTCCTTAAAACCATTATGAATAAGCCAATGATTACAAAACCGAAACGGTTTAGGACGGGATACTATTGAACTACACTTTAACAACAAAGGGCAATGATCCGAGACATCCCTTGGGAGGACCCTAGCAAAATGAGCCCCCCACAAGGACGTCCACTCCTCCGAAACCAACACCCTATCAATTCTACTCATCGTGATTCCATTAGAATGAAACCAAGTAAAATTCCCCCCCACCGTATGAATATCTTCCAAACCCATACTAGTGATAAAGTGGTCAAATTCCCTCATCTCCATCGACGGGGAAGATGGAGCAAGAGTGCCAATCCCTCTCCTCTCCTCGCTCCTCCTCATGGCATTAAAATCACCAACCACACACCACACCCCACCTCCAAACCCACGCTTAGACATTTCTAGATTCTCCCATAGTCTACGTTTAGCATTTAAATCACACTTCGCATAGACATTAACCATGAAACAAATGATCTTACTCGGGCCCCATTCCATACACACACACCAACGAAACCCTCTCCAATAAAAGTGAAAATTAGAGAGGAGTTCACCTTCCTCCAAATTGAAAGAATCCCACCGCTATTGCCTTCCGCCGGTAAAAATGCCCTATCACAATCTGTCCCCCCCCCCCATAGATTAAAACAAAGATCCTCCGAAATCTCTTCCATTTTTGTTTCTTGTAACGCCATAAAATCTATTTTTTTTATAATTATTAATTGTGTAATCCTCCTTCTCTTCACTCTACCCCCAAGCCCTCTAACATTGAAGGTGCACACAATCATGTTCACGTATAAATATATGTCCACGTATTAATATATAAAGTATAAATATATGCCTTGTATAAATTTAAAAAAAATAGGGTCCTGTATTAATATTGTCAACATGAAAGGGTCTCGTATTAATATGAGTATAAATATAGTCCCTGTATATATTACACAAAAAATAAACTCCCGTATTAATATATGACTAAACATTTCCGATTATTGTCTAAATTACAAAAAAGACCTCTATATTAATATGAGTACGAATATAGACCCCGTATAAATTTAATATATAAGTACAAAAAGACATTTGTAAAGAGTTATGTATTAATATATAAGTACAAATATAGTCCTCGTATATATTACACAAAAACATAGGCTCCATACTAATATATGAGTATAGATACAGGTTATTGCATAAATTATAAAAATTATCTCTATATTAATATATGAGTACAAATATAAACCAAATATGAATTTTAAAAAAATACTATTAACATATGAGTATAAATATAGATCACGTTTAAATGGACAAGATAAACAAATAACACAACTCACCTGGACATATAAAAGAGTAAAAGAGTATAATTTTCATTGATGTATCAAATAGAATATCGCACCTAATAAAAAAAAGATAGAATATCCCACAATATTAACCATCACAATCCATAAAATAAGAAGAAACATATAAATATGTAGGGAAAAAAAAAATTCAACCTCATATATGCATTATAATCATTTTAAAGTTATAACTATTTGTACTCATGCTTTTATTCATAATACAAATTTTTATCCTTCCCACTGTGAGGCTTTTTAATGGATTCTGAAATGATTTGAGTTTAACTGTTACCGATAATTAATGCACCATTTTAAAACTAAATTTAAGATTGAATGGTCATATATCGTGTATGTTGAGTCGTGTCCGTCTCAATTTAGTTATTTTATGGTCGCATACATGTTGGGATTTCCCTCGTACCATTTCCATGTAGTTTTCTCTTCTTAGACTTTGGCTCTCATTTTAATCAAAGATAAAAAGAAAAATAATTATCTTTGTAAATAAAAAAATATAGTTATTGCTTGACAAAAAAAATATAGTTATTGTCTATTTCTCATCAAGAATTATAATTTTTTTATTGTTTTAATATACTTTCTTATATGAGTAAAAAAATTCATTTAGAGAAATTATCACTACAAAAAAAATTGGAAATTGCAACAAATGGATAGCAACAGTTTTGTAGAACGGCCGGTAATTTTAAAACAAAATCAAAAAGTAAGATTGCCAATATGGCCTTTTTTATATTAATTATTATTTTAAACATGAAAAAAATAAGACTCGAACAAAAAAAGGATATGTTAGTATTATCAATAATGATACTTATATTCGTTTAATTGTATTATTGTCTTCTTAATTTTTCAATTGTGTAATTTTAGCCTCTTTAATTTGTTTGGCGATTATGATCCTCTATATTAAGTGCAACCTCGCTTTTGGTGGGACCTAGAGAGTGGATTTTGAGATGAACATCGGTGGAGGATATTGTATATGTGCGATCTTGACTACCCTATTTTTATATAAATATCTTGATGGAGAATTTTGTCACTCTTTATAATACTAATGAACTCAATGAATTAATCTCTACAGTTGTATGTAGAGAATATTCAATCCACAAATAAAAAATCTTAACAATGGATTTTAAATGAGATTATAAAGGTCTCTTTATTCTTATAAATATTACTATGATAAATGTCTGGCTAGTTTGAGTAATTTATTGTTCTTATGGGATAGCTACCTCTAAAGTTATCTCTGTGTAGTTTTTTTTCTTCTTGGGTTTAGGCCCTTTTTATATATAAAAAAAATGGATCAAGTTAGTAACATGTAAATGAATCATTTCATATATTGTATTAAAAAGTGGTGTAGTAAGTTGTAGGGTAAATAGCCATTTACCCCCCTTGCAAAATAACCTAATTTTGATTTACTTCCTGTCTAATTATTGTTTTTAAAACAAACCTTGCAATATGAAAATTCTCTCATTTACCCCCCGAGTGGCCAAGTAAGCTATTGACTGGAAATAGTTGATTGCGTGGCAAGCCAACATGGTATTTTCTTTTACTTTTTATTTAATTTTTTATCCACATAAAATTTTGTCAAAAAAATAAAATAATAAAACATAAAAAAATTAAGGAATTCAAGGATAAGTATGCAGGCATCGCAACAACATCTTCAAAAAAAATTTGCTGAAATTAGGCATCATCATCTCTCTCGCATTATCTTCAAAGAACAACAACAACTTCATCTCTCTTGCATCATCATCATTATCACTCTCAAGCATCATCTCTTTGTTTCAATTTTGATTTCTTTTTCGATTTCTTTTCAGATTCTAAAAAAAAAAAAAGATTTCTGTTTCGATTTTTTATTTTGTTTCGATTTCTTATAAGTTGTCCTGAATTCATCGTTTCGATTTCACAGTAGAAAAAAAATTTGGGGATTCATGGACTCGTGATTTAATGGAAAAGAAACGTAGAATCGCAGCAACGCAGAATCGTAATTCATGGATTCGTGGGCTTGAAGAAAAAATTGGGATGAATTTGATAATTGAATTTGTGACGGATATTATTGTCGATGAAGTGAAAACAACAACAAAAAGATTGAGGAAGAAGATTTTGAGTTTGATTATGGTTTGTGGTTTTTGATGATGATTGCGGGTTCAGGAGAAGAAGAAGATGGTTGTGGTTTTTGATGATGTTGTTTGATGAAAGTAGAAGAAGAAGATGAAGATGTGGGTTTAGGAGAAGATGATCCAAAAATAAATATAAAACCTTAATTTTGCCTTTTTAGATTTTATTTTTAAGAAAATTAGTATTTAAATGATTTGGCATTTAAAAATAAATATAAATAAAATTAGTTTCCATGTATACGTGCCACATAATCAACTATGTCCAGTCAATAGCTTACTTGGCCACTTAGGGGGGTAAATGAAAGAATTTTTACATTGCAATGTTTGTTTTTAAAAAACAAAATTAGGCTGGGGGTAAATCAAAACATGACTATTTTGCAGGGGGTAAATAATTATTTACCCTAAGTTGTATAATTCTTGGTAGTACAGTTTTATGAGTTAAGATTAATTGACATCAAACTGTCAACATTTATTTGACATCAAATCTCATTCATTCATTTCATTTAATTCAGCAATTTAAAACTATCACAAAAATAATTAATGTACATCAAATACTCCCTATCTCACCTAATTAAAAAAAAATCTTTATCATCATAAATGTATAATCAAACATATCCTATTTGTTTTTTCCCCCGTAATTATAATTAACATACTCATAATTTTCTATATAATATAATTTTTTTACAAATTTTATTTTTTTTAAACATGCAAAAATGAAATATATATAAAACCACATAAAAAAACGATTCCCAAACATAACAATAGGTTCGACCACCAACAGTAGAGGTTAGAAACTAAAGTAGCATTTGTCGACCACAACCACCAATAACTCTGAATTTCTGCAAATTTTATTCTTATATGATGATTGATGGTTGTACCTTCTTGCGTTTCTCTCATATATACCCGTAATATTTTACAATTATTCTTTTGTGAAATATAATTAAATAAATTGTAATAAAAAAAATTCAAATGATTCAGCTAGCATAAGTGTAAGACCTGTATTTCCACGATACATTTTATGTGAGGA
The DNA here is from genome assembly GCA_030408175.1 of Trifolium repens. NCBI lineage: Eukaryota > Viridiplantae > Streptophyta > Magnoliopsida > Fabales > Fabaceae > Trifolium > Trifolium repens. The sequence goes on from CP125841.1 coordinate 8,967,361, forward strand.
AAATAAATATTGGCTGGGAATATTAGGGTTTTTGTTAAGTGATTTTGTGAGTATTGTCGCGATAATAGAATTTTGCTGAGTTGGAGCCTGTTTTGTGCTTGTGTGCTGGAAATGCACAGACTTTTGTTCCTTAGTCTTTATTTATCTATGAGAGCGTTCATGTGTCTTCAGAATTTCAAAATTTGACTTTCTCCGCTTTTTGGAAAAACGAGTAGAAAACTATACCCGCTGTTAGAAAATTTACGGTTTCTGTTTTCCGTCGAATTTTAATTAGAGACTTTATATATATCGACGCGAGTTGGAATCTGGATTCAGAATATTTTTGAGAGCTTAGGATAAAAGTTTCAGTCGGAAAATCAAGTTTAGCGATAATTTTTAGAAATGGTTTACGGCGAACTTTTATTTCGTAGATTTTCTATTTTCGCTATTTTATCGGTACGCGAGATACGACTCGCCTGCGAGCGAGTGCGAGAGCTGAGTAGCGTAAAGTGAAAATATCTAGATATTTCTTAAAGAGTAATCATGAGTTTTGTGTGTGAGTGAGTGATCCAATGGCTAGGGTTCAATCTCACAATTTTTTTGCTTTGATCCAAGGGCTATGATCCATCAAGACTTCTTATACTATGATGACTTAGAAAAATTAGAGGAACTCATTCACTCTTTCACTCTTAGCCGTGAACTCCATTCCATATTTCCCTTCATCACAAAAATTTCAATCCTTCACCAAATCACTTGATCTTAGGCTTGTTGGATCATAAAACTTGCAAAGAATCATCTTCTCTTGAGGTAACTAACCTCTTCCCTTCTTTTGTTGGTTCAAACTCTTAGAGTTTAGGATTTTATGGATTATGTTCTTGAGCAAATTTTCTTAGAACTTGGTTTTAATTAGTTTTTGTTCCATAGAAATTATTCATGAGTGTTAGACTAGCTTGTTCAAGCTTAGTAGTGTTGATTTCCATAGAGTAATGAGTTTTTCATGAAATTTTGAGTTAGGGCTTTCGTGAGAAATTTCTCTTGATCATGAGCATGAATTTTTATTATTGATTGTGTTTATGATGTTGTTTTTGAGCTTTTTATGGGAATGGATATATGATAAATGGTTTTGTTTTGGAAAACAAGAAAATATATTTTGTGTGTTCATGGGAATTTTGAGAAAACTCTTATGACTTTTGAATTGTGTGTTGGAAATGTTTTGGTTGTTCAAATTTATGATTTTGGGAACTAATTGGTTAATGCTATGCTTTTGAAATGAAAGAAAATTGGAACTAGGTATGTCGTTGTTGTTTTGGCCGTGGCCTTTGTGTGTGTATGATCAAGGAGTTGAAAAATTTTAAGTCCTAATTGGGAGGCAATGATCATGGTTTTCATAGGGATGATATAGAGGTTTTGTTTGGAAAGAAAACTAGTAACTTGTGATTTAATTGCACAAGTGAAAATTTGTAAAGTTTTGAAGAAAAAAAAAATAGTATTCTTTGATTCAAATGGTTTGGTATGAGAAGTTGATCACTCTTGAGAAAATTAGTAATAATGGGAGTGTTTTAAACTATGTTTGTTTTGAGAAAAACAATATTTTGGTTTGATTCCAAATCTGGTCGAAAATCTTGAAGGGTATTTAGGTCATTTTAAAATTGTTTTGTGAACTGGAAACTTAACCATTTGATCCGTCCTTTCGAGACAAAAAATTTGGCGTATGGCTCGTCTCAATCGGATAAAAATTGTATGAGTTATGGCCATTTTATTCGAGAAGTAAAAACTTGTAACTTGTGTTGCAAGAAAACTTTATTTTCGGTGAAATTTTTCGAAGAGTTGTTGGGCTGTTTTCAAATGGTTTTAGTGTGTGGAATTGATTGCTTTGGTGTTAAAAAAAAAAAGTATTTCATAGTTTGATTTGAAACGAAAATATTTTCGTGAAGTGAAAATAGTGTATTTAACTTCATGAATTTTTTATCAATATAGGGAGGTCTCGTAATCACTATCCGAGAGTGTTAGAAAGTACCTTAGACCCCTCTAGATTTTTGGGTTTTAGTTTCGTTTCGATAGAATACAGTGGGAGTATTTTATTGACATTACGCTGCTTAAATTTTAGGAAGCGCGATTTGTAGAGTTGAGCGAGAAATAGTTGTGGAAGCTTGCCGAGGTAAGGGCATCTTTCTCTTTGTATTATTTCCGTTGATAGCATGTGTGTATGCTTTGTTTGTGGTGTGTTTTGAGTGCTTGGCATGTATGTGTGATGTATTCTCGGGATGAGAAAGTGTTTATGATACATGTGTTGTTTACATATGATTGAGAATCTATGTATGATTGTTGTGATTGGATTACATATGATATTGAGAACATATGTATGTGTTGTGCGATTGTCTTACATATGATTTTGTTAGAAATATATGCATTGACATGTGGTTGAGAATTACATATGCATGATTGGTATGTAATTGATGCATCAGCATAGATAAGATGTATCGTATGCTCATGCATTCATTGTTGTGGTTAGAAGACCACCGGGTGCGATTAGAAGATCCACCTTGATCCTGCGGGATTTTATTGAGTACAATACGTGATTAGAAGATCACAGGGTTTGATTAGAAGATCCACCCTAATCCTTCGGTTAGAAGATCGTCGTGATTGTATTGATTTTAGTGATTAGAAGATCACGACTCTCTGCGGAGAGGTTAAATTCCGGAATTCATGCATGTGGCAGCCAGTGATTGGTGCCACGCTCATTGTAGAGTCTGCATTAATAGGCTTTGTGTGCATTTGAATTATAATGTCTGTTGAGAAGGAAATGTTAAATGTCTATTTACTTTCCGTATTTGGTATGTGTATATTCGGTGTGTATTATATATATGTATATGTGTGGTGACCCTTGCCATAATACATGAACGGGCTCCTCCCACCCTAGACGATGGATTCTCGCCTGATACCGTGGGTCGTGAGGACGACGGTAGCTTCTTGAGCCCCCAGTGATTGAGTGGCGTGGTATATCTAGTTAGGTTTATGCCGGTGTGTTGTACACCGTGCTTTTTGGTTAGGGAGTTTTCATTCTGACTCTTTTGGATAAACTGTATTTGAGTATTTATACTTGTGGTCTAGACTGCGATATTTTGGGATGTAAGTATTCAGGTACACACTTTGCTTCTCCGAGAAGCACTATGATGCATATAGTACTATTTCAGTCACCTTGTTGGTCGTACTATTATTGCTTTAGTCCTGTTGTATGAATAATGCCGGCTCTTGTAAAATATTTTCCGCGCACTCTGTCTCGTGTTTTTAAAAAAAAAAAAAAAAATGCCTACCTTTGGGCCTTTGAAAAACGGGGTGTTACAATAAGAATATTTATGATTTCCGTCAAAAGAAAATGTATATGATTTGCTAGAACAAAGTGAACAAACTATGGTATGATTTCAATCTTTCAATATAAATTCTCAATTTTTAATTATATAAACTTGGCGTGATTTTTATTTTTAAAATATATAAAAAAAGTATGATTTTGTCATAAAAATTGAGCGAATAAGAAAATGGAAAAATATCTGGGGAATGTTTGATTATGCATTTATGTTGATAACAATTTTTTTTAATTAAGTAAGATATAGAATATTTGGTGTATATTAATTAATTTGGTGATAATTTTAAACCTTTAGATCAAATGAAATGAGTGGATGAGATTTGGTGTCAAATAAATTTTGACACCTTCATGTTAATTGATTTTGTCCCTAGTTTTATTTAGTTCTTTTTTGTTGATTCAAAATTCTAATAAAAAAAAAAAATTTTTGGTCAACCTTGAGTTTTAAATGGAAATTATAGATAGACAATTAATTTTAGAAATTGTGGAAATTAAATTATAATCTATAATTATTGCTAATATTTTATTGTCGATTTTTTTTAGGAAATTTTTTTATTTGTCTAGTAAATATCAATGGAGATGATGCATTATCTTGTGACTTTAAAATTTTTATTTTTTTTTATAAAAGATTATTTTACGGATATTTAGTATAAGATTTTTTAGTAAAAAAATTGTATAAGATTTTTTTGCACCAAAAAAACTATAAGAATTTTTTATTTAGGAAAATATATGTATACAGTCTATTAAATGTTATGTAGATGATGATGCCCATTAATGATTAGCTTGTTATATGTGATAATATTTTTGTAACGAAAAAAAAAACTTTTTATATATGTAAATTTTTGTCAAAATATATGCAAATTTCTATCATAGTTGAACGTAAAGACAAAAGAGAAAACTTTCAATCAAATATTATAGAGGAAACTTTATTCAAGGCACCAAAGAGAGAATCCAAGAAGTTGGCCGATGCACACATAAATTATTTTAATAATTAATATTTGACAACAAATGTTGTTTAATTAAGACTATATTAAACAATATATTATTGAGGCAGTACTTTATAGTTCATCTTCTCAAAAACATTTTTTAACTAACATGCATCTACTATAATTTATAGTTCATTTCTCTAAAAAAATCTGCATAAAAATAATATGCCAAAATGAAATCATTCATCAATGATTTTTGTTTTCAACTTTGTGACACATCTCAATGTGATCTTGAGATTGAAGAGACACTTATCTTCTCTTCATATCTTTTTTTATGATAACATTCCTGAAAAACAGAAGAAGAGAAAATGATCAATAGAATAATAGAATAAAGAAGAAAAAAATTAAAGAAAATTATAATTATAAAGACAACAAATATGTGTGATAAAAGAGAGAATAAATTGAAGTAGCAAAAATAATTCACTGAGTTGTAGTATTCGCACAAAGATCATATATATAGAGAAAAAATGGAGATATGAATAATTTTGTCTTTATTATGCAATTAAAATCATTTATAACAAATATGACCAATTAGTCAAAATAATAAATTAAATGATTCATCAACAATCAAGAACATTCCTATATCACACATTTTTCAAAAGGAAATTCCATGATTTTTTTTTTGTCAAGCCATGATTCATTTTAAAAAAAATATAAAATATTCATGTCTTACCTTTTTCATTTGTTTAAATCATTTAATCCACGAAAATTAAAACAAAAATTGGTTTTAAAATTTTTTGAAGTTGAAATAATAATTGAAATATTTTAATTAGAATTATTTGAATTATTTCCTTTTTAAGTAGGCAATTTAATGTGTAAGGCATATTTTATTCCTTTTTGAAATAAGGCATATTAGAATATAAGACATATGCCATTTTATTATTAATTTTTAAATAATTTTGTGAATTATTAATATTAATAAAATAATTTTACAAATAATTTATTTATATATAATTTGTGAATTATTAATATTAAAAAAATAATTTTACAAATAATTTATTTATATATAATTATATAAACTGGTTAAAATTTTTAGAATATATTTTTAATTCTTTTATTTATGTTTTCAATATTAATCACTTGAAATTAAAAAAAAAGATTCATGCTGTATTTATTTTGTTATTATACAAAATAAATTTTTTTAAAAAAATAAAAATTTCTTTTTAAACAAAATCAATTTTTTTTTTAATAATTATATTTTTGAAATTTTATTATTTGAGTTGTTTCCTTTTTAATATAGAAATTGAATACAAAATCTTGAGAAGCAATGTGAGGAAAGCATTTGAAAAAGACCATTAAATGATACCTTATAAAATTTGTCTCATTTGTATAGTATTAAGATATGATTTATAGGATTGGGCAAGTTGGGGTCCAAGAGTCTAGACAAAAACTTAAATTTTTCTTCTTTTTTTTTGGTCTAAAAAACTAAAATTCTTGTTCACCACTAAATTATATAATAATTTTTATCCTCTACACAAATTATCTGATGTACCAAAATAATTTTTTCTCCACCAAACATTGCGCACTGTTTTGTTCAATATCTTAAATTTTTGTTCAATGTTATTCTGTCTTGGACTGTTTTGCAAATCATACACTATATATATCATGAAGGACTTGCAGCTTTTTCCTCATCACTCACCTCACTCACAATATTATCAAATCAAAGATACAACAAAATGTGTGATAATATATGTAAAGATGTATACTCCTGCGCAAAAGATCACTTGCTTCCATTAGCTAGTGATCATTTGCTTCCAATTTTAAAGGAATCAATCAACATGATAAGGGGTGTCCCATTAGAAATTGCACGCATGAAACATCAACTTGAAAGGATTGAAGAATTCATCAGCATTGCAGACAGAGTGGCTGATGCTGAAGAAAACAACAAAAGTCATGGAACCAGAGGAATGATTAAGGAACTAATAGAAGCATCTTTTCAAATAGAAGATGTCGTTGAAGAATATATGATCCGCAAGGAACAACAACTTCCAGATCCTGGATGTGCTGCTTTTGCAGCTAACTATGTCAAAACTACGTGTCTTCGTCTCCAAATTGCCTACAAGATTCAGAACATCAAATCTCGAATTGATGAAATAAAAGAAACAAGTACTGAAAAAGATAATGGCTTCCCACAAATCCAATCTTCTTGGGAACAAAAACCAAGCAGTTGCGAAGTTTTATACAACCTTCGCATGGCTCCATTTCACATTGATGAAGCCGATGTTGTAGGATTTGAAGAGCCAAAGAAAATATTGATTGATTGGTTAGTAGAAGGAAGAGCAGGGCGGACAGTCGTCTCCATTGTTGCAATGGGAGGTCAGGGAAAAACCACTTTGGCAAATAATGTTTTTGACAGCAACATGGTCATCAAACATTTTGACTGTCGTGTATGGATCACAGTTTCTCAATCATACAAAGCAGAAGGAACGTTGAAGAAAATATTGCAAGAGTTATACAAACTGAAGGGACAAGTTCCTTCTCAGAGTATTGATCAAATGGATCGAGACGCATTAGTTGATGAAGTGAAAAACTGCTTGCATAAAAAAAGGTATGTTATCGTGTTTGATGATGTATGGAACATACATTTTTGGGATGAAATTGAATTTGCTATGATTGATAACAAAAATGGTTCTAAGATATTAATAACAACAAGGAATGTGGAAGTTGTGAATGCTTGTAAGGTATCTTCTTTTGTTGAAGTGCATAATTTGAAACCTTTAACTAAAGAAAAATCTTTGGAATTGTTCAATAAAAAGGCATTTCATAATTTGGAAGGTTGTTGCCCAGAAAATCTTATTGATATATCTTCCAAAATAATTGAAAAATGCAATGGATTACCACTAGCAATTGTAGTCATAGGTGGTCTTTTATCTCGCAAAGATAGAAAACCAGTTGAATGGTATGAGTTTAGTGAAAATATAAATCCAAAGTTAAAGGAAGATTCCAAGATAAAACAAATTTTAGCTCTTAGTTACCATGATTTGCCTTACAACCTTAAGTCATGTTTCTTATATTTTGGATTATATCCTGAGGACTTTATAGTTCCTTCGAATTTATTGACTCGACAATGGATGGCTGAAGGATTCATAAAAGAAGATATAGGAAGCACATTGGAAGAGGTTGCAGAAGAATATTTAACAGAGTTGATTCGTAGAAATTTGGTGCAAGTTGTTTCAATTAGTATTGATGGAAGAGCAAAGAGTTGTCGTGTTCATGATCTTTTGCAAATCAAACATACACTATATATATCATGAAGGACTTGCAGCTTTTTGCTCATCACTCATCTCACTCACAATATTATCAAATCAAAGATACAACAAAATGTGTGATAATATATGTAAAGATGTATACTCCTGCGCAAAAGATCACTTGCTTCCACTAGCTAGTGATCATTTGCTTCCAATTTTAAAGGAATCAATCAATATGATAAGGGGTGTCCCATTAGAAATTGAACGCATGAAACATCAACTTGAAAGGATTGAAGAATTCATCAGCATTGCAGACAGAGTTGCTGATGCTGAAGAAAACAACAAAAGTCATGGAACCAGAGGAATGATTAAGGAGCTAATAGAAGCATCTTTTCACATAGAAGATGTCATTGATGAATATATGATCCGCGAGGAACATCAACTTCCAGATCCTGGATGTGCTTCTTTTGCTGCTAACTATGTCAAAACTATGTCTCTTCGTCTCCTAATTGCCTACAAGATTCAAAACATCAAATCTCGAATTGATGAAATAAAAGAAACAAGTACTGAAAAAGATAATGGCTTCCCGCAAATCGAATCTTCTTGGGAACAAGGACCAAGCAGTTGTGATGTTCTCTACAACCTTCGTTCGGCTCCATTTCACATTGATGAAGCCGATGTTGTGGGCTTTGAAGAGCCAAAGAAAATATTGATTGATTGGTTAGTAGCGGGAAGAGCAGAGCGGACAGTCATCTCCGTGGTTGCGATGGGAGGGCAGGGAAAAACCACTTTGGCAAAGAATGTTTTTGACACCAACAAGGTCATTAAACATTTTGACTGTCGTATGGATAACAATTTCTCAATCATACAATGCAAAAGGACTGTTGAAGAAAATATTGCAAGAGTTATACAAATTGAAGGGACAAGTTCCTCCTCAAAGTATTGATCAAATGGATCGAGACGCTTTAGTTGATGAAGTGAAAAACTGCTTGCAACAAAAAAGGTATGTTATCGTATTTGATGATGTATGGAACATACGTTTTTGGGATGAAATTGAATTTGCTATGATTGATAAGAAAAATGGTTCTAAGATATTAATAACGACAAGAAATATGGAAGTTGTGAATGCTTGTAAGTTGTAAGATACCTTCTTTTGTTGAAGTGCATAATTTGAAACCTTTAACTAAAGAAAAATCTTTGGAATTGTTCAATAAAAAGGCATTTCATAATTTGGAAGGTTGTTGCCCGGAAAATCTTATTGTTATATGTTCCAAAATAATTGAAAAATGCAATGGATTACCACTAGCAATTGTAGTCATCGGTGGTCTTTTATCTCGAAAAGATAGAAAACCAATCGAATGGTATAAGTTTAGTGAAAATATAAATCCAAAGTTAAAGGAAGATTCCAAGATTAAAAAAAATTTAGCTCTTAGTTACCATGATTTGCCTTACAACCTCAAGTCATTGTTTTTTATATTTTGGATTATATCCCGAGGACTTTATAGTTCCTTCGAATTCATTGACTCGACAATGGATGGCTGAAGGGTTCATAAAAGAAGATATAGGAAGGACATTGGAAGAGGTTGCAGAAGAATATTTAACAGAGTTGATCCGTAGAAATTTGGTGCAAGTAGTTTCAATCAGTATTGATGGAAGAGCAAAGAGTTGTCGTGTTCATGATCTAGTACTGCATGCAATGATCCTTGAAAAATGTGAGGATTTAAATTTTTGCAAGAATATTTTTGAGGATAAACAATCATCTTTAACTGGAATGATTAGACGTCTATCAATAAGAACCACTGATTCTGATAATTTAATGAAAAATACTGAAAACTCACATGTTCGATCATTGTTAGTTCACACTTCTAAAACATTACCCGAATCCATTGGAAAGAAAATCCCAACAAAATACGGGTCCTTGAAGGTGCTTGATTTTGAGCATGATGATCAATTACTTGAAGTTCCTAAAGATTTGGGAAGTTTGAGCCAGTTGAAATATTTTGGGTTCCGGGTGATAGGAGATCAAAGATTTCAACTTCCGAAATCAATTGGCAAGCTCGAGAACCTAAAGACCTTGGACTTAAGATTTTCAAATAAGATGGAAAGAATCAAAATGCCAAAAGAGATTTGCATGCTTAGAAAGCTACGCCATTTATTAGGCAACAAAATGTCCTTAATTTTGTTGAAGGAAGGTATTGGAGGCAGCCCTTCAAACTCTAAGTGAAGTTTATTTAAATGAAGATGAAGATGAAAATGATAATAGAGTAGTAGAGCTAATCCAAGAGCTAGGAAAGCTGAAACAGTTGAGGAAATTAGTCTTGAGAGGTCTTAAGAGTACATATATGAGTGCTATATCTTCCTCTATCAATGAGATGCAACAATTGGAGAAACTACGTATATGTACAGGCGACATTCATTGGATATGGAACAACACACCCATTGATATACATCTGAACTCACCCCCGCCTATGCTTCAAATCCTTAGTTTGCGGGGTAAGTTAGAGAAGTTGCCTGAGTGGATTTCAAATCTTCAAAATCTCGTCAAGCTGAAACTTCGCGATTCTATTTTAAGATATGATGATATAATGAAATTACTCGAAAGTTTGCCAAACTTGTTGTCTCTCACTCTCCACAGTTGTCATTATGAAAATGAATTCGAAAGGTTACATTTTCAAGTTGGATCATTTAAGAATTTGAAGGAACTATATCTTTATGATCTGTTTAGCTTGAATTATATCCTTTTTGATGAAGGCGCACTGCCTTCTCTAAAACACTTATCAGTCATGCTCCAACTCAAGACGTTACCAACCGGCATTCAACACTTAAAGAAGCTTGAAGTTCTCAATTTTTATAATATCTATGGTATAGAAATTACTGCTGAAGAATATAACCAAGACATTGGAGGATCAGAGCTCGATATCATACACTATTCCAACTTCGAGAAAAAAGAAAAAAGGTATGTTTTTGTTTCTCGACGTTTGCCATTAGGGCATTGTTTCCAGACTCTCAAGTGCTAATTTTTTTCTCCATTCCTTATATTAAATTTTCTAATAGCTTCCATCTTATTGTTGTTTTATATTTGATAATTTAGCGTGAACTGCAGGTAATGGCCTGCCATCAGTGGATGGAGATTCAAGTTTCTCCAAGTGGAATTTTATATATATCAGTGGCATGAGGAAGACTTGAGAATTGTTTGGCAGTTCCCTTTCTCAATAAAAAAAAGTATTGTTCATATTGTTATATATATGTTGTGACTGTGAGAGAACTTTCCTTTGAATAATCTGTAAGACATTAATATGCATGTTGTTGATAGCTTTGCTATAGCCTCTCATGAGTTGGTGTGCTTGCTTCTTTCAGTGTTTTTGATTGTTGTTTTTCCTTATATTTTCGGAGTTGTACCTCCTTTTCCTTGTATGTTTCATGTTTGTGTTGAGTTTTGTGTACATATCAGTACTATTTTCTGTATAAAAAATTTGTCATTCAAAAAATAATAATATTATTATTTTTACCAAAGCAAAGTTAATATTCATATTATTAATCAAATAGTACTCGATATAAAGGGATAAAATCAAAGAAACGGTGACTAATCTAAAATTACCGTTTTTGCAAGGACGTGAACAACCATATTCACTGTTCTCTAAGAAATTTAACCTCAAATTTTACATTCATAGCGTATCTAGAACTAATATCGGGGATTACACTGCTAAACCCATGCCTAATGTGTTGGAATAAATAGAATGAACTGCACTTTCGAAAACAACTTGATCAAGTCCCAAATTGGATGCCATTGTGATTGCATTCAAGAAGACCGAAGCCTTCTGTTGAACACAAATAGTAACAAAAAGAAATAATAATGAAAAGCAAACGATGATTGAACACAAGAAGTTTAATAATGGGGTTCCCCGTAGGTATCCAACTGTATAATTCGCTACAATTCATTTCAATTAGATGAATGCAAAAATTAGGATTTCAGCTTCTCGGCCTCCCCCAGCCTCTTTCTCTTCCTGATACATATAAGCCATACTCGACAGCCTCGCCTTCCAAATACTAGGGGTGGGTAAAAAACCGAAGCCCGTCTGAACCCAACAAAACCCGCCCAAAAATTAGAGATTTGAGCGGTTTATAATGGGTCGCGGGTTAGCGGGTTGAAAAACTCGGTTTGAATTGGGTTGGTACGGATAAGTCCGGATAGAGGAAATTGGACCGACGGTGCCCGAACCCGCCCGCACGAGTAAATTAAAACGCTGAATCTAAATTCTTCCCACGTCTCATTTCACACTTTTTCACTTCACCTCAAACCCATGTAAACTGAAACAATCATGAAACATTTTAAAACGCAAAACTTGGTCATTCTTCATCTTATTTGTCTAACTTCGTTGAAATCAAATGATATATTTTTAATTTTATTTGAGATTTTAATTTTTTCTTACTTTTTATGTCAATTTAGTCTTTCGAAGACTTTCCTTTTGTGTTTGATTTATGATTCTCTCATCTCTGGTTGCATATTTTCTTGATCTAAACTCCAAATTTTGGATTTATTAATTTTTTTTATTTTATGTTTAACCGCTTCAAACCGCCCAATAACCCGCTTAAACCGCAAGCCCGAACCCGTGGAAACCGCTCTTCATTTTCGGGTGAATTGGGCCTTACTTTTTGACTCTGCGGTTTAGACCGGGTGACGACTTTGAGCCCGAACCCGCCCATACCCGCCCATTACCCACCCCTACCAAATACATTATATAGCATCTCTCCATTAAGTTAGTGCCATAAGGTTGATTTAGTAATTAATTAGAAAACAAATTGACTTATACTCTGGTGCACATCGGGTTCCAACTTGGCTAACATCATTTTATTATAAAAAAACACATTATTAAATCAATAATACTAATATATAGATTAGCTAAATCCTACTACTTGCAATAGATACTTTATGATGGCCTTGGGATTGGGAATTGTACAGCTAACGTTGACATGAATTGTTTAACTACTGTTACATTAGTTAATTAACACTAACAGCTAATTTAATCATATGAATGCATGATTAACATCTTGATTCCTTGATCTTGCACGACAACTTTTTAATTTTTAAAATTGACATATCTCACACTACTTGATAAATATTAAACAAAGACCAAGAGGGAAACTCAAAGTCAATAATGTATTCATACCTACCGTTAGATTTTATGCTATAAATCTTGAATGACTAATACCTTCTTCCTCATCAATCATCTCACTCACAATATTATCAAAATTAAATTCAAAGATACAACAAAATGTGTGACTCTGCAATTTCCTTAGCCCGTGATCACTTGCTTCCACTAGTCCGTGATCATTTGCTTCCACTACTAACGGAAGCAACCAACATGATCAGGGGTATCCCAAAAGAAATTGCAGACATGAAAGATGAAATTGAAAGCATTCAACAATTTATCAACAAAGCAGATAGATTGGCTGATGCTGAAGAGGACAACAAAAGCCAAGGAATCAGAGCAACGATTAAGCAGCTGATAGAAGCATCTTTTTGCGTAGAAGATGTCATTGATGAATATATTATCAATGAGGAACAACAAACTTCTGATCCTGGATGTGCTGCTGGTGCTATCTTGTTCAATACTATGATTCTTCGTCTCAAAGTAGCCTACACGATTCAGAACATTAAATCTCGTATTAATGAAATCAAAGTTACAAGCGAAAAAGATCGTGGTTTCCAAATCCAATCTTCTTCAGAACAAGGATCAAGTAGTTCTGCAGTAAACCGAAATTCAACGTTATTGGAGACCCTTCGAAAGGCTCCATTATACATGGATGAAAAGGATGTTGTGGGCTTTGAAGAGCCAAAAGACATACTCATTGGTTGGCTGGTAAAGGGAAGAGCAGAACTCACAGTCGTCTCCGTGGTAGCAATGGGAGGGCAGGGAAAAACCACTCTAGCAAAGAAAGTTTTTGACAACAACAATGTCGCTGAACGATTTGAGTATCGTGTATGGATCACAGTTTCTCAACCATACAGTGTAGAAGGACTTTTAAGGGACATGTTGCAAAAGTTATACAAACAAATGGAGAAAGTGCTTCCTCAAAGTATTTATCAAATGGATCGAGACTCATTAGTTGACCAAGTGAGAACCAACTTGCAGCAAAAAAGGTATGTTGTTGTGTTTGATGATGTATGGAACATGCATTTTTGGGATGAAATTCAATTAGCTATGATTGATAACAAAAATGGTTCTAAGATATTAATCACAACAAGAAACATGGATGTTGCTAATGCTTGTAAGAAATTTTCTTTTGTTGAAGTGCATGAGCTAAAGAGTTTAACTAAAGAACAATCTTTGGATTTGTTCAATAAGAAGACATTCCGTGATTTGAACGGATGTTGTCCAGAAAATCTTATTGAGACATCTTCCAAAATCATTGAAAAATGCAATGGGTTACCACTAGCAATTGTGGTCATTAGTGGTCTTTTATCATGCAAATACAGAAATGCACTTGAATGGTATAAGTTTAGTGAAAACATAAGTTCAGAGTTAAAGGGCAGACATTCCTCGATAACAAAAATTTTAGGTCACAGTTACCATGATTTGTCTTACAATCTCAAACTGTGTTTGTTGTATTTTGGAATATTTCCTGAAGACACAATTCTTCCTTCGAAGTCATTAATTTGCCAATGGATAGCTGAAGGATTCGTGAAAGAGGAGAGGGGAAGGACTTTAGAAGAGGTTGCAGAAGGATATTTAATAGAGTTGATACATAGAAATTTGGTGCAAGTAGTTTTAGTCAGTATTGATGGGAGAGCAAAATATTGCCGTGTTCATGATTTAGTGCATGCAATGCTCCTTGAATCATTTGAGGATTTAAGTTTTTGCAAGACTATCAGTGTTGATGGCCAATCACATTTAACCGGAATAACTCGACGCTTATCAATGACAACTAATTCAGATAATTTAATGGAAAGTATTAATAGCTCACACGTTCGGTCACTATTTTATATTGGAGCTAACTTATCTGAATCCTTTGTAAGGAAAATAACTAGAAAATACAGGTTGTTGAAGGTGCTTGTCCTTGAGGATGATCAAAGGCATGAAATTCCTGAAGATTTGGGAAGTTTGATCCACATGAAGTATTTGAAATTGAGTGGCGTACTTAAACACAATATTTATGTAATTCCAAAATCCATTGGCATGCTCAAGAACCTAGAGACCTTGGATTTAGCTGGATTTTCATATTTTTGTGAATTGCCAAAGGAGATTTGCAAGCTTAGAAAGCTTCGCCATATTATAGGGTACAATATTTCTTTGATTGAATTGAAGGATGACATTGGAGGTTTGACATCCTTACAAACTCTACGCGGGGTTCATTTAAATGATGGTGAAGATGATAGTGATAATAGAGTGATAGATCTAATACAAGAGCTAGGAAAGTTAAAACAACTAAGGGAATTGGTCTTGCACGGTGTTAAGACTAGATATATGAGTGCTCTATCTTCCTCAATCAATGAAATGCAACTACTGGAGAAACTGTTTATCAAACCGATCTATACAGACGTAGTCATTGATATGCATTTGAATTCACCCCCGCCTATGCTTCGACATCTTCATCTTATTGGGAAATTAGAGAAGATGCCGGAATGGATTCCAAAACTTCAAAATCTTGTTAAGTTGAAACTTAACAACTCCCATCTAAAACATGATATAATGGAACTACTCAAAAGCATGCCAAACTTCTTGACCCTCTCTCTTAGAGATAATGCTTTTAAAGGCGAAAGGTTACATTTTCAAGATGGATGGTTTAAGAATTTGAAGCAACTGATTCTTGAAGATTTGTGCGACCTGAATTGCATCCTTATTGATGAAGGCACATTGCCTTCTCTAGAAACTCTAAAATTATGCGACAACCCCAATCTCGAGAGGTTACCAATAGGCATTCAACACTTAAAGAATCTTAAAGATCTCCAGACTGACATCCTACATTGAAAGAAAAAAAAAGGTCTGATTTTGCTTACAGAATACAATAATTATGTAATTTTTAAGATAAATTCTCTACTTTTGCCTCCTTCACTACTTTTTAGATTTACATATCACTCAATAGCTATTGTCTTTCCAATCCTTATTCTAACCGGTGGCACATTGTCTATTGATAATTTGTAGGTGATGATTGGCTTCGGTATACACGATCGAATACTTTTGTTTGGACAAATATACGATCGAATTAATACTGGCTTCATTTGGTAGAATAACTTGTCTAATTCTATTTAGAATGAAATGATTTCAATCCTAAAGTTTACATTTGTATAGGTTTTGTTGATTTGATTGTTTATGTTTGAGATTATGTCAGAACTCTGTACTCTTTTTTCTTTACCAAGGTTTTTAATGAGGCAGACAGATTCTCACGCACCTTGAGTTTTGGTTTAATCCCCTCAAGGTTCATTTGTATTCTCTATTTTTTTAATTTTACTTCGTGTATGTTTGGTTCTGCGGCGGCAAGTTAATGTTGATTAATTAATTTTGCAGAATTGATTTTAGTTAAAAGTAAAGTGATTTACTTATGTTTGGATACCTTCACAACCTAAGTGATTTATTTATTTATATAAAAATTATTGTTTGAATATTTAGTATCAAAATTTCTTTTAGGTATGTAAATGACCAAAATGGATATTAACATATATAGATAGATGTGTAATAATACATCTAAACATATATTTTGGGTTTGATATATTAAAAGAAGACCACAATTTGAACAAAAAAATGTTAAGAAGACCATAATAAAGTGAACCAAAATTGCGTTGCATTTTGTGAGTATAGTGAACAAACAAGCTAGTAATCAGGAACCTAAGTTTTGATTGCACTGGGATAACATTTTGGCAAAGATCAAGCTGGTGCCATGGACCGGCTCAACCATGCCTTTCTTATGATCGATAAAATGTCCCAACACAGTCACTGCCACTGAAACCACCAGATTGTACAATATCAAACCATCTCCTACCACCTAAACCACCTAACGGTGGGGACGTTCAGAATTACTTAATGTTGCCACCGTCGCCGAAGCCACTGGATCTTAGTTTTCAATTGAAGCAAGGGGAATTCCAAGTGACGTGGGATCCCGCGTGGCTCCACCACCTCCTGAGCCTCCCAATGTCGATAACATGGTGGTGGTATTGCAGGGATTTGTTACACTTTATGTTTCTCAATTTGATTGGCTTGAGGAGCTTGTATCGAAATGGATATACTGTGACTGGCACTGGCTCGATACTTGAGAGCTTGAACATTTTGTCTCAACTTGTGGATCTTGATGTTTTTGACAGCAAATTTTTTACCATGGTTTTCATTTCAACAGTGAAATTAGTGCATGCAAGAACCCAACAATGTAATTTTGTAAATGTTAGTAATCAAGACAACGGAAAAGGAAATGTTAATTTCGATGAGATGTGTGTTTCTTAAGGAATCAGTGATCCTCCAGCAGTAGTCAATTACACTCCACCTGCCTGATTACCATTTCATGCATTTGGAGGTAGGAAAGTCAAATTTGATGCTCTCACCAATAGTGAATTCATACACATATAAGCCTCAACGACTTGGATATGTGGGAGATGTCGCATCCATTAGGAATTCTTGTATGTGTGTTGTCTAGTGTTTGGCTCAAGATTGAAGAGAACTTATTTTACTTGGATTTCTTATGGAAGTAAAGTCTTCAATCTGTGCATTATTTGTCAATTATACCTTCAACGAATTCGAAATTATGGATCCACCTTAAGTTATCTCAATGGAGCCACTTGATATGTTGATAGTTTGAATTCTTAAATTTTCTTCACTCAGTACCATGACTAATGAATAGGTGGTAGGTTACATATGGTGGCAAATTAAAGCTAAAAATCAGCTTGCACAGGGTCAATTCGAAAATGTTTTTGATTGGGATAATTTTAGTGGTGTTTCCTTTATTATTGGTATTGATATTAATGATCTAGCTAGGGCGAAGCTTCTAACTAATATGTGTTCTTCTGTTTATGAGGATATATACATGCCACTCATTCTTTGAATCTTGGACTAGTTAGTTGATCTTCTTTTTATTGTGTGTTTTCAAAGTAATGGTCCTGACTTCCTTCCTTAATACACACAAGCAATCATGCCAGCCAATATAAATTAATCTCAACAAAAACATGAAATGTAGTTTGATAAAAGTGATCTAAATGTGTATTGATTGATAAAATGAAATGTAGTACAAGCATTCCCTTATATACTGTTGTGAATTCGATTAATATCTCACACCAATAACCTTTAGTGTGTGGAGCAAACGATTAAAGCAACAATAAATTGAGAACCGACAATAATAATCACGAACAAATAAAACAACGAAAGCGATAAAGAGACACAAACGATTGTTTACCCAGTTCGGTGTTAATGAACCTAATCTGGGGGAGAGAGCAGCCTCTCCGTTCCACTATTGATAGAAACCTTGATTACAATGAGATTCTCTAAGAGTTACAAGAATTAGAGTTTTCCTAATTCTACCCTAGTCCCGAATCTCTCCCCGTGACCAAGAGATTCAATCAATAAGTGTTTCCAAGGTGATAGAATGTTTCTCCCAACCCTAGAGTCTTCCCAAGATGTTCTCTATTAACCCTAGTATGTATGTTGGCCTTAGAAACCCTAAAAAACACCTTAAAACCTCAGAAAACGCAAAACAGCACTATTTAAGCGCGCACCCGCGCCCGGGCGCAGCCCGCCCGCGCCCCGGCGCCAGCAGGCAGTAGCCACGCCCTCACCAGGGCACAATTGCGCCCCAGCGCCACCTTGCACTGCGCCCCGGCGCCAGGCCAAACCCTCACGAGGGCACACCAGCCTGTTGCCTGTTGCTTGCTGCTTGTTGAGCCCTCACCAGAGCACACCAGCTTCCCGCAACAGCATCATTTTCAAGGCAATATTCAACATATACAAAAATGAGATGCACTAGCTTTAGCAACTAACTATGATCTCACACTAAATCTTCATTAACTTGTTCCTTAAGCAAGTTGTCTTCTTCTCCTTTATTATCTTCCGCTTCCTCTACATCATCAACTTGGTTTTCCATATTTAACACCATGTTCAGAGCGAAATATTCCAATTAATTGAAAAAATATCACCACGTTGCATTCTTGAAATGAGTCTCCTCCGAGCCTGTGCACTTTGGATCTACTCGTTTTTTTTTTTTAACTGCAAATTTTATTTAATAATCAGATCTCAGCTCAAGACGAGCTGAGACCGATAATTTAGAGAATACAAATTAAAGGCGCCATATATATGCGGAATATCAAAAAATAAACAACATAACAGACACCCCTACACACATCACTTTGCCATAAATAAACATCACCATCTAAAACGGACTCCCTTACGAAAACGATCACTGAACCTGAAACCATCCATCGTCGCTACTCACCCCAATCCATCAAAAGAACTCCAAAAATAAAGCCCCAAACTTGGGCCAAAAAACTGGCTCCCGATCTCGAATCAAAAGTGATCGGCCCACCAAACTTCAAAACCAAATCATAAGGGCACCCCTCACCTCGGTCAACACGAAAAACACCATAGCCACTCAAACAAGATTGCGGCCTACGCACCTTATCAACCCCAAAAAATCATAAAAAAGAGCTAGCAACGACGAAAATGGGCCCGAGTAACAGAGGCGGCCTCCAAAAGAAATCATTCACAACAAACACCACAAAATCATCCACCTCCACACATAATCAACACCAACCACCCCCTGTTATATCTCCCGTCCGCAAATTGTTCCAACACCAAATCCGAGTCCAAAATAATCCACCGCCCCCATCTTCACCAAAACCATAACACCACAACCCTTTCGACGCCATATCCAACACCACATCACCAACATCTCACCATATCACCACTCACCTCCAAATCCAAACACCACAATCACCAAAGCTGCAACCACAATCTCCAAATCTCAACACCAACAATCACCAACCACCAAACCTGCAACCAACACCCCTTCTACAAGTAGCTTTTTTTAGTAATAAAACTAATTTATTAAAAACAACAAAAGAAGTGTTAAAGGAAGCAAACACCAATAAGGTACGGGAAGCCAAAACCAGCAAACCCACATCAAATAAAGGCCAAATAGAGCAAAGAAAACAAAATTTCAGCCACACAAACTACCCACCACACTACAGAACAACACTGTTTTTTGAACAGCAGAACAACACTGTTGCAGTTACACGGCCGCCTAAACACCCCAGATCCAAACACCAAAAAACCACTAGATTCATCGCCGGCAGTCACACATCTAACCACCACGAACTCGGTCGCAGATATTGAGGGCAGATATTGAGATATTTAAAATTATAAATTTACATTTAATAATACTAAAAAATTTAATATTTAAAAAGTATAATACATAAGTTTTAAAAAAATATTACTAAATTTGTATTTTTAACCTGTGCTCTAACATTGTTAAGTCACTAGTATAGATTAGCTAAATCCTACTTTGCATTAAGATATGTAAAAGAAGAAATACCCTTAGAATTATAGCCTTCAAGCATATTATTACAAGTAATTCTATCTCACTCTAAGTAGATATAACGAGCGTCCGTTTTATATATTATAGTCTGCAAATTTTAACTCTTACCAGTGGGTTGAAGTCGACAAATAGTAATCTACTTTTAAATTACCATAGGTGGTGGTCGAGCCCATTGCTTTTTTTGGGTATCGATTAATTTTTTGTATTTCTTGATGTTACTCTGGTTGACTCTTTTGTAAACTCTCATAGTCTTCCTCAGTACACCTTGTGCTGAGAGGATTTTTCGGTTGTTATATGTATATACTCTATTTTTGCTTGTTCAAAAGAAAAAATTTAACTCATACTAAATCTTATTTTTTGTATTAAAAGAAACACATGGTTAAGTCACCAATATAGATTAGCTAAATCCTACTTGCACTGGGCTTAGGCCCTCATGTTTATAAAATAAAAAATAAAAAAATAAAAAAAAATCCTACTTGCACTAAGATATAAAAGAATGCCCTTGAGATTGGGAATTGCACATTCAAAACTTAATATTATTTTTACTCCCACATAGCAAGCGATCTGAAGAGCAGGGTCTCTTTTTTTTTAATCAATATAAGAGATTGCTGGTACTTGTACAGCTAACGTTTACATGCATTGATTACTTACTGACAGCTAATTTGATCACATGATTTAGTTTACATCTTGATCTTGTACTACATAATTTAAAAAGAAAAAATGACAAATCGGAAGATACTCGATAAATATTTAACAATGAATGGTAATTTGATTTAACATGCATTGTCTAATTATTTTGATTGTTAATTGACAATAACAGCTAATTAAATCACATGATACAGCTTGCATTTGGATGAAAAAAAATTAAAAAATGACAAATCTGAAGGTACTCGATAAATAATAAACAATGACCTAATAGTAGAATACTCAAAGTCAATGTGTGACACCGTTGGACATTATTATGCTGTATATATCTTGAAGGACTGATAGCTTTTTTCTCATCACCAATCTCACTCACAATATTATTAGCAAATTGAAATCAAAAGATACATACAACAAAATGTGTGATCCGTGTGCAAGTGTAATTTCCTGTGCTCGTGATAACTTGCTTCCACTAGCCCGTGATCATTTGCTTCCACTAGCTCGTAAACATTTGCTTCCACTAGTCCGTGATCATATGCTTCCAATACTAAAGGAATCTGTCAACATGATTAGGGGTGTCCCAAATGATGAAATTGCACACATGAAACATGAACTTGAAACCATTGAAGAAGCCATCCATCAAGCAGATAAAATGGCTGATGCTGAAGGAGATGACCTAGCTGATGGAACCAGAGAAAAGATCAAGCAGCTGATAGAAGCATCTTTTCGCATACAAGATGTCATCGATGAATACATCATCCGTGAGGAGCAACAACTTCCAGATCCTGGATGTGTTGATGGTGCTTCTGACTATGTCAAAACTAAGATTCTCCGTCTCCAAATAGCCCATGATATTCAGATGATCAAATCCCGAATCAGTGAAATAAAAGATACAAGCTCTAAAAAGGATCATGAAGGTTCAAGCAGTTCTATCACAAACCCAAATGCCACAGAATTGCAGAACCTTCGAAAGGCTCCTTTTTACATGAAGGAAGCCGATGTTGTCGGCTTTGAAAAGCCAAGAGACAAATTGGTTGATTGGCTGGCAAAGGGAAGAGATGAGCTCACAGTTGTCTCCGTGGTAGCAATGGGAGGACAAGGAAAAACTACTCTTGCTAAAAAAGTTTTCGACCAAGTTAAGGGACACTTTGATTATCATGTATGGATCACAGTGTCACAATCATACAATATAGAAGAGTTGCTGAGAGGCATGTTGAAGGATCTTTGCGAACAACAAAAAGTCAAACCTCCTCAAATGATTCATGAAATGAATAAAGATTCATTAGTGGATTTAGTGAGAAACTACTTGCAGGACAAAAGGTACGTTGTAGTTTTTGATGATGTATGGGATTCACCTTTTTGGGCTGATATTAAATTAGCTATGATTGATAAACAAAAAGGTTGTAGGATATTAATCACCACTAGGTTCATGGATGTTGCCACTTCTTGTAGGGAATCTTCTTTTGTTGAAATCCATGAATTGAAAGGTTTAGATGATGAACAATCTTTAAAATTGTTCAATAAGAAGGCATTTTATGACTTGAAGGAAGTTTGTCCGCCTAATCTTATTGATATATCTTCCAAAATTGTTAAAAAATGTGGTGGGTTACCATTAGCAATTGTAGTCATGGGTGGTCTTTTATGCAAAACTAGAATTACAATTGATTGGTATAACTTTAATGACAATATCAAGCCAAAGTTAAAGAAAGATTTTGTGATAAACAAAATTTTAGTTCTTAGCTACCATGATTTGTCTTACAATCTCAAGTCATGTCTGTTATATTTTGGAATATATCCTGAAGATTGTAAAGTTAATTCCAAGAGACTAATTCGACAATGGATAGCTGAAGGGTTCGTAAAGGAGGAAGAGGGAATGACTCTGGAAGAGGTTGCAGAAGGATACTTAACAGAATTAATCCATAGAAGTTTGGTGCAAGTAATTTCAATCGGCATTGATGGAAGAGCAAAAAGTTGTCGTGTTCACGATCTAGTGCATGATATGATCCTTAAAAAATTCGAGGATTTAAGTTTTTGCAAGAAGATTACTGAGGATGGCCAATCATCAGCTTTAAATGGAATAGTTCGACGCCTATCAATAACAACCAATTCAGATAATTTAATGGAAAGTGTTGAAAGGTTGCAGGTCCGGTCCCTGCTTGTTCCCGAACCTTACACATTACATGAATCCGTTGTAAGGCAACTTACTACAAAATACAGGTTGTTGAAGGTGTTTGATGCTCAACTTACTGGAGAAACTGGTGAAGTTATTGATGATTTGGGAAGTTTGAACCACTTGAAGTATTTTAGTGTCAAGTGGGAAGAAATTGGACTTCCAAAGTCCATTGGCATGCTTGAGAACCTAGAGACCTTGGATTTAACAGGTACATCATTGTTTCGTCTTCCCAAAGAAATTTGTAAACTTAGAAAGTTACGACATTTTCTAGGCGACGAATTGCATTTGGTTCATCAATTGAAGGATTGTATTGGAGGCATGAAATCCCTACAAACTCTATCTCTGCTATGTTTAAATGAAAATGATGAAGACATAGAGCTAATCGAAGAGCTAGGAAAGTTGAAGCAACTAAAGAAATTGGGCTTGAGAGGTGTCATGGGAAAATTTAAGAGTGTTTTATCTTCTTCAATCAATAAGATGCAACAAATGGAAAAACTGTTTATTGAATCAGATGAATACATTGATTTGGATTTGAATTTACCTAAGCTTCAATATCTTGTACTGAAAGGTCCGTTGGAGAAGTTGCCGGAGTGGATTCAAAAGCTTCAGTATCTTGTTAAACTGAAGCTTGTTTCATCCAAACTAACAGAGGATTCAATGAAATTACTCAAAAGTATGCCAAACTTGTTGTCCATTTCTCTCTGCGAAAATGCTTATGCAGGCGAAACCTTGCATTTTCAAAATGAATGGTTTAAGAATTTGAAGGAACTACATCTTAATGATATGTATAAATTGAAAGACATCCTTATTGACCAAGGTGCGTTGCCCTCTCTGAAAAAGTTCCACATATGCTCATTTACAGGCCTCCGCCTCGAGAAGATACCAACAGGCATTCAACACTTAAAGAAGCTTGAAGATCTCAGTATTACTTATGTGAGTGCGGAATTTATGGACAACTTTTTACTCAATGGAGGAAAAGACAATTGGATCCTCAAGCAAGTGCCCTTGGTAGAAATTAAAGATCTGTATGAGGATAGGGAAATAGCCAAGGCAATGTCCGAGAAATGGATGCTCGATTATGCTTTAAAAAATGTCCGAAAAAATCACATTTTTTTTTAAATATAGGGATCATTCTTGCTTATTTTGAAAAATGTAGGTACTAAATATAGGGACCATTCTTGTGTCGTACCCTAAATTTTGTCCTCCATTTTATTACCAAATTGAGTTTCTTCGCATTTAATTTTGAATATGTGAACTAGTTCATTTGATTGTGAAAAGAGTGTTTAAAGAGTAACGAGTAGGAGGTCGCGGATTTGAATTCCATTTATGTCCTTTTATTTGTTTTCACTTTATACTTTTTACCCCCTGCAAAGTAGGCGAGTTTTGCGTTACCCTCCTGTAATATTTTTTCTTGCGATTACCCCCTGCAAAATTTATTTTTTTGATTTACCCCTTTTTGCTGACGTGGCAGGCAAAAGTCAACTGCCACGTCAGCAAAAAACTTGACTCTTTGCCTGCCACGTCAACAAAAAGGGGTAAATCAAAAAAATAAATTTTGCAGGGGGGTAATCTCAAGAAAAAATATTACAGGGGGTAACGCAAAACTCGCCTACTTTGCAGGGGGTAAAAGCCTATTAACCCTATTATTTATTATTGTCCAAATTATTAAACAACAAAACATCTAATCATAAAAATAAACAAAATAAAGAGAAAATGTCAAACAAAAAAATAAAAAGAAACAAGATCAGGAAGTTTATGAAAGAATCAAAACATATAATTCCAAAATCAAAATAAATCTGAAAAGAATCCTCAATCATACAAATTCTTTCCCAAATTAATTCAATCAAATTTAATGCTTACGCTTAAGTTTCAATGCTATATAAACATTGGTCATTACTTATGAAGCGCAGACCGCATAATAGCATGAAAATCACTAAGGGAAGAAATCAAAGTAAAAAATAAAAAAGATAATGCAGCCAAACAAGAGTTAGATAACACCTATGCAGGTTATGATGGGAAGGATAGTTAATTTTCCCATGATGGGAAAAGCTCAAATATACCATTTATATATTGATAAAGAATTAGATGGTCTAGATTTAAGACTGGCAACCTATTTGACCAAGTTCCATGTTAATGTACATTTATTTGTAAATTTGCCCATGCACTACTGTACATTTGGTCCACAAATAAATAAATCAGATATTTATACTTGTGTTGCCTTTTAAATTGTTCGAAATGCCCAGAAGATTACTTGTGTTGCCTTCTAATAATATGTATACTTACGTTCTTCGTTTATAAAAGGTTTTCTTTAAGCGATCATTTATAAAAGGTTTAGATCTTTAAATTTTAATTTCTCGATTTTAATTCTTAATTGTTATAAATATTCAATTTTAGTCTTTCAAATTTTAATTACTCGACTTTGACTCCTCAAATTTAACCTTACTTGCTCGATTGTAATCTATTTCCGCTGACTTAACTTAAAATTGTTTATGTGACATTTTAAATAAAAAAAGTTATTAAAAACATTTTTTTTGTTTATTTAAAATTTAAATGCTACATAAGTAAGTACTTTAGAAGATTTTTCACCATATTGCAGTATTTGTTTGGTTCAGATTGATAGATCAACTTCGATCAACTATTAATTTAACCAATAAAATAACATAAAAGTACATAATTAATAGATAGTTGTTATTATTATTATTATTTTTGACAAATTAGTATTATTTTTTATTACTATGATATTGATACAAAATTTCTACCGCTGTTAGCGATGATAATCTTAGTCATAAAACTTGTGGGGCACACAAGGTGAGTTCTTTATTTAAAAAAAATAAAGAAATAATAAGGGTAAAAATAGGTAAAAAATTATGAACTATAAACTCAAACGCTACTTGAAATAATATCTTAAAAATATTATAAGCTACTTTAAATATCGATTTAAATATCACAGGAAGAAATAGGTAGCAACTACTTCCTCCGATCCGGATCCTCGGCTGCGAACTTGTCTGCTGCGGTGCCTACTGCAATTACATCAACCGTATGATCAATCCAAGGCCTCTAATTAAAAGATTAAAAAGTAGATTAAAAACACATGATACTGATTCGGAAAAAAAAAATGAAATTATGAAACCCCAAACAAATCAAGGAGTTAATCCACGCAAGACGGCCGACGGCGAGCGTTGTAATTTACAGAGAATGAAGCTGCGACTCACTACAAATAAAGAAGTCACTGTGATGAAAACCCCAACCTGTTTCACTTATAATACACAAACGAAGAAGTTAATTGTCTAATTTTTTAATTATGTTGTAGACTATTGAAATTCATTTGCTGTTGTTACGTTGTCCGTGCAAAATGAGCAGGATGAATTGTACTATTAGGCCTATTATTATGTTGCCTTGGCTTTGTTTGATTGAGTACTCTGTTATTCATGTTATTGAAGTTTCCCAATTAATTGGCAATAAAAGTTAAGAGCTTGAATATCAAGATGGTAAACAAAATTGGATTAAGGGCACTATTGTGCAGAAAATATTGTAAGATTTGGAGAAAAGAGTGTTGGTCTGAATATTAAGGTGAAGAAGATTCGTGCGAATGAAGTTGGAAGTAAGAAGAAGAAGATGATGCACAGAAGAAATTGAGGCAATTTTGTTGTGTTATATCACTGCCGTTTGATTAATCGGATGGCAGAAATGATGCAGCAGAGAGAGGCAGTAGAGAAAGAGGCTGCCGAGGATCCAAATTGCTACTTCCTCCGTACCAAAATATAAGTTGTTTTATCATACTACACAAATTAAAAAATATAATTACCAACTTAACCGGCACCAACACCTATGTGTTAGCGCAGCGGAAACACTTTAACACACTCAATTGCAAAGTAATGCACACACACACACGTTCAACGCTGATGTAGCAGGAGAACGTTCTGAGATTGATCTTAGAATCTGGAGAAGATGAAGGAAGAAAATAGCTATGAACAAACACTATAGAAAATTGGGAGAAAGAGAGAGTTTTTATTCATCCACTTATTGGGGCAAAAATCAAAAGGTTACAATCACTAATTATAGAGATTACTTCACATCTAAGTAATCCAAGTTAGTTACAACCAACTCTATCCATTAGCTGTATAACTACCATAACTAACTCACTCTAATGCTAACTAACTAACTGAAAGCATAAGCTAATAACAGAAACATGAATTAAAGCAAAACATTCAACACTCCTCCTTAATTCATGCTTTCCAATGACTTCACACCCATCAAATTCTTCAACCTGTTGAACACTTCCACTGTCAATCCCTTAGTTAACAGGTCTGCAACTTGTAACTCAGTTCTGCAATGCTCTAGCTTGAGAATTCCTTTGTCTACCTGTTCTCTTAAGTAGTGGAATCTCATTTCAATATGTTTGCTCCTGCCATGAGCAATTGGATTCTTTGCAAGGTTAATTGCTGACAAATTATCAACCTTCAAAATCACACTTTCACACTTTATGTTGCTGATTTCATTCAGTAAGTTGCATAGCCACACACCTTGACATGCACACAAAGAAGCAGCAATGTATTCTGCCTCACAAGTAGATAAAGCTACCACAGGCTCTTTCCTTGAACTCCAAGAGATTGAAGCTCCACCAATCTGAAATATGTAACCAGCAGTAGACTTTCTATCATCTTTGTCACCACACCAGTTTGAGTCTGTATAACCAACCAGATCAAACTCCCTTTCCTTGTCAGATGATGGAAACACAATACCATGATCCAAAGTGCCCTTTACATACCTTAAGATTCTCTTTGCAGCTATCAAATGAGATATCTTAGGTTTCTCCATATACCTGCTGACTATACCTACACTATAGGCTATGTCAGGCCTGGTATTGCACAAATACCTCAGAGATCCAATCAGCTTTCTATACTCAGTTGCATCAACCTCCTTCTCTTCTGGTTCCTTTGTCAATTGTAGTCTAGATTCACAAGGTGTGAGTGCTGGATTACAATTGATCATCTCAAATCTCTTCAACACTTCACTAGCATACCTGTGTTGATGCATGATCAAACCACTCTTGGTTCTCTGAAACTCAATGCCAAGAAAATAAGAAATGAGACCTAAGTCTGTCATTTCAAATTCCTTCATCATACTCTTCTTAAAGTCTCTTATGTGTTCCTCATTGTTGCCTGTGATCAACAAATCATCTACATAAAGACATAACAATATCAAGCCCTTCTCATCACTGTTTTTCACATAAACTCCATGTTCAGTGACACATTTGCTGAAGCCTATCTCACTTAGATACTTATCAATTCTCTTATTTCAGGCTCTAGGGGCTTGTTTGAGTCCATACAATGCCTTCCTTAGTTTGTAAACTTTGGATTCCTGACCTTTAACACTGAAGCCAGGGGGTTGTGTCACATACACCTCTTCATCCAAAGGTCCATTGAGGAATGCACATTTCACATCCATTTGATGCATTGACCAATTGTTGTAATTGGCTATTGCAGTCACCAATCTGATTGTCTCCATTCTAGCCACTGGTGCAAAGACTTCATTGAAGTCAATGCCTTGCTTCTGAAGAAATCCTCTTGCCACTAATCTTGCTTTGTGTCTTGTGATTTCACCCTTGGAATTCAGCTTCACTTTGTACACCCACTTCACACTGATAGCTTTCTTTCCACTTGGTAAATTAACAAGCTCCCATGTCTGATTATCTTCTATGGACTCAAGCTCTTCATTCATTGCCTTCAACCACTTCTTGTCTTTCAATGCAGCCTCAACATTCACAGGTTCAGAATCTGCATAAAAGGCTAAATGAACAAGATCACCATCATCTGTAACCTCATCATCTCGATTCATCTCAAATTCTTGTAGTCTGGCTGGTACACTTCTAGCTCTAGTTGATGTTCTCAGAACGTTCTCATCTCTAGCTGACGTTCTCAGAACGTTCTCAACTGTAGCTTCTGATGTTGACTGCTCATCATCAAACACAATACTCACTGAATCCTTCTTCTTATTGTTGTACCAGTCTCATTCTTTCATCTCATCAATGATTACATCTCTGCTAACCACTACACACTTATTAATAGGGTCATAGAGTTTGTAACCACCTGTGGAGTGATATCCAACAAACACCATTTGCTCACCTTTGTCATCTAGCTTCCTTCTTAACTGATCAGGCACATGCCTATAAGCCAATGAGCCAAACACCTTCAAATGACTTATATTAGGCTTTTTACCACTCCAACACTCTTCTGGAGTAACACCATTCAGTTTCTTTGTTGGACACCTATTCAGAATGTATGTTGCAGTAGCAACAGCTTCTCCCCACAACTTCTTTGGCAAATGCTTGCTCTTAAGCATGCATCTTACCATATTCATTATGGTTCTGTTTCTCCTTTCAGCACTCCCATTCTGTTGAGGAGTATAGGGTGGTGTCACTTCATGTACTATACCCTCAGCATCACAAAATTCAGTGAACTCTTTTGACAAGTACTCTCCTCCTCCATCAGTTCTCAACACTTTCAACTTGTGATCACTTTGCTTTTCAACCATAGCTTTGAATTTCTTAAAAATATCAAACACTTCACTCTTTCTTTTGATAAGATAAGTCCACAATTCTCTGCTATGATCATCAATGAAGGACACAAAATATCTATTACCACCAATAGAGTTTACTTGCATTGGTCCACACACATCAGAGTAGACCACCTCTAATACATTCTTTGTTCTACTCCACGCATCTTTGCTAAAGCTGTCTCTATGTTGCTTGGCTTGCACACAATCTTCACATACTTCATTTGGTATTTGAATTCTAGGTAGGCCAGATACTAAACTCTTATTGTGCATCATATTCAAATCTCTAAAATTCAAATGTCCAAATCTGTAGTGCCAAGTCCAATCATCTCTTTCTACAGCAGTAGCTAAGCACTTATGATCCATTACATTCAGTTCAATTTTGAATGTCCTATTCTTTGACATAGGAGCTTTCAAAATTAACTTTCTGTTTGAATCCATAAGCCTCATCACTTTATCTTCCATAACTATCTTGTAATCTTTTTCTAGCAATTGACCTATACTAAGAAGATTACACTTCATACCTGGAATGTACAGAACATCATTAATGAAGGCTTGTCTTCCATCTTTGCTTCTGATGCAGACAACACCACTACCTTCAGCACTCAATGTACTATCATTAGCAAATTTCACTTTGTTCTCATGAGATTGATTGAAGCTAGAGAACCAATCTTTTCTTCCAGTCATGTGAGTGGAGCAACCAGAATCTAAGTACCATTCACTTCCACAGCACGTGTCTTCTTTAGTTGTGACCATTAACATAACAGATTCTTCACCATTTTCTTGTTTAGCCATATTTGCCTCATCTTCTTGTGACCCACTCTTTGATCTACACTCATTTGCAAAATGACCAAACTTCTGACAATTGTAACATTTGATGTTACTCTTATCAAATCTCTTCTTTCCACCTTTACCACCTTTGTAACCTCCACTCTTGTTGTTACCATTGTTCTGACTTGAGCCACACGCTTCTTGATTATCCTTTGAGCCAGAATTTTGATACCCAACTTTCCCTTTGCTTCCATTCCACTTACCCTTTCCTTTCTTGGAATTATTGTTCTGAACTTGCAGAGCAATCTCATTCTTGCCCTTCTCAGCTCTTTCATTCAACTTCTGTTCATAAGCTTCCAAAGAACTTTGCAATTCTTCAACAGTCATGCTTGAGAGATCTTTGGATTCTTCTATAGCCACCACAATGTCAAATCTTGGTGTGAGAGATCTCAGAATCTTCTCAACCACAGATTGATCTGAGATTGTTTCACCACAACCCTTCATCAGATTCACTAACTTTGTGACTCTTGTGACAAAATCACCAATGCTTTCCTTCTCCTCCATTTGTAATAACTCGTATTGCCTCTTGTGAGTTTGTAACCTCACCTTCTTCACTTTGGTAGCACCACCATAGGCCTTCTCAAGATTGTCCCATGCTTCCTTTGCAGATTGAGCATCACCAACTCTTTCAAAATTATCAGGATTCACGCACTGATAAATTATGAAGAGTGCTTTATAATCTTTCTTTTTCAATTCTTTATGAGTCGCTTTCTGAGCATCTGTAGAAGATTCAGTGACTGGTTCTACTCCTCCTTGAACAAGATCCCACACATCTTGGAATCCAAACACCACTCTCATCTGTTTGCACCAAGAATCATAATTCTTGCCGTTCAAGATTGGTAGATTACCCGGAAACGCACCATTTCCATATGTTCCCATTTGAACTGAACTCGATCCTGCCATGAATCCAATGAAAACCAAGGCTCTTGATGCCAGTTGTTAGCGCAGCGGAAACACTTTAACACACTCAATTGCAAAGTAATGCACACACACACACACACGTTCAACGCTGATGTAGCAGGAGAACGTTCTGAGATTGATCTTAGAATCTGGAGAAGATGAAGGAAGAAAATAGCTATGAACAAACACTATAGAAAATTGGGAGAAAGAGAGAGTTTTTATTCATCCACTTATTGGGGCAAAAATCAAAAGGTTACAATCACTAATTATAGAGATTACTTCACATCTAAGTAATCCAAGTTAGTTACAACCAACTCTATCCATTAGCTGTATAACTACCATAACTAACTCACTCTAATGCTAACTAACTAACTGAAAGCATAAGCTAATAACAGAAACATGAATTAAAGCAAAACATTCAACACTATGCAGGTTATGATGGGACCGGCACCTCATATGCATTCATCAAAATGAAACTGAAAAAAAAAAAAAAAAAAAAAGGTAAAAGAGACAAGATTCTTACTATCAAAGCCGCAAGGCAAACCCGTTAAGACAAGGCGTCGTGGGTTTCGCATGGCCAGTATCTTCAAATATAAACATCAATAAATCAAAACAGTCAAACTCTTACTTTTTACTCTCAAAACAACATAGACAAATAGCATGATTTTAAATAAAGGTCCGCGAAGCGAAAACGGCCACGACAAAACAGTTTTGGCAGATGCCGATACAGTTACCGTTATCACTATTTTTTATATTAAAAAATAAATTGTGATTAATTCACAACGCGACGACCGCAATTAGTGTCGTAACACCTGTACCGACCGAAATTGCAAAAATCTTTACGTAGTCAAGACGCGACCACGACCGTTTTTTAAAACCTTAACAAATAGTATTAACTCTCCCTTAATTTTCAGGAACTATGCATATGCAATCAACTAATCAAGTAATTAGACAACACAACTAATAACATTTAAAATTCAAACTCACTTCATCAAATAACACTTCCAACACAGTTAGAGCCATGATCATTTGAAAGGAGTCATAACTGAATGTTTTCTCAAATTCATAATTAAATAAATCAAATACTTTTTTTTTGAAAAAATGCTGATTAATATTAATAGATCAGATCCCTAATAAGGACATTTACAAGTTGTGGGGGAGTTTCCTCAATCCAAACCTTGTTGGCTCATTATGGGCCAACAAAGCCATACAGTGTGAAGCTCTATTAGCCTGTCTATTGATATGCCTAACATTACAGCTACGAAATTGACTCTTCATACACTTTATACCCCAAACTATGTTTCCCAAATATGACTTAGGGTTACTCTCCATTGCATTAATCAGAGCAACAACCCAAATACTTGTTCTCTATAAAAAAAAATTAATGAGACATCAACATCATCAAGATCATGCCACGTAAACATAGATATCCATCTAAACTCACCCCCACCTATGCTTCAAGTCCTTAAGGGTGCGTTTGATTTGTAAAAATGTGATCATTGGACATAACAGAACTGGACAAGTGATTGAGTTACAGGACAACTTTTTGTTCTTCACTATGTTTGATGATAAGTGCACAGGACAGACAATTTTGTACTGTACCTTGTTTGATATGTTAACATACTGGACAAAATAATATAAAATTTACCATAATGCCCTTTGTGATGTGCAATGCTTGATTTTGCACTATATAAAGATACAAAACAAAATTTTATAAAATAATTAAATAAAATAATAAATTATATACTTTCTTTACACATGATGAGCTAAAAAACAATAAAAAAAAAATTAAAGAAAAAATTGCATCAAAGATATTGTGTTGTGCGGGCTCTGGATGTTTGAATTCTTGTGCACATGTTCAACTTTTAATATATTAGTTTGTTGAAATCCTAATCTAGACACAACAAGTATTTTCACTAGCATGAGTTAATCAACTAGGAACATGCATTTGTGTGTACAGTGATAGTGTCATGAATGAAGACAAAACATGAAGAAAAAGTAAAAGCATCACCAAAGCATGGTAAAGTACAAAGGTGGCATTTAGTATCGGACAATACTATATTTTCCCCCCATGGGAAAGTTCACTTTTTACCTACAGCTTTATGTCATGACCTTGTGATATTAAAATAATAAATTATTGGAAACATATTATAATGGAAAATATTTAAAAAGTCCCTGTCTCATATAAAATTTACTGCAACAACAGTACACAAACCACTGTCTCTCATCTAACATTCTCTCTCCTCCTCCATTGTTAATCTCTTCATCTACATCCTCCATTGTCACCAAGAGTGAACAGCTACTCTAGTATATGTTGAATTCATTACTCTCTATATGAGTTTTTGATTATATGTGTATCATTCTATTTTAATTTTTAAACCTTTCAGTAAAATAAATAACAAAGATAGTAGAAAAAACTCTTGATTCACCATCTCATGTTTCAAGATTAATCTGCATCGCTACAACAAATTGATTCTAGATCAATATAGTTCAAGAAATTGAATTTTTCTATCAAAGTTCATGATAAATCTAAAGACAATTTTAGAGGCAGCATTTTCTAATGTGATTCATATGTTATTAGTTTTTATTAATTTATTAGTTAAATAGTAATTTTATATTTGTTCAATGCAGTTAATAATTTTATTGTGTCAAACAAAAATGTAATTTAACTGATGTTCTATTTTTAAAAATTTAAAATTAATTAATTAAGTATTCCACAGATAATGTAAATCGGGAAAATGTAATTTAACTTGTTCACATTCCGTCAAAATAAAAGGGTATAATCGGAAAATGTGAAAAATTGAAACAGATGTGGGGTCTCTTTTTTTTTTCTATCTTCTTTTCCAACAAGTTGAAATCAGGTAGCAAGTTGCAATAGATGTGAAATCTGAATCATTGATTATTTTATTAATATATCTATGGTTAAAACATCAACTTTCCCATGGTGGGAAAATCTAGTATTGTCCCATACTAAATGCCACCAACAAAAGCATAAACATGGAAATAGAAGAGAAAAAACAAAGCAGGAAAATCAAAAGAAAAGGAAGCCAAAAACTTTACCTGATTGAGATGAGAGATAATTTGCACTGCGTAAGGGTTGCAAAGAAAAAATCGTGAACGAACAGGTTTGGAGAATAACCAAAGGAAGAGCAACGAGAAAACCTAAGGCTATGTTTGGGAGTTGAGTTTTGGAGGGGAAGAAAAAATTAACCCTTGTTTGAGAGTTTTAAAAAAATAAGGAAAGGTTTTGGTGGGTTTATTTTATCCAATTTTAAAGTTCCCCCAAATTTGGAGGTTTTGGAGGGTTAACTATATAAATTGTCTATTTTACCCCTTACAATAATTCAAAATTCCAATTTTAGCCCTAGCCTAATTTCATTCCAAAAGGTAAAAAACTTTTTTCCGGAAAAATCGAGAACTTTTTTTCCGGAAAAAATAGGAAACATTTTTTCCGGAAAAAATCCAAATTTTTTTTTTTCCGAAAAAATCAGAAACTTCTTTCCGGAAAAATCGGGAACTTTATTTCCCGGCAAAATTCGAAAACTTTTTTCTGGAAAAAATCGGGAACTTTTTTCCGGAAAAATCGAGTACTTTTTTTCCGAAAAAAATCAGGAACTTTTTTTCCCGGCAAAAAATCGGAAACTTCTTTCCGGAAAAATCGGGAACTTTATTTCCCGGCAAAAATTCGGAAACTTTTTTCTGGAAAAAATCGGGAACTTTTCCGGAAAAATCGAGAACTTTTTTCCGGAAAAAATCGGAAACTTTTTTTCCGAAAAATCGGAAACTTTTTTCCGGAAAAATCGGGAACTTTTTTTCCCGGCAAAAAATCGGAAACTTTTTTTGGGAGAAAATCGGGAACTTTTTTCCGGAAAAATCGAGAACTTTTTTTCCGGAAAAATCGAGAACTTTTTTTCGGGAAAAAAATCGGAAACTTTTTTTCTGGAAAAACCGGGAACTCTTTTTCCCGACAAAAAATCGGGAACTTTTTTTCCGGAAAAAAAAGAGAACTTTTTTTCCGGAAAAAATCGGAATATTTTTTTCCGGTACAATCGGAAACTTTTTTTCGGAAAAATCGGGAACTTTTTTTCCCGGCAAAAAATCAGAAATTTTTTTGGGAAAAATCGAGAACTTTTTTTCCGGTAAAATTGGAAATTTTTTCCCGGAAAAATCGGGAACATTTTTCCCGACAAAAAATCAGAAACTTTTTTCTGGAAAAAATCGGGAACTTTTTTTTCGAATAAAATATTAGATCTTTTTTCCCGAAAAAATATCGTAAACTTTTGTTCAGAAATTATTTTTTATCTGAAATCGAAACTTATTCTAAAAAAGGGCAAAATAATATAACACAATGTATTAATTTTAAGGGAAAAAAGGGTAAAATAGTAAAATCATCACATAAGCCCCCTATGTCCTTCCTTGTTGGTTTTTCAACTCCCAAACAAGGGAAAGATTTCCCTCCTTTATCCCTTCCCTCCCTTTCCTTCCCCTTCCCTCTTTAACCTTTCATTTCCTTCCTCTCAAAACTCCCAAACAAAGCCTAAGGATAAAAACGTATTTTTCGTTCTTTTGTCCGCTGGACAAAAAGTTGTCTACCACTTTAGTGAGTAACAAAAAAGTGGGTACTTGTCCTGTCCTCCGTGTCTTCTTTTGTGCTGTCCTTTTTTTATTTTTTAAATCAAACGCTGGACAACTATGTTTGTTCTGTCTTGTCCCTTATTTTTTTTCAAATCAAACGCACCCTAAGAGTGGATTTCAAAACTTCAAAATCTTGTCAAGCTGAAACTTCGCGATTCTATTTTAAATTACTTGAAAATTTGCCAAACTTGTTGTCACTCACTCTCCACGGTTGTCATTATGAAAATGAATTCGAAAGGTTACATTTTCAAGCTGGATGTTTAAGAATTTGAAGGAACTATATCTTTATGATTTGTTTAGCTTGAATTATATCCTTTTTTATGAAGGCGCGTTGCCTTCTCTAAAACACTTATGAGTCATGCTCCAACTCAAGACGTTACCAACCGAAATTCAACACTTAAAGAAGCTTGAAGTTCTCAATTTTTATAATATCTATGGTATGGAAATTACTGCTGAGGAATATAACCAAGACATTGGAGGATCAGAGCTCGATATCATACACTATTCCAACTTCGAGAAAAAAGAAAAAAGGTATGTTTTTGCTTCTCGACGTTAGGGCATTGTTTCCAGACTCTCAAGGGCTAATTTTTTTTCCCATTCCTTATATTAAATTTTCTAATAGTTTCCATCTTATTGTTGTTTTATATTTGATAATTTAGTGTGAACTGCAGGTAATATAATGCCCTGCCATCATTGGATGGAGATTAAAGTTTCTCCAAGTGGAATTTTATATGGGTGCGTTTGTTTGAGATTTTTTTAAGAAAAAATCTATTTTTTTCTTTAAAAAATTCATTTTATAATGTTGATAGTGTTTGTTATAGATTTTTTTAAAAATCATTTTCTTAAAAAATCATTTTTAGCCTCAAAATGAAAAGCTATTTCTAATGAAATAGCTTTTCAAGAATCTATTTTTTTAAAACTAAGGAATCTAAGTGTATGAACTTCTTTTTTTTAAAAAAATAAATTTTTATGATTGTAAACAAACACAAAGTAGCTTTAGATTTTCTTCAAAATCTCTACAAAAAAATCTCTAAATTTTTTTAAAAAAAAATCATTTTTTTTAAAGCTCAAACAAACGCACCATCAGTGGCATGAGGAAGACTTGAGAATTGTTTGGCATTTCCCTATCTCAATAAAAAAAGTAGTGTTCATTGTTATATATATGTTGTAACTGTGAGAGAACTTTCCTTTGAATAATTTGTAAGACATTAATATGCATGTTGTTGATTGCTTTGCTTGGACAGATAGCATCTCATGAGTTGGTGTAGTTTTCACCTCCTTTTCCTTGTATGTTTCATGTTTGTGTTGAGTTTGTGTACATATCAGTACTATTTTTTGTATAAAAAAATTTCCATTCAAAAAATAATAATATTATTATATTTTTATTTTTTACCAAAGAAAATTTAATATTCATATGATTAATCAAATAGTACTAAATACAAGGACGTGAACAATCATATTCACTGTTGTATAACAAATTTATAACCTCAAATTTTACATTCATAGCATATCTAGAACTAATATTGGAGATTACACTGCTAAACTTGGAGATGCATAATGTGTTGGAATAAATAGAATGAACTGCACTTTCGGAAACAACTCGATCAAGTCCCAAATTGGATGCCATTGTGATTGCATTAATCAAGAAGAGCTAGCAATAGCCTGGCCTTCCAATACATGATAGCAATTCTCCATTGAGTTAGTCCTGTTGGAGCAAATTGATCACACACAGGCGAAGAAGATGAATGAATCTAAAAGAGAGAGAGAGAGAGAGAGAGAGAAAGTAGGAAAAAATAGTGTTTATTGAATAGAATGAAAATTAGGTGTTTTTGATACAAGACTATGTACACTATTTATAGATTCTCCTAACTAACTCTTAGCTGTCACAACAGCCGAGTAACTAACTAACTAACCAAAGACAACTAACTAAAAGGAGAAGGATTTGAAATTACAAAACAACATGCACTACAAAAAAATTGAGGAATTGCGACATAATGATAGCGGCAGTTTGGGAACAACCGTCGCCGCTATTTTTGATAGAGGGTTGGCGACCTTTTGATGCAAACCGTCGTGGACTGCAACAAATAGATTTTCCCTCTTATTTCCAGCACTTCCCTCTTTTTTTCACTCACAAAACTTCAACGAGTGATTCAGTGATGAGAAGGATATGATTCAGTGATTGCATGATGGTTCAACGAGTGATTCAACGAGTGATGGTTCAATTCATCAACCTTCAGATTTGTACTCTGATTTGTTTCGATTCATCTTCAAATTAGTTCGTTCAAGTTTGTTGTTACCTTCAGATTTGTACTCTGATTTCACCTTCAAG